>CM055274.1:47696928-48296928 GCA_029237695.1 Conchocele bisecta
TGCACGAGTGAATTGTTTGAACCCCAATGCCGTATGCGGCGGGTTCAAACAGTTCCCTCATGTCACGGCAAACGTTTACACACGACTGGACAAGGTCGAACGTTATTGTTACATTTCAGTCGGAAACATCGTGTAATTTGAGCATATCTGTAGTTACATTCGGTACTTTGATAGCCCGCTTCATTCAGACAGTTGATTTACACAGAGATCTACATATTCCGGGGCCGCAGTACACGTCGCGTGATGCAGCCGCATCAATATCAAAATCTCAGTGCGACTGTTGTGAACTGGTCTGGTGACGTAATGGCGCGTTCTAGTAACGTCATGAATACATTACGTAGGTGTTGGCTATTATTATATGACCCTGAATGAGCATTGTCCACATGGTCAAACAGCACGCGTTGTACGTTTGAACACGGGTGTGAGCGATGTCGAACAACGGCAGCCATGTAACAATACAGCTTCAATATATTATGTTGGGCTTACGCAAAAAAAATCAACATATCGATGGTCTAGTAACATAAGGTCAATGCTAAAGCAGTTACGACCTTATGTTACTAGACCATCGATATGTATTGATGTAATGTGCTATTTATTCAACTTGTTGACTGGGCTCCTTTAGGAAGCTTGGTTTATTATGCAGTCAGTAAACTGTTTAATAAGACATAGAGGATCTTACATGAGTGATGATTTAATATGATATTTATGAGACGACTTTACCGGTTTCATAAGGAACGACGATATGCCGAGTTTCTTATTAAATCAGTCAACGAGCTTAATAAATATCATATTAAATCAACACAAATGTAAGATTTTATTATTGCATCAGCACAACATTATACATTGAAGCACTGGTCATCTATCAGCAGCAGCATAATTTTCATATTGATTAGTGTATTTTGTATTACACTGTGAACCCCCATTTTATGCAATAAAGATTAATAGTATATCACTCGTTTAAGATCCTCTATATATGTACAAACGAATCATTGTGATAAACTTAGGCCATGCCATTGTTTTTCTCTGTTAAGCGTCCACCTGCAGTGGCGTCGGAACGTGGCAGGGGCGGCGACCGCCGCCCCAATATTTGGACAAAAAAAAACGAGATTTTTTTTTCAAATGTAAAATATTGACTTTACCGAGCGCGGGAACAGTGCCATTCCTCGTGCGACATTTGGTGTGCCGAACAATTTATATGAAATGTCGAAACTAATTAAGTATTCACCAAGAAGAGATACCAAGCTGGAGGAACTTAAAACTGAGATGAATGCAGACACACCTGGTTTCCGTGTATTGTGCCCGACTAGATGGACTGTTAGAGCTGCTAGTCTCTGTAGTGTCTTGGACAATAACTGTAACAGTGTGTTGCAGTCATTATGGGAGATTTGCTATGAATTTGATATGTACTCGGCAACACGTGCACGAATTGTGGGCGTCCAGTCGCAGATGTCTAGCTTTGACTTTTTGTTTGGTGTGTCGCTAGGATATAAAGTACTCCGTCACACTGACAATCTTAGTAAGGCATTACAGCATAAGGATATGTCAGCGTCAGAGGGCCAGAGACTCGCGGAGCTCACAGTCATAATGCTTAGTAATATGCGACAAGAGGAGTCATATGACAAGTTTTTGGCCGATGTGACACAGAAATTGGACAACCTCGAAGTCAACGAACCATCACTACCAGGACGGCGCAAAATGCCAGCAAAATGTGACACAGGTAATGCCCCATGTGAATATCCGGAAACAGTAAAATACATATACCGCCAGAAGTACTATGAAGCTCTGGACCGTATAATCAACTGCATCCAAGACAGGTTCGCCCAACCAGGTTACAATATTTACCGCCACCTGCAGGATATGCTGCTGAAATGCTTTACCGAGGATCCAACATACAGTGACGATATGAACTATGTAGTTGACTTCTACAAGGATAACATTGCCAAGACAATCCTTCTGACTCAACTGGAATGTTTTAAGGTGCACATCAAGCAATCGGTAGACAATGTCAACACTCCAACAATATCACAGATCGTGGACGTCATCCGCGAGATGAAGCCCGCATCACGTACCATGTTCTGTGATATCGTGACTGTGCTGAAGTTAATTTTAGTAATGCCAGCAATAAACGCCACAAGTGAAAGTTCATTTTCTGCATTGCGCAGGGTCAAAACATACCTGCGTTCCAGCATGACGCAAGAACGATTGAACCATGTTATGTTGCTTCATGTACACAGAGAGGCAACAGACAATATGGATTTATGTCTGATTGCAAACGAGTTTTAAAGTTATAAGGAATCTCGACTGACAACTTTCGCCAAATTCTAGATGTGAGATAAACACCTAGAATTTAATGATATTTGCCAGTCAATACTACCATCATGTGATAGGGCTGAGTATTGCCAGCAAAATGTGTATTGTGGTATATTGGCTATCATATAGTAACATGTAATGATGTGTACTAGGACAGTAAATAAGGGATTCAATACCATGGCTTCATATACATGTAATAATAGCAACAACTGACTGTACTATGTTGTTTGTTTATTGTTTTGTAATACATGTGCATACTAAAACAGTTTACACACATGCAAAATGATATAGTATAAGCATACTATTGGTAGTTTCATTTTGAACACTTCCAAATATGTATAGATGGTGAAACCTCATACACATCAAACAAAACTTTTTATTAATTGTCATAAAATTACCAGTGAATTACCCCTTTTTACCAGTGTGTATGAGATACATACTAATGGTGTCTCTTAAATGCAGCAGAATGCAGGAAATGCCATCTAGAATTCAAAATAAAATCAGGGGGGCATGCCCCAAGACCCCCCTAGCACTCCCTCGATTCACTCGGGTCGACTGCCGCCGCCCCAATATTAATTTGCTTCCGAGCGTCTGACCTGGATAGCCAAACCATACTTAAGTATCAGGTATAAACAAACAAGGCTTTGAACAAAATTTAAATTTATATTAAAATCTTCTTCAACCCTTTGCAAGCATAAATTAAACTTTTAAGTGTAAATTCATGAACGGATTTAAAACTTAGACAAGTCCCAAATAAATGTTCATGTTACAAAACCAGTAAATAGTGTACAATAGCATACACGGTATGTTTGTTTTTTCATAGAACCACTATCAAAACCGACCCGCACGCGGACGCTTAACTTGCTTTGTATCTAAAACTACATATACTATTATCTATAGTTTTCATAGTGTTTGGCTCAGTTTATCAGTTAAATTCTGGAAAATACGAATCAAGACATTTCATGCATATGAATACAGCAGCTATTATCTTTAGTTCTCACAGTTAGGTAGCAGTGACCAGTTAGCCGCCAGTTTCGTACATTTGTTTTCTGGGAGTTATAAAAAGTAATTTATTCTAGAGAAAACGTATGGATGGGAATGGGTTTGCACCATCACAGTACATTTGCCTCTGGATGATTATTGAGAAAATATGCAACTTTCAGTCGCTAGTTCCGCAAGTGATCAGTTTTTGTGGAGATAACATCTTTCAGTACTTTCAGTACTTTGATTGTTATTGTATTGCTATTATAGACCTAGCAAAATACTATTCTTCATACATCTATATAATACACGAACATTCATAAACATGTTAATTATCTGCATTACTGCATCATAACATCAACGGGTCTCATGCTGACACACATTACTTTGGTTCGCAAGATCTATGTCAATTTGTGACCCTATGTGCTTTGTTCAAGGAAAGGACTATAAATAAGAAAACACAATGCAACGCTGGACAATATGTTTCCATATTGACGTCCCGTGAGCTCATATTGGTCAGTACCGGAACTACGCTTCACATCGCAAAATCACCACATATGTGTATGTTGATTATATTTTGTATATATTTTGCGGCGCTTATACATTGCGAGTGATTTACGTATATAATAAAAAGGTTATTTGATTTGTATGTGGCTACATTCCAACTCGTGCATATATCCACATACACATCAAATAACCTATAAATATTTTGTTCCAATTCTGTTGGCGCAACATCAGGAAATACATTCGCAAGGTGTATGATCACGTGGTTACAACAACAACAAGTACTAAAACTTCCAGAAGCCCTCCGATTCAAAGTACGTATTCTTTTATTTTTTCCTTATTATGTAACGGATTTTTATGGCGCATCAAACGTGTCGTGGTAAGTTGCATCTGGTGGTCTTGGTAATTTGGCCCAAACATCTTTCCTTTTTGCGAAGAATCGATTTCCGTGTCTGTACCCACGGAAATCGATTCTTCGCAAAAGCGACATAAGTATGTGCCGACCACCAAATGCAGCTCATGACGACGCGTTCGCTGCGCCATATTTCAACACTTTCAGCCATTGTTGTTGCTGTTGTAGCCACGTGATCATGCACCTTGATTCGTAGGTACTGTAAATAATGGGGTGGTGAGGGTATAGGTACATATTATTTTGTCAAGTAAAAAACATACAGCTCGAGTTTTATGATATATATTTATCCCGTCAACACAGTGCGTATGTGCCGTGAAACACGGTGCCGTGGAACATTTTTGATATCCTGTCAATACGACCTAATCACTGCGTTTGGGTATGTACGGTTGTCATACTAGTCGATTCTCCCATTTTGAGGATGCGACTGTAGTTATTCTTTTGCATTGTAAAGCTATCTGTAGGTGTTGATGGGATAAATAAAATATTAGGTTAGTGCCGTGAATGGGAAAAACTATCTGGCACGGCACGGAATCGGGATGGGCTCGGCAGTGCCACTCCCATCACGTTTCCTAAGCCTTGCCAGATATTTTCCCCATTCACGGCACTCACCTACTATTCTCTATATTCGCATAAGTACATCTCCATAATACATTATGTCAGAATAGGATTTAGAACAAATATATGGATGTGACTGGCGAAATAGGGCTTATAGGTTTTGTGACCAGTGAAGATCCAGATCAACCTGTGCATCTGCAAAGTCTGATCAGGATCTGCAATGTTCTCCATTCCATCAATGAAACACCCGTCATGCTTCTAATAAGCATTATAGATAGTTATCAGGCTCATGAGCTACACTGTTCACAAATCATATAAGTCCCATGTCTCCAGTCACAGCCACATATAAATGAGGGCACTGAGTAATGGTGTGTTATTCCGTGTCATACTTCGATAATATTGTTCCACACACTATGACAGAAGATCAAACGTAGTCGAGGTCGTCTCGCCCGTGGTTTTAGCTGTTGCCCTAATCTCCAGCTCTGTACCACCGAACACTAGCCGCACACACACGGGCGTCCGCTTGCCGGTCCAGTCCCTACACTCCACCACGACCTCTCCGAGCGCAATACATCCCGGGTCATCAATAAAACGCGGACTCTTGTCCGGTGATGAGAACACCTTCAATGTTATTGCACTGTGCTCGGCCGTAGCCGGCTGACAGTCGATTCCAGGCATTTCATCGTTCACAGACATGGACTGGCCAACCTCAGCGAGCTTGAAGAAATGCCCCTGGCATTTAGATAGACCACCTCTAACCACATGTCTCTCTTCAGGGTCTACACCTTCCACAAACTCCCGGTACATTTTTATACCATATGAATACCGGCAAACGCGAGCTGTAATCACTCTAGGCACATGTCCAAATATTACTGCACCCTTTAGAACCGCCAGTCCAGCTTCGTTTGGTATAATAACCTTCTTGTCCGCAAAACATCGTTGTATAGCATCCTGCAGCATTTGCGATTCAGAAAACCCTCCAACCATGAGTATCGTTTCGGTTCCTTTGGCATTTGGTTCGGCTAAAACGTTCCGTATGTGTGCCACAATCTCGTCAGTTGTCGCCTTAAACAGATTTTTCACCGTCTCATTATCGGCTCGCAGTTTATCGCCAGCGAGGGTTAATTTGCCCGCGTACTCCCGTCGTTCCCTCATTACTTCTCGAAGCTCAATCCCTCCATTGAATTCTCTGAACTCCTCGTGGAAAGTGATTGGAATTTTGAATGTTATTTTGTTCGTCATATCAGGGTTTACAGCTCGTTTCTTCACCTCGAATTCTGCCAGCAAGTCCATATAATCAGCAGGCTGTTTCTGTTGGAATGCAGCGACTATGTCCTTCCCACGTTTCCCGGCAATATCAGCGAGAAGATCTCGGAAAGCATCGTCGATCGCTGTCCCTCCCCAAGGCCCTCCATTCGCTGACAGAAGCTCCATTAGGTTTCCGTCTGGCAATACCTCGTGGACAGTTATATCCACAGTCCCACCTGTGAGGTAAACATAATTTATTCAGTGCTCCAGATAACGTGCGTATTTGCTTAAAATTGCCAAAATCCCAATTGAAATGAGAAGTAGTGAGTATCAAAAAGCAATGAAAAAATGGTGGCACCTGTATAATGCTGCAGGAAACAATAAACAGACCACGAATATAGCTTATTTTTCTTATTTTGCCATAAACACACATATTGGCATTTCATGAATTGCCTCCAAGGAGATATGTTTTCATTTAGAAGCAAACTATTCAATAATTGATGTCTGCTGATGTGTAAACAATAGTGTGATTTTATTTTACCCAATTAACATTTTGAAATACCCAATTGCTTCAGAAATGATGCAGTGACAATACTCAATTAATAATTCTTTTTCTGGAGCCCTGATTTATTGCATAAAATTAGCTTTCCTAGTGTATTAACACAGTGTATTAAAATTTGTAATATTCAGGAATAAAGCCATGGGCTGTTGCGTTTACTATAGTTCGAAAAACATTTGGTCCGTTTAAAGTGGGTGACGTCCAAAGGAAATGTTCTTTATACTACAATAAATGCAACAGCCAATGGTATCATTACTTATACATGTATTTACATTGCATGTTCTGATAGTTTCAACAAGAGTGCCGCAAGTCACAAAATACGCCCATGGAATATAGGCCAGACAGCGAAGATGCAGAAATGTGAAGCTGTCACCAAGGCAAGAAACATTAATGAGAATTTGAAAGTCTATAGCATCATTTCTTCATCTCGTCGTGCTAAACATGTATACTAATTTTGGCAAAGATAGAAAAGTAGAGTGTAAAGTAGAAATGATAGGGAATTGGATACAATAATGTAGAAAAAATGGCTAAGTTAAAAAGGTGATATTTTTGTTAAAAAATATGTTTTCGGCATAAAAACACCAAGGTGCACATCTTCAACATGTGTAGAAGACGTGTGGATAGTTTCAGAACGATCGATTGAACAGTTTCGGAGGAGTTGTGTACAGAAACTCTGTACCGTATTAGAATTGTATAGAAAAATGTAGAAGAAATGGCTATTAAGTTAAAAAGGTGATATTTTTTCGGCATAAAAACACCAAGGTGCACATCTTCAATATGTGTAGAAGACGTGTGTATAGTTTCAGAGCGATCGACTGAACGGTTTCGGAGGAGTTGTGTACACAAACTATGTATACCGTATATAGAATTGTATAGAAAAATGTAGAAAAAATGGCTAAGTTAAAAAGGTGATATTTTTGTTAAAAAATATTTGTTCGGCATAAAAACACCAAGGTACACATCTTCAATATGTGTAGAAGACGTGTGTATAGTTTCAGATCGATCGACTAAACGGTTTCTGAGGAGTTGTGTACACGATCTATGCGCTTTTTCTTCAGCCGCCAGCCCGCCGTGCGGTAGAACATAATACGTACCGTTTTTTAAAAACGGTCGTATAAAAACTGTAATATACACCAAATACGGAGTAAGAATTAGAAATCTTATTGTTTTACGACATGTATTTTAATGACGTCAAACGAACTTTAACGGATCAACAACGTCGCGCGGCGTCACATGGGGCTAATGTAATGCACTGCGATATAGCAGTAGGTTGAATGGAAGTTTCCATTATGACAGTGTAAATACATTCCGGTAATACATATTTATCCTGTCAACACAGTGCGTATATGCTGTGAAACAGTTTTGATATCCTGTCAATACGACCTAATCATGCGTATGAATAAGTGCGGTGGCTGGGGTTATTTGTATTGCATTTTACAGCTATGTGTAGGTGTTGACGGGATAATAAGAATAGTAGGTTAGTGCCGTGAATGGGAAAAATATCTGGCGTTGCACGGAAACGGGATGTGCTCGGCAGAGCCTCGCCCATCCCGTTTCCTAAGCCTTGCCAGATATGTTTTCCCATTCACTGCACTAACCTACTATTCTCTATATAAACGATTCTGCAATGTACAGAAAACGCGTTAGGTGATCGGTACAATTAAAATGTATGGTGTCAGAGCTCCAAATAAGCTGCGTATTTGCTTAACTTCCCAATTAAAATTGCCAAAAACCCAATTGAAATCAGAAGTAGCAAGTATCAAAAAGCAATAAAAATGTTATGGTACCTTTAGCATGCTGCAGAAAACAATAAACAGACCATAAATATAGCATATTTTTCTTATTTTCCATGAAAACACATCTTGGTATTTCATTAGAATTGTCTCCAAGGAGAAATGCCAAGACATGTTTTCATTTCGAAGTAAACTATTCAATAATTGTTGTCTGTTGATATGTAAACAGTAGTGTGATTTCATTTTACCCAATCAAAATTTTGAAATACCCAATTGCTTCAGAAATTATGGAGTGACAATACTCAATTACTAACTCCTTATCTGGAGCGTTGTGGTGTTCTGCTTAGGTTATGCATTAATATAACACTTACATTGACCTGTTGACTTAAAATGATATTTATTAAATCAGATCACGGATTTCATTAGAAACTCGGCATAGCCTCGTTTCTTACGAAATCAATAACTTTTGCTTATGAATAACTCATTGATCATGAACCTTTCATTATGCAAAAAAACGGGTGTACATATAATGCATGAGGACCTCCAATGGAGTTCCAAAGTACCACATATTTAACATACAACATATCGATGGTCTAGTAACATAAGGTCGTAACTGCTATGCTTTAGCATAGCAGTTACGACCTTATGTTACTAGACCATCGATATAACATGTTAGTGTGCACCATGAACTCTGTCAATACCTCCAGCATCAAGCACCATGTATTTAGACCCAGGACGGAAACACGTGATTTTCCCACCGACCCCTTTCTGGGACTTCTCCACCGGAAGATGTTTACAATACAATGACGCAGCTTCCGGTTCCAGTGCCAGCATGAGTGAAGAACCCTCTATCCCCGCCTAAAAATAAATATTTATGAACAAAACAATATAGTTCTCTTATTTATTTATGGGAGCAAATGTTGTGACCAATCGTTTGAACTGTCTCTATGAGATGGTTTAACCCTTTCACCCCTAAGTAACTGTAATGGATGTTGATATGTTCATCTTGCAGCCGATCTAATTGTCACAAAATGTTTTTCAGACTAGTCCATTTATGACACGTCACGAGCCGGCTCATCTGGATCTGCACTATTTGCAAACACCGCTATAGCGGTATTTCGGGTTCAACGGGTTAAAGGTACACAAACTGTATCAAATAAGTGTATAATTGTGAAATTACGAGTGCCCGCTATATACCATTACCCCACGTATTGATTGGCATTATTATACATTTTATATGAGACATAAATTTCCACACTGACATAAGGGGCGATAAGGGGCGATAACCGTGTTTCCTTAAAATGTTAACGGACATTACTATTTATTCTCTGTATTTATTTTTCTATGTACAATTATCATACTTTATAATCTGTCGAAAATATAATTTGTTCATGTGACGCATTCCATTAGTATAAATAATTATAAATCTGATACCACCGCGAGTCACTATCTATAAAATACATATTACTAAATGATTATATATGTATAGCAGGCACTTGTAATTTTTAGAACTGGTGGAATAGTGACATAATTATACACGTAAACTATTTAATTCCTATAAAGAACATGCTGTGACTACTGGGTGGGCATGTACCTTTAAATTGGTGGTCTCCTGTATAGTGGTATTGGCAAACATTGTAGATCCAGATGAGCCGGCTCGTAACGAGCCGTCTCATCAGGATCTGCACTTTTTGCAATTAATTTTCATAATTTTGAGAACAAAAACACCCCATGTTCATAAATGGACTGGTCTGAAAATCATTTTGTGATGATTTAGATTGGTTGCAAAATTAACAAATCAAAATCCATTCCAGTTACTTAGGGGTGAAAGGGTTAATCTGCGGAGGTCTGTCCGTGGATGTGCAAAACAATGTTTAGCCCTTCGCCCCGTCGATAACGCACCCCCCTAAAATAATTCCTGCGTACGGGCCTGCGCATGTACATGGTTTCCTGTATACAATAACACTAGGTAACCCTTTCAACAACACAAGCCAGTATATTGGTATTGGCAAGACGTGTAGATCCAGATGAGCCGTCTCGTCAGGATCTGCACTTTTTGCAAGTAATTTTCATATTTTGAGAACAAAAACACCCCCTTTTCATAAATGGACTAGACTGTAATGGTTGGATTGTTTGCAAAATTAACATATCAAAATCCATTCCAGGGGTGAAAGGGTTAACTCAAAGTTTCATCAACGCAAAGTATTTCCCTCAGTCCCATGAACATTGAGTAAGCGGGTGTAGACTGTAGCAGAGCTCCAGATAAGGTGCGTATTTGCTTAAATAAATACCCAATTAAAATGGCCAAAACCCAATTGAAATCAGAAGTAGTGAGTATCAAAAAGCAATTAAAAATTTGTGGTATCTTTATCATGCTACAGAAAACAATAAACACACCACACATATAGCATATTTTCTTATTCCTTCCATGAAAACACATCTTGGTATTTCATTAGAATTGTCTCCAAGGAGACAATTCTAATGAAATGCCAAGACATGTTTTCATTTAGAAGCAAACTATTCAATAAGTGCGGTCTGCTGATGTGTAAACAGTAGTGTGATTTTATTTTACCAAATTAAAATTTGGAAATACCCAATTGCTTCAGAAATGATGGAGTATCAATACTCAATTACTAATTCCTTATCTGGAGCGCTGTTGTAGTATATGTATTCATATACTTCGTACTTCTGGGGCTGTATCTAATGCTGGTATAACTTCTAACGCAACTTGTGTTTTTGTCATTGATAATAATGTTGTAGGTAAATTGTGATGAAACTTTTGTTTTGTATGTTCTTGATTATATTGTACATATTGTAATTTTCATACATGTAAACCAAGAAATAATGTACTGTACATGTATGATTAAATTAAGGGGACTAACACCGTCATGGACCTCGTCACTTTAATTTAACCATATTTTATGATTGCACCAACGACTTCAATTATCTAAATATCAAAGTATCACATATGGTTCAATGACTAATTTTAGATCGAAACATTCTACTCACTACAAAGTATCATAAATATGTCATTGACCAAATGTCGATGAAAACCAAAATAAGACTGTTTCTGCGGCCGTAGACGCCACCATGGCACTATTCTGTTACTGGCTGTTGTATGTTGTACGCTGAAAGACTAATATTCTACCAGTGATCAGTGATAGCCTCCAGAATGTGAAAAACGCCATTTTGATGTGTCTAGTTAGATTCAAGTGGCAGGCCATCAGACCCAGCCGTGCAAAATCCGCCGTGGATCTATATTACGCACCACTGCGCGCACTGATTATCAGGGGCGCCGGAAGCATCATAATATTGGTCCAGCGAATCTACTGGGAGCCCTCGCTACCCACCCAAAGTGTATGTTGTTATCACTCAGTTGAACCGTCTCGCCGAGACGGTTCAACTGCGTGGTAACAACATACACTTTTGATAAGAAATGAGAAATTTGCAGAAAAATATTTACATTCCGTTTTGTTTATACATGAATAACAAGTATGTTAAAATTATTGATCCGGCAGTGGCCGGACCTTCATGACCTGTTCCGACGCCCCTGGTTATACTCACATGTTCGGCTGCTTCTCTCATGAACTGTTTTGCGGCGTCTCCCCAAATGGCGGGAAGGGTGAGCACCCAGCAAATATCTTCAGTGTGGAGCCCAAAACTTCTCTGGTCACAGGACCGCAGTAGATGATCCTTCAGATACCTAATGGCCTCTGCAAATACGCGCATCGCCTTCATTGGCTTCCCCTTGTCGTCGTGAATTATCGTCTGCCTGTTTAGACCCTGAAATGAAAACGGTTATGGTAGCAGTGGCATGTAGACATATAAAACCCTGAAATCAACACGCTCTATGGTAGCTATTGAGATGACATTGCTACCATAAACCACTTTGGTTTCAGGGTCTAAGCAACGCCATGGTGTGAAGACGTTTAGGCCCTGAAATCAACATGCGTTCTGGTATCAATGGTACCTCTGCAATGGATATTGTGAAATAACCCCGTGCTGTGTAGATTAGCGTACAAAACCCTGAAATCGACATGCGTTCTGGCAATGGTACCCCTGCAATGGATATCGTGAAATAACCCTGTACTGTGTAGATTAGAGTATAAAACCCTGAAATCAACATGTGTTCTGGTATCAATGGTACCCCTACAATGGATATCGTGAAATAACCCCGTGCTGTGTAGATTAGGGTATAAAACCCTGAAATCAACATGCGTTCTGGTATCAATGGTAGCCCTACAATGGACATCGTGAAATAACCCCGTACTGTGTAGATTAGCGTATAAAACCCTGAAATATACATGCGTTCTGGTATCAATGGTACCCATGCAATGGATGTCGTGAAATAACCCCGTGCTGTGTAGATTAGCGTTAAAACCCTGAAATCTACATGCGTTCTGGTATCAATGGTACCCCTACAATGGATATGGTGAAATAACCCCGTACTGTGTAGATTAGCATATAGAGACGCCGTTGCTACCCATAATGGCTTCAGTCTAAATAAGGTCGTGTTGTGTAGGCGTATATACCCTGAAATCAACATACAATATGGTATTAGCATTGTGAAATAATCCCGTGTTGTGTAGACATATAAATTTAACCTTGAAGGTAACATGCGCCATGGTAGTACTTTTTTTAGGGACCATTTCTACCATAAATCATGTTGTCTATGAAACAAACCCGTGCTAGTATGTAAGTGTTTAACCCTTCCTACGCTGTTGACGGAAATTGCCGTCTGCTGTTTTTTATTTTTGCTTTAATTCTTAACAAAAAACTGGGTTTGACAGCACATGAGAATCGTCTCCAGTGTCCACTGGAGACGATTCTCATGTGCAGTCAAAACCAGGTTTTTGTCGAGAAATATTGAAAACAAAACATTTTCAGCAGACGACAACATTTCATTCAGCGTAGTAAGGGTTAAAACCCTGGAATCAACATGGCTATGGTAGCAATGGTATCATTGCAATGGATATCGTGAAATAGTCCCATGTTAACTTCTAAAATGTAGACGTTAAAAACCCTGAATTCAACATGCTTATGGTAGGAATGAGGACTGCATTGCTCCCGTAAGCCATGTTGTTTTCAAGAATATAAATAACCCTGTTGTGTTTAGGTTAGGCCCTAAACTCAACATGCGTTATGGTAGCTATTGAGACGCCATTCCAACCATAAACCATACGTATGCCATGGTTGAAATAACCCTGTGGTGTGCACAAGTTTATGCCCTAAATTCAATATGCGTAATGGTAGCAATGGAGATTCTACCATAAGCGATGTTGATTTCATGGGCTCAATAATCCCATGTTGTGTACAAGTTTAGGCCCTGAAATCAACATGGCTTATAGTAGCAATATATACACGATATAAACACGTGTTACAGGGCTCCAGATAAGGAATTAGTAATTGAGTATTGTCACTCCATCATTTCTGAAGCAATTGGGTATTTCAAAATTTGAATTGGGTAAAATAGAATCACACGACTGTTTACATGACAAGAGACAGCAATTATTGAATAGTTTGCTTCGAAATGAAAACATGTCTTGGCATTTCATTAGGAGACAATTCTAATGAAATACCAAGATGTGTTCATGGAAAATAAGAAACATATGCTATATATGTGGTCTGTTTATTGTTTTCTGCAGCACGATAAAGGTACCACAAACTATTTTATTGCTTTTTGATACTCGCTACTTCTGATTTCAATTGAGTTGTTGGCAATTTTAATTGGGTATTTAAGCAAATACGCAGCTTATCTGGAGACCTGCTGTTCTGTAGACTCGGATTTATACAGCAACACGTTCAACATAAAGGGAAAACAAATCACCAAAAGTCGCCTACGTACCGCGGATTTATAGAGCAACATCTTGAATCTCCGAAAGTAAAACCAATCGTGGTGGATGTCGTCCAGAACTAAGTCATTGTATTTCTCTTCCGCTTCGAAGCCGAACGAGTCGAACTTCTCATCAGGTCGGAATAATATGCAAGACGACGTTTTGAGTGAAACGGCCGATCGTGACCCGCCAATCCACTGGCTCGCAATAATCTGTCATAATATAAATGAGCAAATGTTACCTCCCTTGTGTATTGCCATATAATTCCAGCACAAACATATTTACACAATTCCCTAACATTTAATTCCGTAACCGTGAGGCACAGTTAAAATAATTCTTAAAAAAACGGAAAATAAACACATTTTCTTCATGAATTTATTTCAAATGCTGGAATTATAAGGAATGAATGGCCTTTTTGTTGAATTTATCGGGGATATAAACTTGGAAAAGTCGCGGTAATACTGGACGAGGCCTTCCGGCCTTCGTCCAGTATTCCCGCGACTTTTCCAAGTTTATACCCCGATAAATTACACAAAAAGGCCATTCATTCCTACATTATGGCGGAGCACTTTTTAGAAAAAATAGAAATGTGGCCTGTCGGCACACGAATGCCCCCGCTGGCAGCCAAAGAAAAACGAGGCATATTTGATTATAAGCCATTTACCCGAGCATTAAGGTTTTGAACGGACCAAGTCTGTGACCTTGACCCTGTGCTTAGCGGGGGCGGGACGAATGTGGATTTGTCACAGGGCGGTAGAGGACCATTGGAGCAATGCGTGTGTGAAATGTGAAGCAGATCCGAGCAAGGAAACAGAAATGATAAGCCATTTACCCAGCGTTAAGGTTTCGAACGCACCAAGTCTGTGACCTTGACCCTGGGCTTAGCGGGGGCGGGACGAATGTGGATTTGTCACAGGGCGGTAGAGGACCATTGGAGCAATGCGTGTGTGAAATGTGAAGCAGATCCAAGCAAGGAAACAGAAATTATAAGCCATTTACCCAGCGTTAAGGTTTCGAGCGCACCAAGTCTGTGACCTTGACCCTGGGCTTAGTGGGGCGGGACGAATGTGGATTTGTCACAGGGCGGTAGAGGACCATTGGAGCAATGCGTGTGTGAAATGTGAAGCAGATCCGAGAAAGGAAACAGAAATGATAAGCCATTTACCCAGCGTTAAGGTTTCGAACGCACCAAGTCTGTGACCTTGACCCTGGGCTTAACGGGGGCGGGACGAATGTGGATTTGTCACAGGGCGGTAGAGGACCATTTGAGCAATGCGTGTGTGAAATGTCAAGCAGATCCGAGCAAGGAAACAGAAATGATAAGCCATTTACCCAGCGTTAAGGTTTCGAACGTACCAAGTCTGTGACCTTGACCCTGGGCTTAGCGGGGGCGGGACGAATGTGGATTTGTCACAGGGCGGTAGAGGACCATTGGAGCAATGCGTGTGTGAAATGTGAAGCAGATGCGAGCAAGGAAACAGAAATGATAAGCCATTTACCCAGCGTTAAGGTTTCTGGACGTACGTACGTTACGTACGTACGGACGCCGGTAACACTATATGCCCCCCTCACCATTCGGTGGCGGGGGCATAAAAACCCGTAATATTCTCCGTAAATGACGTCATAATTTGACACACGATTCAGAGCTCTTTTTTACAAGAGTTTGTAATGAAAGATGGCGTATAGAATCTCTTTGGTTACAGGGGACGTAGAATTATTTTTTTTATTGATTCGGTCCTACGAAATAACTATCCGTTCCCTCAATTTAACAATTCGTTCCCGCGAATTAACCATCCGTTCCCTCAATTTAACAAGTCGGGAGGGAACGAAAAATTTAACAAGTCGTTCCCACGAAATAACAATTCGTTCCCACGTGAACGAATTGTTAATTCGTGGGAACGAATTGTTAAGCGTGGGAATGAATTGTTAATTCGATGGAACGAATTGTTAAATTGAGGGAAGGAATTGTCATTTTTATATAACATTTCACGAAGTGATAAAAAAAAACAACGTTATTTCTAAATGTGGCAAAGTATGATCGTTCAACAACAACAACAACAAAAGTCCACATTTCTTCCTTGGTGGTACGTGTCTAGCGAAAATATAAATGTATGCCAAGCCAAATTACCTCCCTGTTTAGCACAGTTTCTGATAACTACTAACATATACTTGAATATCATGGGCCGATTCAGGGGGGGGGGCGGACACGGCGCGCGCCCCCCTAAAATTCGCCCAGTAAAGATTTTTTACAAGTTACAAGGCACGTTTCATGCCAAGTGCCATGTATTCCATGCATTTTTCTGCTCCACTCCGCTCGGTCGACTATTTTGCAATACTTGACTATATTATCGAACGAGCTTAGCTCATTCGATAATATAGTCAAGTATTGCAAAATAGTTACGCACCCCCACCCCACCCCCCCCCCCTAACCCGAAATCCTGGATCCGCGCCTGAATATAACGCATATTTTTCAGAATGTGATCAAATAAAATTGTGCGATTGATAATAAACTGTGAATGAAGTGAAAACACATATTGTATATAGGAGACATCATCTGAGACACGGTGCCTGTAATAATGGGGAAATAATGGCTAAAAATAGTTCAAATATACATGTAGTAGCAGGCTTCATTAATATTATTTTTCTTATTGCTCTATGAAAACTATGAAAATATGTCGTGGAATTTCATTGGAATTGCATCGTATGAAATTCCCAAGACATATTTTGCTCTTATTTTCACCGCTAGCCCGCAAATGGTCAAGTGGCAGGTTCACGTGACGTGCATTAAATATCAACTGTGTATATAAAGTACGCACCTTTAGTGGGTCTTTTTCAAACTCGTGGCGGAAGGAGAATGCATAGCCAGAGAAAGTAGTCCCAAAATCAATGGCGGCAACCACGATGGCATTAGACGTAGGCGGCTCCTGGGGCTGGTGAGATTCATTGCTGGCTGCCATTTTTGAAATGCTGTAATATAAACTATACAAGAATTCCGCCAAGGAAGCGGTGTCGCGCCTGCCGAGGCATTTGTGCGGTAAATGATCATGGACACAAAAAGGTCAAGGTCATGTTAATGGCACGAGTGTGTTCCACAACCATGTGAAGGTCAAAAGGTCACGGTCATGTTAATGGCGGTATGTGTGTGTTCCAAATGTTCATATGTATCAAGTGTCCAAATATTGAAGCAATCCGTTAAATAATATTAAAGTTATGTCATGATGAAGAAACGTGTAACACAAAAGAAATAGCTACGTGCTTTTGCAAAGATTTGAAGGTAAAAAAGGTCACGGTCATGTTAATGGCGACATGAATGTGTTCCAAATACTCATATGTATCAAGTGCCCCAATATGGAAGCAATCCGTCAAGCAATTTAAAGTTATACCACGATGACGAAGCTTGTACAGTACATATCTTTTGACATTTCAGAGGACGTTCGTCAACGGAAAAAGCGGCGACTATAGTCGCGCATTCTGCTTAAAAGCAGGCGCGAAAAAATGACCAACACACAAATTATAAGGTTTCACTTGATGCAAGTTTCATCAGATACACAAGTAAATTTAGACTATTTATATACATATAATAAGACATTATTAGTAATTTACAAACTTATTTTAGCAGAATACGCACTGATTATCAAAAATGGGAGTACAACATCATACTCACCCCCCCCCCCCCCCCCCCCCGTTTTAAAATACTTATTGATTTTCAAATTGAGTAGTGAAAATACAAAAATGTACTATAATAAAGTTGAAATTTACTTACTGTTTGCTTGTTTTGCAGCTAAAATAAGTGAATTGGCACGTACATGTAAACAATAGGGTTCACTCATATATTTGGCTGAGACGGTAGAAATGGGACTTATAGGATGTGCGACCAATGTAGTTACTGATCAAATCACAGGCATTCGGCGTGTTTCGGCTTTCATCGCTGTAACTCTATATATATGAACACAGCTTCTAACTTTGGTCGGACACGACCTGTATCATAACAAATTCGGCGATTTCATTAACGCTAATGTGAATATTTTGGCGGAAAGTGCACATGTTCATTTGAGAATTATTGTTATCTTGCTAAAATAACATAGTTAGAACATCGAATTACAGCTCTTATTACTAGGACGGACACAACCTCGTATCATAACAAATTAAATAATGTGTTTAAGGCTCTAACGTAACTATTGTAGTGGCAAGTTCATATGTTCATTGGAGAATTATATCTTGCAGAAATACATAGAATGCATAGAAAAATACAAGTTTAAACATGTTATTTTGTTATGATACGAGGTCGTATCCGACCAAAGTCAGAAGCCTTGTTCATATATTTATCAAGTCAACACAGTACGTATGTGCCGTGAAACACGTTGCCCTGAAACATGTTTGATATCCTGTCAATATGACCTAATCACTGCGCATGAATATGTGCGGTTGTCATACTAGTCGATTCTCCGATTTTGAGCATGCGGCTGGTGGTTATTTTTTGCATTTTAAAGCTATTTGTAGTATTGACGGGATAAATAGAATAGTATGTTAGTGCCATGAATGGAAAAAATATCTGGCACGGCACGGAAACGGGATTGGCTCGGCAGAGCCTCACCCATCCCGTTTCCTAAGCCTTGCCAGATATGTTTTCCCATTCACGGCACTAACCTACTATTCTCTATATCGATGGTCTAGTAACATAAGGTCGTAACTGCTATGCTAAAGCATAGCACTTACGACCTTATGTTACGATACCATCGATATAAGGTTATACCGATGAAAGCCGAAACACGCCAAATGTCTGTGGATCAAATAGCACACTCCTGTACCCTGATTGTGATATATACCATGGGCGGATTCAGGGGGGGAGGGGTCGGACCCGGCGCGCCCCGCCCCCCCCCCCCCCCCCCCTAAAATTCGCCGAGTAAAGATTGTTTACAAGTAACAAGGCACGTTTCATGCCAAGTGCCATGTATTCCATGCATTTTTCGGTCGTTTTCTTATTGTTTCAAAATGTAAACGTTTTCAATCAAAAATCATGTCTAAACATACCGTGACAGTGTCAATAGTTTTGCTCCAAAATGCGGCAGAACGCAGGAAATTCGATGTAAATTTCCAAAAATGTTGGGGGGGGGGGAATGCCCCCCGGACCCCCATAGCGCTGCTCGGTCGACTATTTTGCAATACTTGACTATATTAATATAGTCAAGTATTGCAAAATAGTTACGCCCCCCACCCCCAACCCGAAAACCTGGATCCGCGCCTGTATACTGCTTATTAGAAGAAGACTGACAGGTGTTTCATTGCTGAAATTGTGAACAGTGCAGAACAGTGCAGATCCTGATCAGACTGTGCGAATGCACAGACTGATCTGGATCTACACTTGTCGCAAAACAACAATAACTGTTAAATGAAGATAATCCCCTCGATGGCAGCCTTAATGAATTTTTATTTTTAAAATCAAGTCCTCGGCGACCTTGAGCAGCGACCTTGGGCGGTCGGACGTGGGTCATATGCAAAACGAAGCAGCATCCATAGACACACATTGTAGCCAAATATTATCAAAATCGGTGAAGCGGTTCATGGGTTATTGAAAAAAAGAAATAAAAACATTTTTGCCTTGCAAACAAGGTGAATGAAAGTCCTCAGTGACCTTGACCTCGGGCGGTCGGACGTGGGTCGTATGCAAAACAAAGCACCATCCTTAGATACACATTGTGGCCAAGTATTATTAAAATCGGTGAAGCGGTTCATGGACTAACGCTATATCCCCTCTTGCCTATCAGCGTGGGGGATAATAAGCCCCATTTCTCCAGTTACAGCTACAAATCAGTTACTGAATGTACCTACATTTAGTTATAATTATGCATATGCTCTAATGACAACATGTGTTCCTAGTACAGACCATAGGCACTTTGTGGTATGAACGTCAAAACGCTCTTTAAATCGTACTCAATAAATTTTACTCTTATATTAAATATCTAGAAAGGTAGGACACTCGCCATCTTTTCAACCAACGGTGGTACTTGTGTACCTATGGCCTGTGTCGCTGATTCAGTAATTGTAACGCGCGAGAAGGCCGGCCTTCGCGCGCGTTAAAATCACTGAATTAGCGAGCCGGGGCCCAAGGTAAATAATCCACTTCCGTTGGTTGAAAATATGACGAGTGTCCTATCTTTATTGATATTTAATATCAGATTAAAATTGGGTATGATTTAAAGAGGCTTTTTCTCGTTCATACCACGAAGTGCCTATGGTACAGACCTATAATTACATTACATTAGCAGAGCTCCAGATAAGCTGCGTATATGCTTAAAAACCCAATTAAAATGAGTATCAAAAAGCAATAAACAATTGTGGTACCTTTATCATGCTGCAGAAAACAATAAACCGATCACAAATATAGCATGTTTTTCTTATTTTTCCATGAAAACAAATCATGGTATTTCATTAGAATTGTCTCCAAGGAGACAATTCTAATGAAATGCCAAGACATGTTTTCATTTAGAAGCAAACTATTCAATAAATGCGGTCTGCAGTAGTGTGATTTTATTTTACCCAATTGTTTCAGAAATATGGAGTGACAATACTCAATTAATAATTACTTATCTGGAGCCCGTCATTAGCAACATATTGCCTATAAAGTAGAAAAGTGAAAGGGTTTAACGTCCCAGCAACAGCTAAGGTCATATAGAGACAGGACCACCGTTTAAAGTCTCATCCGACAGACCAGTGAGATGGAAATACTATGAAAGTATTTGTTGATGCCCTATGCGAGGTTTGAATCCACAACCTCCGGATTGGAAGTCCGGTGTTCTAACCCCTAGTCCACAACCCGTCCCTCCTATAAAGCAGAAAATGTGCAGCTACTGTAATGACAATATAAGATAACCTATTAGTATTAGCAAGAAAGCTAAAAACGTACTACCCCATCATAGTTTCAGGAAACAAATATTTAACCCTCAGCCCGCTATCTTATTTGTTTTGTCGTCTGCTCTTTATTTTCTATTTTCCATTTTTTTCCAAAAACATGCTTTGACAGCACTTTAGAATAAGTTACAACATGCTATGACAGCACTTCAGAATCATTTCCATTGGACATTATTCTGAAGTGCTGTCAAAACATGTTGTTATTGAGAAATAAGGCAAGATATAAAAGCAACAGCAGACGACAATTGTTGTGAGTAGCGGTCTAAGGGTTACTTTTAGAATATTGTCAAAATACCAGAGCATAGAAGTGCCTAAGACCCCTCCTCACCTCGCTCACATACACGGGAGACGAATACACATTGGCTGGTAACCAAATAGTGTTCAATCATATATATATAGAAAGTCGAGTTACAACTACAAATTGGTCAAACGATCGAATATGTCCTTCAACACCTCTCGTGAGACTAGTGTCAATACCACAGGTTGAAGTAACGGACCTAGGTCTATAAATACATTATATATGCCTAAAAGCATCAATAAATGAAGAAGAAAAATAAGCTAAAAAGCGTTTAGGCATATTTAATGTATTTATAGACCTCGGTCCGTTACTTCAACCTGTGGTGAATACGTGTAATGTCATGTGTCCATCTACACATTCCACACTGTACTATGTATGTGTATGTTGTAATGATCTATTTATAAATGTTATGGCGGCATAAAGGTGTAAGAAATATATGACAAATATAGGAATACACTTGGTTTTGATGTGTATGTCCACGCCAAGTTAATTATGCTATATCCGACACCATTCATTTCCATGCATACATATCTAATAAATAAACTAAAATTTACCATAATTTATCACATCTTTGATACATTTTCGCGTTTTGTTTCCGCATTCAGGCGCGTAGCTGCATTAAGGCACTGCAGGCCCGGGCCTGCAGAATTTTCGAGAAAATAGAAAAAATAAATGTGCCAGAGTGCATCATTTACCTTCTAGTTTCGATTTTGTTTATGGGGGGGGGCATGCCCCCAGACCCCCCTAGCATACTCGCACCAACGGTGCTCGAAGTCGTCAACCGGGGATTCAAATTGGCCTAGCTACGCCACATGGGCAATTTATGGACATGAGGATGTGATAACACAGTTAGATCACGTTCGTCCGCATGTACGATCGATAATCCACTCGCTAATATCTCCCCGTACATGCGGATGAACCGTGATCTAACTGTGGCATAATATAAATGCAAAACGAAAGTAAATATTTGAATGCACGTACCTGATTTCTGCTCGCTATCCAATGGTGTGTAATCTTGGTCAGTAAATTGTAAACAGTTTCAACAGGTAAAATAGTTCAGAATTTCTCACAATGACGTATATATACAGACGTTCCAAGGGCCGTTCAACGAGTATGTTTCGAGTCTATTCATGTGAATGTAGTTGAGATTTCTTGGAATAACTTCCCATTAGGTACACAGGTGTAAGACTCGGACATATGACACCAAAGAAATGCCTATTAAAAAAATCCCATTACCCCACCCACTTGGTCTCGTACACTACCATCTTCTATATAGATGGTAGTGTACGAGACCAAGTGGGTGGGGTAATGGGATTTTTTTAGGCATTTGTTTGGTGTCATAGGTCCGAGTCTTCCACCTGTGATTAGGTAGTGCCTCCATGAATATATGCCTGGTATCGTACAACAACAAAACACACATAGCAAATATAGCTAAGTACATGTACACACCACCAGCATTCGGCGTGTTTCGGCTTTCATCGGTATAACTATATGTCAGCAGTGGCGTAGGAGCCGGGGGACCACCCAGGGGGGGCCGGGCCCCCCCCCCCAATATTTGGAGTGGGGGGGGCAGAATATGCTTTGGCCCCCCCCCCCCCCCCCCCCAATAATTGGTGGATGAAATTTCCTGTGTAGACCTTATTCTTTTTGTTCATCAATTATACGAGTTTTATCCCGGCTTCACCGCTTCAATCATGTTCGTTAATACAGACAGAACTTATAAAATGTCAAGTCACCCTTCCTGTCTTGTGGCTTGAAGGGGTGCGCCGAAAAATAAGCGGCGGAACTTTGGAATACAACAACAACAACAATAAGTTTGGTGGCCGCGATTTGTTTCTCTACAAGAACAAGTCTGAAGATAGCCAGCCGCATGTTGTAAGTAATCAGTTGAAACTGTGGGGGCTAAAACCGCCCCGTTCATCCATCAGTAAACGTTGATGTATCCACACAATAAATTGTTGCAACCATATGGAATATTTTAACAAAACTTCACCCTTGCATACATATCAACTCAAATGTGTGTCACGCACAAGAACGACCACCTTCGCACACCTGGTTTTGGAGATTTGGCTCTGAAATGTTGTGCATTGCGCACAAGTAAGTTGGGGTTCCCCGATCCAATCGGGATAATAAGTGGGAGGCCTGCCCCCACCACCCCGGAATATTGATGATATAACAATATTGTTGGACATTTTTTTTTTTGCTTATCTTAATCAATAAAAACGAAATTTTCACTTTACCAACTTGGGGCCCCCCCCCCCCCCAATAATTGAAACGCTCCCCTACGCCTATGTATGTATATATGAACACGCTTAAAAAATACCATGCCCAATAAATGATTTGCATATGAAAATACACATTACTAAATGATTATATCTGTATAGCGGCCACTCGTAATGTTTAGAACTGGTGGAACAGTGACACAATTATACACTTATTTAATTCCTATAAAGAACAGTTTGTGCCTATTGAGTGGGCATGTACCTTTAATGTTAATGTGAATATTTTGGCGGAAAGTGCTCATGTTCATTTGAGAATTATTGTTATCTTGCTAAAATAACATAGTTATAACACAATTATAACACAATTATGCAAATAATATCGAATTACAGCTCCTGTTCGTAGGTCGGACACAACCTCGTATCATAACAAATGAAATAATGTGTTTAAAGGTACATGTCCACTCAGTAGACACAAAATGTTCTCTATATCAGAGACATCATCTGAGACATGTTCTGGCAAAATAAACATTCATTCACTATTACCCGACGTATTGATTGGCATTATTATACATTTTATATCAGATGTAAATTTCCACACTGATATCAGGGGCGATAACCGTGTTTGCTTAAAATGTTAACGGACATTACTATTTATTAAAATGTATCATGCCTCATTTGCATATGAAAATAGCCTGATACCACCGCGCGTCACTAGGTAAAATACACATTACTAAATGATTATATCTGTATAGCGGGCACTCATTGTTTTTTAGGACTGGTGGAATAGTGACACAATTATACACTTATTTAATTCCTATAAAGAATATGCTGTGCCTAATGGATGCAGGCGCGGATCCAGGATTTCGGGTTAGGGGGGGGGCGTAACTATTTTGCAATACTTGACTATATTATCGAACGAGCTAAGCTCGTTCGATAATATAGTCTAGTCAAGCAACATATTGACACTGTCACAGTATGTTTAGACATGATTTTTGATTGAAAACGTTTACATTTTGAAACAATAAGAAAATTACCGAAAAATGCATGGAAAACATGGCACTTGGCATGAAACGTGCCTTGTAACTTGTACAAAATCTTTACTTGGCGAATTTTAGGGGGGGCGTGCGCCCTGTCCGCCCCCCCCCCCCCCCCCCCCCCCCCCCCCCCCCCCTGAATCCGCCCATGTGGGTGGGCATGTACCTTTAAGGCTCTAACGTCAATAGTGTAGTTAGTGGCAAGTTCATAGGTGGTTCATTGGAGAATTATCGATATCCTGCAGAATACATAGAGTGCATAGAAATTTACAATTTTAAACATGTTGTTTTGTTATGACACGAGGTCGTGTCCGACCAAAGTTAGAAGCCTTGTTTATACATATGGTTATACCGATGAAAGCCGAAACACGCCGAATGCCTGTGGTATACACTATTGCCGGTATAGTTGCTATTATAACGCTGTTTTAACCCGTTCTGCGTTCACGCCTTAATAACTGGAAAGAATGTTGATACGTTAATATTCCGACCATTCCAACTGTCACAAAATGATTTTCAGACTAGTCCATTTATGAAAAAGGGGTGATTTTTATCTCAAAAAAAAAGAAAGAATATTACTTGCAAAAAGTGCATATCCTGACGAGACGGCCTGTCTGGATCTACACTGTTTGCAAACACGGCACGTTTAAACCAACACAAACTTCATTTTCGAACGTTATAGAGGGCTGTAGTGTTGAACATGTAAACCCTATGAAAATTACTTGCAAACAGTGCAGATCCAGATGAGCCGGATCGTAACGAGCCGAATCATCAGGATCTGCACTTTTTGCAAGTCATTTTCATATTTTTGAGGGAAAAAATACCCCCTTTTCATAAATAGACTAATCTGAAAATCATATTGTTATGATTGGAGTGGCTGCAAAATTAGCATATCAAAATCCATTGCAGTTACGTAGGGGTGAAAGGGTTAAATGTTCATGGTGTCTCGGATATGCAGTACGTATGCGTTTTTCGCTTTATTGAGAAAAAAAACGACATAATTTTCAACCAAATATTCAATTTCATCAGATCGAATTTTGAAGAGTTTTATAACAAATATTAAAGTTGCATGGCAGTGCATTTCCGCTATAATTCCAGCACAAAAATATTTACACAATTCCTTAACATTTGATTGGCCCGTAGCAAGTCTCTGTCCAAAATGTATATCCCAGTAAACTCCCACGCCGAACTACTTTCCGTAACCGTGAGGCACAGTTAAAATAATTCGGAAAATAAACACATTTTCTTGATGAATTTCTTTCAAATGTTGGAAATATAAGGAATGAATGGCCTTTTTGTGGAATTTATCGGGGATATAAACTTGGGAAAGTCGCGGGAATACTGGACGAGGCCTTCCGGCCTTCGTCCTCGAATACTGGACACCTTCCTTGTCCCAGTATTCGCACTTTTCCAAGTTTATACCCCGATAAATTCCACAAAAAGGCCATTCATTCCGGCCTCGTCCAGTATTCCCGCGACTTTCCCAAGTTTATATCCCCGATAAATTCCACAAAAAGGCCATTCATTCCTATAATAACTACAGGTACCGATGTGCACAATCTGTGAAACAACACTCATTTGCTGCATTCCATATTTTGAAGTAAGTGTCTATTCTAGACCATAGTTTAAATAATTGCAATACAAATTAATTAGTAATCATCCATAGCACTAAAACTAGGGTTAGTAAAGCTTTTTTTGTTCAGTGTTATCAACATTATAACAAATCCATAGTTGTACAGGCTACACAAATCCAATGATTAAGCTCAAGTTTACATAAAGCCTCTTATATATATGCTAAGTGTAATGGAAGGTCACTGTTCCGGCAGATTATCGCCATTACGGGATTTAGATTTGAAGTTGCGGAGTCAAGTCAGGGGCGTAGCAAGGGACAAATTTCTGATACGCACACATATGAAATGGTAGAACATTAGGTGAGCACGGCTCACTCGTCGACCTAGCGAAGTGAGGGAGAGTGCTAGGGGGGTCCGGGGGCATGCCCCCCCCCCCCCCCCCCGGATTTCTTTTGAAACGGAGATCCTATCTAACGCGTTTTCCTGCCTTATTTACGGCACCACTTAGTGTCCTACTTAGGAGTTACTAAGTCCTAATTATGATATACCAAGTCCTAATTATGAGTCCTAATTAGGAGATAAATATATTTTAGCATTGGCACCAGGACGTTTCCATAATATTTGTTTCTGGCCAGGAGAGGAATTTGAAATTCATGCCATAATGTAATTATGCACAACGTCTTCCCTGAGTGTGTTGAAGGTTGGGGTGGTGGTGTGGGCGGGAGGGGTGGATTGAAAAGAATCTCATAGCGGGAGAATTTGACAGGAAACAGGACAGCAATTGAATTGTATATGTTGGTGTACTTGCATAGTTGTATCCCGGATTACTCGTTTTACTGCTTGAATATCATTTCAGTAATCGGCGGCGAGCAGTGTAGACCCTTATCAGACCACGTGTATGCGGATGCTCAATCTGAACTGGGGATACTCTGGTCGTACTTTGGAAGGTACGTTTTTTTCAACCGGGTCCCGAATAACTCACAACACTTAAATATTACCTAAAATTACTTGAAAATGTATGCAGTTCACTGTTGGCGTCATTAGTAACGTCACAACTCTGGCATCTCATATTTAAATGCATGTGACATTTAAATCACGTATTTACCAAAATCAATAAATCGGTATCTCAATTTGGTTAACCCGATACAGAGAAGCTTAAATACCGTGGCCAGAATAGAAGTATTACCGAATATATGCAAATTAATTATTAAACTCACAGAAGGTTGCACTTGCATTGGAGGATTACTGATATGTGGCCGGGGATTGTTCGTTCCAAACAAATAATACCGAACTGTGGTCACTAATATGTGGCTGTGACTGGTGAAATGGGGCTTATGGGTTTTGCGACCAGAGTAGATCCAGATCAGCCTGTGCATCCGCACACAAACAATTACCCATACAATTCCGGCGAACAAACAATTAATTCGCTAACGTCAAAATTGTCAATTTTGGCAACTTATAACGTTGGTCTATGTGCAAAAAATATAAGCTGGTCTCAGAGCAAATTTTATATTTTCCGAAAAGCATGTACATGTACTATACATTTTATTCCACTACCATTTTGAAATACCGAATTTATTTCCCGAGACTTCTGAAAATCCGACAAAGAAACAGATTTACAGAAGCTCCGCACTCGTTTCTTTGTCGGATTTACAGAAAGAAGTCTCTAGAAATAAATCCGGTATTTCAAAATGGCAGTTGAATAAACTCTATTTAGTGCGTTTGTATTGCACTTCAGTCTTGTATAGTGGTGTCAATGATTGCTAGTATGTATACCATTATCACAGTCCATGACACCATCGTCTCCTATAACTAGCTCCGGACATACTGTTAGACATACATACTTATAGATACAATACGTCCCTGTTCGGGCTAACTTCAATTTAAATTACACATACGTACTTAGCCTAATACCGAAATTGGGTTATTGCCCATTATAAAAGTAGTAAGGTTATTACTGATCCTACTGCTTTTGGGAGAGGGCCAAGTAAGTCTGGTGTGGCGAGGACCTGGCATCAGATCAGGATTATTCTGATTGCATGGCTGAATACATGTATATATATTTTTTATTGTAAATATTCAGTTCTTATTTTGGGATTTTCCCCCCATGTGTACATGTACTTGCAAATGTATATGTACTTGTACATGTAATATATGGGATTTAGTACTAAACCCATTGACCCGGCATTAAATGACATTAGCTGTTGATATGCCGTTAAACCCCAACAGTCAATCAATCAATAAATTAGCCTAATACCATTTAATTAAACTACAGGTACTATGGGATTTAGTACTAAACCCATTGACCCGGCATTAAATGACATTAGCTGTTGATATGCCGTTAAACCCCAACAGTCAATCAATCAATAAATTAGCCTAATACCATTTAATTAAACTACAGGTACCAGACAAACAAAACACCTGATTAACTCATTTCTAATATAAACACTTAGATATATACATACTACATGTATACACATACTGACATGGCATTTGTTAGTTTAATGTACAGGTGACAACCGCATCATGCGGTTGTCACCTGTGCATTAAACTAACAAAACTGGCAACTTTTGCACCAAAAATGTCGAGTTATGTCGTGATCTAATATCGTGTTCAGGATTATACAACGATTCAACGCGTGCACATCGAGGGCGGATTCATGCTGACCTTCTGACGCTGACCTTCTGACAAGCGCCCAAAGTGACACCATCGCATCTACTAATGCGACTGATGTTCACATTTTGGAAAATAGTATTCCACCACAGGCAAACAGTTCACAATCAACAGACCGTGTTGCACAGGAGGAGAGTGTGAATTCCACTGCTCAAGTCATAGACAGTGACGACACAACGTTTTTGTGAAGCAGACGCTTGTACTATAAATATATGTGCATACTGCTCAAAAGTGTCAGCTGTTGAACTGGATAAGTGCTCTAAGTTAAAGTCATGCAGGTAGCTGTAAAATGTAAGATACCTTAAAAAAAAGGGTGTCAGATACTTGACTGGCCACTCCACAAATCTGTTTGCAACTTGTTGCAAGCAAAACAGTGTGCGTAATTCTGTGGACGGACTAGTGTATGTATTCGTGTATATAAACGGTATTTAGTGCTCCACACTGCACAGATCATCATCATATAGGATAACACTGTTACGGCTGAGTCTCCATATACCACATGCACTCACACTCAGCCTTTTTCACGGTCTTACATACAGGCTTCGTGCGATAGGAGAATGAACTGGCTAGGTTTAATTAACCGCCTCATTGCCTCCTTCATTTAATGCACATATTTCGACTGTATGGCATATATTAGTAAATTCGGAAACAAACGGGCCAATGGTCATTGGCCTGCTTACGAAGACCTTTGCTTCGGTGCGCCTAGGAAAGGCGGGAAATATAGAGAAAGGAAGAAGAAAGATGGGGTGTAATATATACTGTATTCAGCTGTCATTTGATAACTCTATATTATAACTAGATTTTTTATTGAATCTGATTGGTACCGAAAAGTCTTTATTGTTAGACTATCTAATATTACAAGTTTATCATGTTTATATGTTCCGGGTTTTCTGGAATGCGAACGCGACAGGACTACCGACTCTTCGCGGAAACCGTTTACCAATCCGAAGTTTTAACTTACCCCTTTCACCTTGGACATTTTGCAGACACTTTTTAAAGACGATTTCGGTAAGAGGTTACATGTAATATAATATACTTATGGTTCTCATTCCTTTACTGATACTTATGAAATGTTCATTTTTCCCATTTCGAGTTTTCTAACCGTCGAATACTGTCGATAATGAAACAAAAAGAGTTGGGTCATTGGTTTTCGCGTTTTGTCCTTGTTTAGAAAATGCTCTCTCGATTTCGTACTCGTACGCTTGCTATACTGTACATATGGCTACTTGGCATTTTTGTATGTGGCCGTTGAATCTAGCTATACCCCTTATGTGAGTATTACGAGTATTTGTAATCCTATTACTGTTAAGGGAAGTGGCCAAGTGACTGGTGTGGTATAGACCTGTCACCAGGTCCCCCCCCCCCCCCCCCCCCCTAGACGTAGCAAAGAATAAATGAAAAATGTCAGATAATGAAAAATGGAAGTTAAACATGATATAGAGACATGGCATGTTAGTCTGCCCCCCCCCCCCCCCACCACCCCACCCCAATATTCCATTCTGATGTTTGGACCCCCACCCCCCCCCCCCCCCCCCCCCCCCCCCCCCCCCACCCCCCATGCATCAGGTTGAATACAGGGTCGAACCCATTGGCCCGGCTTTAAACAGATATGATTTCGCTACTCTGCAGGTTGTGGTGACTTCATGACTCTTGATATACAGGGGTCATACCAATTATCCGGACAATCAATTTATCGGACAAATGAAAATAGGTGTTAATTAAACGCATTCATTTGATCCGATTTTGCAACGAACACATCTAAGTCACTCAGGTGCTTGCTGTTTCCATGCCAGTGTGAATAATATATCGCCAAGGTAAACATTTTAGTAAAATTTGCTGAAAACATTCCCCCCCAACTATGTTTACAACGGCAAACGTCGCGCAAGGGTTTGTATCTGTCATTGCGCATGCGCGTGATTTGAGGCCCCTATACAGTTTTTCAATACTCTGTTGTGTGAATTATGCAGACGATACGATTCATTACTCCAATATCATTTTCAGACTTTAATACACAATGTACAATACAGAGCAGATAGGAAGAAATGCGAAAATGTATCCGGATAGAAAAAGAACGAAGAGCTACTTATCCAAAAACAAATAATAATTTGATTCATCTAGGCAGCAACACTTCTTTATTGTATGAGTGATCAAGGAATGCCACTCAAGTGTGCAAAAAGTTGTAGGGCACGAACCTGATGAGAAGTTTCAAGATCAATTAGGCGACTTGGGTGGGTTATTTCTAGGGACTCTAAGACTTGCATAAACAACAATTTTGGTGAATTCCTTATGTGCACTCATAATCAAGTGTTTGAACTTTATGTTGATGTATACGTTTTCAGGAATTAATCACAATATAACACACACTATGAATTTATGTGCTTAAGGGCACGGATCCATGAGAATAGTGTACGAAATGATCAGAATTTCCTTTATGGGCCATATTACCGCGGATTTTTCTACCAAATTATGACGTGGTCAATCGAGTGTGCCCATTACGTCATTGCAGAGTTGTTCTATAAATACAATACATTCTATAAATACGATGTTTTCCAAGAAGCGAATGGTGATTGTTTTTTCTGCAGAACTACACAATGCTGTTTACACTGGTTTTCAGGCGATAACATTATGATTTTAAGGAGAGAATACAAGTTATAAGACGGCTACACATTTGTCCGGATGATTGATTGTCGATGTCAATTTTGGGGCAATCTTACGACTGATGATCTGACCCAATTTTAAGTGAGAAAGATGGCACAGTTTGCTAAATAGTTTGGCATGCGTTGAGAAAGCAAGAACCGACGATTGTTCTGTGAAAATGTTATGCCTGTAGCTGCTATTTTAAGAAAAATATCATAAAACAACTGCCATTTTTGTCCGATAATCTAGAGGATCCCTGTACAGTCATGATGGCTTACTCTTGTAAAGTGGCATTTTCCTGTGGAATTTTCAAAAAATATAATAAAGTATCAAATTTAATAGGTTATTTCATTATGCATGTAAATAGTAGTTGTGAAATATTTTAAGCTTTTATTGTTTATCATGTTTATAGAAATTCATGAATATCAGAGAAAAAACATGTTGTTTTTTTTTGGTATAAAATTATATTGAAATCAACAATAATATGAATATAATGCTGGTGTATGTTTGTAAATGTAAACTACGGTTCAATCCAAGTGTTTATACAGTTAGATGCTGTATATTTTCAGTTTTATTGAAAAATATAAAATGCCAATAAATAAATACATTGTAGCAGCCATCACGACCCAACTTGATAACTTGATTGGGTCGGTGATGTTCTCGACTACTTTGCTGGGGAATGCTATGGGAGGAACTGTAACTATAGTACGTACGGTACAGGAGGGTCACAGAGTTACAAGCTGCAACTATAGTTGACACACATGTAGTATTGATCACAGGCGATCGACATGTTGATAGGATAGTGTATTATACTTTTTTTAGACATGTAGAATTTTTTTTTAAATGTATTAATTCTATTGTCAATGTGTTTTTTACAAATTACAAGGCACGTTTCTATGTTCGCGTTGTGAATTTATTGTTTATTGGGGGGTGCAGCCAAAATATAAACGCGGGGCTTTGCTCCAAAATGCGCCAGAACGCAGGAAATGCGATGTAGATTTAAAAATTTTGGATCCGGGAGCATTCCTCCACCTAGCGCTATCCCGGGCTCCGCTCGGTCTACGAACGAGCTATGCACGTTCGATATTATAGTAAAGTATTGCAAAATAGTTTCGCCCCCCACCCCCTAACCCGAAATCCTGGATCCGAGCCTGCAAGGCATAGAACATTTGTTCACATTCCTTGATCACATGACTCATGGAAAATCACTGGCTGCTATGCGTTCTGTGATTGGTTGGTTGGTAAGCAGAGGTTACCAGATGACCAATCAGAAGCTTACAACCGGGTATATTTGTGCGGATGATGTGACCAGTAAACGCAACATGTTGACTGTTTCCCTTCAGGCAAGATGCTTATAAGAAATAATTAAAGATAGGCTAGCTCATGGAGGTAGATTTTTATTTTTTTCATTATATGGATGTCGACAGTCGTATAGAAATAGCGTGTTCATTCGGCACACGCTTTGTTGTTGTTTTTTGCCCACTTCGGGTTTACCGTCGAACCAGCGGCAATTTTACTGGACAATTCTGTCGATCCGAGTTTCGCAGAGACTGCAATCAATCAATCTACTTCCAGGTTCAAGATGGGAGGTCACGGGCCGACACAAAAATACACAGGCATAATCTCGTACGGCCTGTCGCCGTATGAGCAGAAGTCGTTTCCAAAAGGTTTTGTGTGGGACGGCATCACAAACAGTATCCGACGTTTCCGAGGACAGTTCCTCAGGGTTATACCGCGTAAGTACTGTAAACTATAGCAACATCCGGCATGATTCTACAGAAAGCATATGGTGCCCGCTAACGTCAAGGTCACAGGCTTAGAAAATGCTCAGTTTTGAAAACTTAACACTTGGGTTAATTTATTGTAACTTCTGTTTCCCTTGATGGAATGTTTTAATATTTCATACATGCATCATCTGCAGAAAGTTCATGGTGTCCGGTAACCCCAAGGTCAAGGTCACAGACTTCAAAAATGTCTAGTATAGAAATTTAGCATCGGTGCCAGGAGATGCATGTCGTTGGCGGCATTCTTGTTTGTGTTTGTTGGAAAATAAGTGTTTTGGTTTCAGTTTATTATCCCCTCGCAATAACTTCTGTTTCCATTGATGGAATGCTTTAATAGGTGCATTTGTAACATCATCCTGCATCATTCTACAGAAGGCGTATGGTGCCCGCTAACCCCAAGGTCAAGGACTTAGAAAATGTTTTGTTTCAAAAACTTTACACTTCATTATAATTTCTCTTTCCCTCAATGGAATGCTTTAATATTACATAGGTGTGCTTTTAACATCTCACATCATTCTACAGAAAGCCCATGGTGCTCACTAACCCCAAGGTTATTACAAGCTCCTTATGTACTATCAAACTGCGGCAGGCGGGACATCTTGCTCCGCGGAGCTCTTGTTAATATTTTATTTTTATTATTTGTCAATGAAAGTATATACAGATCAAGATTCTTATGAAATCAGTAAACTAATAACTATCACTTTAAATCATCACAGGTTTTTTTTGTTTATGTTTCCCGATCACAAAAGGTATGTTTTTTCCCAATTCTCAAACAAAAATTACCAAAATGGATTATTTTGTTTAACCTGCCATTATTTTCTGTGTCATTTAGTATTCAGTTGTATTAGTGTTATTAGTGGAAGTATCTACCAGGTGTTACTTGTGTATAGGCATTAATATCTTTCAATGTGATCTTAAAGAGTTCATTAAAGTTAAAACTGATTTTTTCTACAATATTATATTTTTATTATATTTCATTTAAGGCTGGGCCAATGGGTTCAACCCAGTATACAACCTGCTGCATTGGGGGGGAAATCACTTATGTAATACCCTGTTACTAAACTTCGTATGACTAAAATATTTGTAAGTGCAAAATTATGATAGTCTGTAAATTTCACATTAACAATGTTTTCTTGTAAACGTTTATTGAATTTACAGTTATTGAGCATAGGCTGCATATGCAGCCTATGCTCAATAATTGTAAATCCATTCATTGAAATTTACAGACGATCCTAAATTTGCGCTTACGAACATTTTAGTCGTAAGATGCTTAGTGAAACGGGCCCCTGCTGTCTAAGTTAGACAGCACAGTCTAAGTATTCCTGTTGGTAGCATCATCGTATGTATCATAATCAGCAATTTTGGATGTATGTCAAAATGTTGCATATCTCCTGACATGTTGGTCAGGGGCCGGCCCGTTTCACTAAACTTTGTACTATAAAACTGTTTGTAAGACAATTTTCATAAATTTAGCTTGTGATTCACAAATTATACCATATTACATCAACGTGTTTAGTTCACTACGTTTGAGTAAATACATCTGTTCTTTCCCAGTATCGGATGTGAATAATACAGTGAAACCTCACTAAACCGGACAGACCCTGGGAGGTCCCCAGGGTGTCTGGTTTGGAGAGGTTTAACTGTATTAGTAAATCATGCAGTTGATGATTCTCAGCCAACTCACCTGAGATAAATGACCAAGAAACTCATCGAAAATAAGATGTTTCTTGGTGTCCGGTTTTGAGAGGTTCCACTGTATTTGTAAATTTTAACTTTGCACTTACAATCTTCTTGTTCGTACGAAGTTCAGTGAAACGGGCCCCAGGGGCCCATTTCACTAAACTTCTTACGACTAAAATGTTTGTAAGTGCAAAATTACAATAGTCTGTACATTTCACATTAACATTGTTTTCTTGTAAATAATTACAATAGTCTGTACAATAGTCTGTACATTTCACATTAACATTGTTTTCTTGTAAATAATTATTGGATTTACATTTATTGAGCATAGGCTGCATATGCAGCCTATGCTCAATAAATTTAAATCCATCAATTGAAATTTACAGACGATCCTAAATTTACACTTACGAACATTTTAGTCGTACGAAGTTTAGTGAAACGCACCCCAGATCTTTATCAAACGTCATCAATAGCTTCCTGACATTGATGGCAAACCTCTGTGTCATTCAGGTGACTTTGGCCTTCGTGCATGAGACATTCGCCGGCGTATTATTATTATTTCTGTATCTACTTAAATTTTATTTTCTCTTTTCAGCGTTTGTTATCGGGTACCTGATTTACGACTGGGGAGAGAGCTCCTACAAGCTGAGCCTGCGAAAGAACCCCAAAGACTATGAAAATGACAAATAAATCTGATGTTTTGCTTGTATTTCTTGCTTAAATTAAAATGACTTGACTCTTCTAACTTGAATGATCGCTATTTTGGTCTTCTTTTCGTGTCATAAATAAAAACAATCCGCCCTGTTTGTAAGAGTTGTGACGAGTCATTTGTGCCCAGTGATTCATTGCAAATGTTTTGCCTGTGGTTGTAAAAAATATTCTGAGTGTATACTCTGTTCTGCTCGATATCTGGAAGTTTGATCTTACTGTCTGATTTTATGTAAAACATGCGAAGAATGTTTTATAACTGCTCACACATGGTGCTCGCAATCGGGTAGTTGGATTGGTTGAGACTGAGCACAGCTGTGCTCAGTCTCGACCAATCTAACTGCCTGATTGTATGTACAAATGTTGAGAACATGCTCAGGAAACTAATTGAGCATCCTGTTTTCATGCTAAAAATCAGTAAATGTTTTTGGTTGACACGGATACCATGTATGTGCTCCTTCGTGTCTCAAAATTTTAAAAATGCTCTGAAAGTTTTATAAATCAGAGACCCAGGGCCAGTGCTTATACAGTAGTTGAGTATATGCTCGATTCTCAGGCCACATTTCTTGTTCTGATTTATTTCTGACCCAACTCTAGATGATTTTCATCCTGGGCATTCGTCAGAAAATGCAGGTATACTTGCCAGAAAAGAGCAACTATTCTCTATTTAATATAATAAAGTTTTCAGTAAACAGGTTCACAGATAATTGTTTTAACCCATTACAGTTTAATAAAAACAATACTTTTTTTGTCAAGCTCACTCTGCAGTCCTAAGTCACATTGACTTGAAACTTCATATGCGTATTAGTCCTGATCCATATATTCATGCTGTATCCCACTCATGCGGCCCCTGTGCCCAAGATCAAGTTTGCGTTCCGAAATCTGCGTTAAAGTTTTTAAATACCTTTTATCTCTGCAGTCCTAAGTCACATTAACTTGAAACTTCATATACTTATTAGTCATCATCCATATATTCATGCTGTATCCCACTCATGCGGCCCCTGTGCCTAAGGTCAAGGTCAAATGACTTAGAAGTTTGCGTTCCGAAATCTGCGTTAAAGTTTTTAGATACCTTATATCTCTGCAGTCCTAAATCACATTGACTTGAAACTTCATATGCTTATTATTCATCATCCATATATTAATTCTGTGTCCCACTCATGCGGCCCCTGTGCCCCTATGGCAAGGCCAAATGACTTAGAAGTTTGTTTTAAAGTTTCTGTAAAAATTTGTGTTCAAGTTTTCACATACCTACTATCTCTGTAACCGTAAGTCCGATTTGCTTGAAACTTTGTATGCTTATTGGGCATCAATCTTCAAATAAATACACTCCGAGACCATCAAATCAGATCTGAGTCAACAATCAAAGTACTGAAAGTACTGAACATAGGGTACTACAAGAATTCCGCCACGAAAGCGGTGTCACGCCTGAAAATGCCTTGTCGGTACAAAACAATGTTGTAGCAGGATTTTTGTTAAAGTTTCTGCATTACTTTGACATCGCCATGTTTACTTCTGTTTTGTGAATGAAATAGTTGGCCCCGGATCAAGTATATTAAAACATACAAATGACGTCATTGGGGAAACCGCTGACAAAATTTTCAATGTATTGAAGGCCAAACTTATTAGACTTTTGTTGTCGTATTTTCAGTAAGTGCATTAATATTGGTATTAATCTACGCTGGATGTGTTATACTGTCATTAATTTGTTCCCTGACTGTAATGTATTACTCACTGACTTATTGACCCCCTTCCCTGAACGTAGAATTGACACTCATGTTGGCGTGTATTGGCCACCATAGCCAGATGTCAATCAGGCAGAATTCGGGAATGTCACTAAAATCCGCTGTAAATCCATCGATAGAATGAGGATTAACATCAGTTAGACCCACACGTGCAAGTTTTGTTGCGACACAATCGCGATCATTAAAAAAAATCTGGGTCAACAGGTAGCTGTAACCCCTTGATATCGTTTGTGTGTTGAACGCGTTGCGTGTTTACACGTGTTTATCCGGTGGAGAGTATTCGGAGGGGAGTTAACTCTGCCGAAAACTATAGCCTGTTACTAAATTTAGCGATGACCGCACGATTTGTGACGCAAATTGGGGCAAATAACAACTTGAACGCGTAACAAAATAATCCGATGTATTTGTGTACGTAGAACATCCGTTGTTGATATTGTGCAAGTAGTTTTTCATAATATTATTTTCAATTAGCGGTTGCGTATGCCAGTTAAACGTTGAGTAACACAATGCATTTTGTTGTTATGGTTATTCCAAGATATCACTACGGACTAGCCCATCGAGGGGGGTCTGGAGCGGGGCTAACTGTCCGACGCGATTCCAATACATAGGCTACCCTATGTAAAAATAACATTGTTGCAAAATAAGTGTGCAAATAATAATCTGACAAATAATACACTCACCGATCAGATTGCGCCGATATGTAGGTTAATCTGGATCAACTCTAGTCGAGCTCATTTTACAACGAATTATGCTACTTTCGCCGGTTTTTTACAAGAAATAATGCCATAAAATATACAATTTGGACCGGATTTCTATAAATAAATTAAACGGGAAATTTCTAACTACGATCCCTTAATATGTGTTCACTATTATATGGCTGTGATTGTATAAATGGGGCCTATGGATTTTGCGACCAGTGTAGATCCAGATTGGCATGTGCCAAATTCTTCGTGCGAGTCGGCCCGTCTCGGAATCTACACGGATTATACACATTAATGCACATAATTCAAATGTTAGGAATTGGAAAACTGTAGCGTTTCTTCAGTATATAATTCCGCATGAACTCTGAACATTTTGACTTTATTTATGAAAAATATTGTAAATTTTGTAAATGTATTTAATGAAATTACGCAGATGTCCGAAGGTACAAAATCGCATGGCGTGTCTCATATGAGGAGGCAAACACAGATTAGGAACGTTTACAAAACAAAAAATGTGCATTTTGATTTCGTACTTTCGTTATCGTGCTACCGATAGCGACATTACGATGGTATGAACGGAACACCGTAATAAATAGAACAACACACTGTGATATACTTGCAGATCGGATTTAGACGGAAGCATGGACAGGCGCGGATCCAGGATTTCGGGTTAGTGGGGGGCGTAAATATTTTGCAATACTTGACTATATTGCAAAATAGTCGACCAAGCGGAGCTCGGGATAGCGCTATGGGGGTCCGGGGGCATTCTCCCCCCCCCCCCCGGATTCTTTTTTAAATCTACATCGCATTTCCGGCGTTCTGGCGCATTTTGGAGCAAAAATATTGACACTGTCACAGTATGTTTAGACATGATTTTTGATTGAAAAGGTTTACATTTTGAAACAATAAGACAACGACTGAAAAATGCATGGAATACATGGCACTTGGCATGAAACGTGCCTTGTAACTTGTACAAAATCTTTACTCGGCGAATTTTAGGAGGGGGGGTGGGGGGGGGTCGCGCGCCGGGTCCGCCCCCCCCCCCCACCCCCCCCACCCCCCCCCCCCACCCCTGAATCCGCCCATGATCCATGATGGAGGGGACATAATACTAAGTCGTGACCACGAGATGAATCAGAAAAACACACCTAAATTATGTCATGGCCACGAGATATTTAGGTGTTTTTTTTATTTATCTCGTGGCCGCGACATAATAAGTCGTGGCCATGAGATAAATAAAAAAAACACATGTCCCGCCATGCTTCCGTAGATTTCCCACACATTTTATCTGAATACTGTTATCGGCAAACCGAAACTTAACACAGACAATATAGGAATGAATGGCCTTTTTGTGGAATTTATCGGGGTATAAACTTGGAAAAGTCGCGGGAATACTGGACGAAGGCCGGAAGGCCTCCAGTATTCCCGCGACTTTTCCAAGTTTATATCCCCGATAAATTCCACAAAAATGCCATTCATTCCTTATAATTCCAGCATTTTAAATAAATTCATCAAGAAAATGTGTTTATTTTCCGTTTTCTTAAGAATTATTTTAACTGCGCCTCACGGTTATGGAAAGTATTTCGGCGTGGGAGTTTACTGGGATATAAATTTTGGACAGAGACTTTCTAAGAACCAATCAAAAGTTGGGGAATTGTGTAAATATTTTTGTGCTGGAATTATTCTTGTGTGAACGTGTCGCCATTGGAGGTTTAAGGTATACAGTGGGACACCTCTAAACCGGACACTCGGGAAAATATGGATATTTAACTTAGATGTGTTTCGCTGTTATATATCTCCTATTACAATTACGTTTCATGATTGCAAAACACCATAATGTGTCGTGATGCGCTAACATGTCTGCTTTACAGTGGATCATCTCCAACCCGGATGTCCGGTTTGGATGTCCGGTTTGGAGAGGTTCAATTGTACACATGTATCACATAATTATCCCCTCGCTCAAAGGTAATATGTGCATAGCGTTCGGCCATGTACGTGCGTACGTGTGTGCGTGCGTACGTACGTACATTAGTAAACCATTTCATTTTCATTAACTTATTAACCGCTTCACATCTTGATACTCTTTGGCCACAATGTGTATACAGATGGTGCTATGATTTGCATACGATCCACGTCCGACCGCTCAAGGTCACTGAGGACTTATGTTCACCCATGCAGCTTGTATGAACTATGGTACATTTGTAAATGTGTTAAAGGTTTTTCTTTATATAATAACTTGTGAACAGCTTACCCGATTTTGATCATATTTGGCAACAATGTGTGTCTATGGATGGTGACTTGATTTGCATACGGCCCACGTCCGACCGCTGTAAGGTCAAGGTCACTGATGACGTATGTACACCGTGTTTGTAAGCAAATGCGCTAACGTTTTTTTTCGTTTATTCAATAACTTGTTTTATTATTAAGGTTGCTAGCGAGGGGATTAGCTTAGTGATAACAATGACCTTGTTTTTGTTGCACCCCTGTAATTCACATGGACTGTTCCGTATAGGGAGTTTATAAACTTCTGTCACTTTTAACAGTGTAGATCCTACGGACCCCCGCAGGGGAAATGGATTTTTTTAGTAATTCGTTCCCACGAAATAGTAATTCGTTCCCTCAATTTAGCAATTCGTTCCCTCGAATTAACAATTCGTTCCCTCGAATTCGTTCTCTCAATTTAACAATTCGTTCCCTGGATATAACAATTCGTTCCTTCGATATTTTGTAAACGTATTTCATGAAATTACACAGATGTCCGAAGGTAAAAAAATCACGTGGCGTTTCTCATATATTGTAGTTATTTCTCTCAGAAATACATACGTTAAATAGAGGATATCCCATCTTACATGTTTGAATAGTGTATGTCGGCTTCTGCGTAAACAACGAGTAAGCGAAGTGAACGAGTTGTTTACGCGGAAGCAGACGTACATGAGTGAATTATTGCAAGTTATTCAGTTCAAACATGTACGAAGGAATATGCTATTTATTACATCTAGGAACAATATTTTCAAACAAAAATAAATACATGTATGATGTTTCGGGGGCGTTTGCATCTGCGTATGAAGTTTGGTGGGCGGTGCTTATGCTATAGCGACTGTGGGAGAGTGCACGGAGGTTATTACGGGTGTTTTCTTCACGGTTTTTATTATTTGTAAGTTGAAAATTACGGGTTTTCTCTCACATATAAATGCATGCATATAATATCTTTAAATGTACCAAACTAAAAATACACACATGGCCAAACTTTAGGGGGTGCATTTGCACCCCTTGTACCCCCTTTGTCTACGCCACTGACTTACGAATATTACCGTCTACGCTAATTTTGCCAGTATTTGTCACTTTCAATAATTTCAAAATACAGGTACTTGAATATTGTGCTTTAAATCAAGCAGCTTGAATCATGATTGGCAAAGCCTGAGCTACAGCTCATAGTCAGACAATGAAATAGCTTGATTGTCAGTTGATATTGCCAATAGAAACGTTGATAATCTGAACATGAATACCACAGGAGGTTGCGTAAATAGCCCTGCGTTGCAGGCTGAAAATTCGGGTTAAGCATATATATGCAGGCGCTGATACAGAAATAATTGGTGGGGGGGGGAGGGGGGGGGGGTCTGTAATTACAAGTCGGCATAGCCGACCTCCGCGAGCGCGAAATCGTAAAGTCGGGGGGTCTGGCCCGGGTCCTCCACCAGGATATTTGTAAATGCCAGATCGCCGCAGATGCGATTTCCTGACACCTAGACCACGAAAAAAGTCATCCAACTATTCGAGTATTGTAGATTTTCTTCTTCTTTTTTGTTTTGCCGGGAGCAGGGGGGTGGGGTTGGTGGGGGGTACGGACCCGCTGGACAATCCTGTATCCGCGCCTGTAATATGGTTACATATGCTTGTGTACTACCTGTATCAAGATGCTGTGATGCTGTACAGTGGAAGATCTCTAAACCGGATACCCTGGGGACATCCCAGTGTGTCCGGTTTAGAGAGGTTCCGCTGTAATTAAGCACTCCATGAACTGTTTTTGTCGTTTTCAATTATGAAAAGACACGGCAATGAAAGGATATACATTGCATTAGATATCACACCATGTCGACATCTTGTGATATTTATAACAACATTGAACAAAGTGCCATTTTATACGAAAACACATAATATTGTCAGTTAGTTGACAAGGGACCTTTCTTCATATTAATATCGATCGACATTCAGTGTAATACACGACGATTAAAAGTCACGTCACGCGTCAATAGTTATGTACAATCCTGACGGTTCGTATTATTCTGACACGGATTTAGCGTGCATTGTAGTCGATACGTAATCTCAGTATACACTATATTTCAAAATGGCGAGTGTTGAAGGGCGGAAATATAGTGACACGATGTCGAATGGCGGCGCGAAGAAGTGTGGTCCGTGTAAAGAGACGGAACTTGTTACAGACGCGGACACGTTCTGCCGGCAGTGTGACGAGTATATGTGTCCATCTTGTGCCGCGATTCACAACAGACTTAAAGTTTCCCGAAACCACGTGGTTTCCGGGAGTGACTTACCGTTATTGGGAGAGCGCAAGGCGAGACTTCCTCTGACATATTGTGAGGAACACTCGGAGAAAGATATCCGTTGGTATTGCGAGAAACATGATATCATGTTATGTGGCACATGTAAAGTTATCAGTCACATGAAATGCGAGGTAATGTCCATTTCTGACGCGGAGGTTGGACACGAACAGCGACTGGCCGAGGTCGTGGGGTCAATGACCGAACTGAGAGATCGGATCGGGAATCTGAAGAATGCGCGAGAAAAGAGTGTCGATGCTTTGTTGAAGTTACAAAACTCGTTTGAAGACGAGGTGAATCAGTTTAAGACGGACATTGTAGAACTGGTAGAACGACTGGCAATGGAAATGCTGGCAGATATGAAGAAAGTCCTCACGGTCGAGAAGGGCGTCATTCTGGACGATGTCGAGACGTACGACGGTCTAATTCGCAAAGTGGAGACAGAGCTGAGGACTGCTGACGAAGCTAAAGTCGCGGCCGATGGCGTAACCAGTGTAATTGCTGCTCACAAAATGTCAAAATCTCTAAAATCGCTCGAACCCACGGTGTCTGATCTGGAACAGAATATATATACGGTCAACATTACATTCCAGCCGTCACGTGCATTGGCCGATGTGCTCACTGGTGTTGACCGGTTAGGCACGGCGGACATTGACCGTACAAAGGCCAACGGTGTAGATCCACCAGGGTCTGCATCTGGTCCAGTCCGCCTCCCGTTCACCGACATGGAAGTGGAGTCGTCGACCGACATTACCGGTCCTGCCGGCGCCATCACTGGAGCGGCAGTACTGTCAGACGGGAGAATAATTCTCGCTGGTCACGGACAGCAGCAGGTCATCCTTCTTGATAGAAACCTTACCGTACAGACAACCCTGAAGTTAGAAGGTCGGCCCTGGGATGTGGCGGCCGACGGCGACAATGGAGCAATCATGTCAATGCACAACAGTACTGGGCTCAAGTGGATCCACGTTAACGGCGCACTCCGGGTCGGCTACACCATCAACACCAGTCTACCGTGCTGGGGCGTGGCCGTCCACGGAGACCATATCTACGTCATTGCGAGGTCACCCGACGGCGGCGGCCATATGCAGGTCCTGGACAGGCGCGGCACGGCCACCCGGTGTATCGGACTGGACGTCAGCGGTACAGGCACGTTTAGGACACCATACTTCATAACCGTCGGTGCACGGGGACACGTGTTTGTCACCGACAATACTCCCAAAGGTCGTTTAACGTGCTTCACCAATGGCGGGGACCTGGTTTACAGTGTGGACCACGAGGGTATGCAGTATCTACGTGGACTGGTGGCTGACGGGGACGAAAATGTTATCGTCTGCTGTCAGTTTTCCAATGACGTACACGTGCTGCGGAAGGATGGCAGTCGGCAGAGGGTCGTCATGTCGTCTGCTGACGAGGTGGTGTGGCCGTGGTCCATGGCGTATAGACATAGTGACAACACACTTATAGTCATAATGGGACGGACACCGTACTGTCGTGCATACAAACTAAAATAGTCGTCAGTCACCACAGGGTCGACTGTTGATGGGGTGGCGGGGCCGCGGTCCGTGACGTATAGATATATTGACAACACACATATAGTCACAATGGACGAGACACCGTAATGTCGTGCATACAAACTAAAACAGTCGTCAGTCGTCGTCAGACTGGTGATCGGGTGGCGGGGCCGCGGTCCGTGACGTATAGACATAGTGACAACACACTTATAGTCACAATGGACGGGACACCGTACTGTCGGGCATACAAACTAAAATAGTCGTCAGTCACCACAGGGTCGACTGTTGATTGGGTGTTCTTTCCGCTGTCCATGACATAGTTCTTATAGTCGCAATGGACGAAACACCGTACTGTCGTGCATACAAACTACATGTACATGTACTGTCTGTTTCACGAAACCTGTCCAAATTTTACGGATATATAAACAAGTCAAAAACAAGATTGTTTTCGGTAATATTAAATTATAGCAAAATTTAAGAATGAGCCTTCTTTTCATTAACATGGGGAATTTGTTTCTAATTTCGGAAATAGTGGACCGTTTTTGTCGAGCCCGCTTGCGAAAAGCGAGACATAGTGATCACAAGATGTGCCCAAGGTCAAGGTCAAATGAGTGGTAACTACATATACGTTCAAAAAAAAAATATGGATAGAAAAAAATCATGACATTTTCTTACTTGTGTCTAACCTGTAATGGATTCACCCATTAGGTAGAGTCACCTAATGATAAAACATGTAGTATGAAAGTTTTGAGGGGAAAAAATCACTATTTTCTTTATTTCATCTCTAAAGTATATGTTGTTACCACTCGTTTGAACTGTCTCGTCGAGATGGTTCAAATGAGTGGTAACAACATATACCTTTATGGAAAATAAACAAAATAATGTATTGTATTATTGGACTAAAATGGGTTATCCTCACCAGTAATGTGTTTTATAGTAGTTTGTTAGTCCAAGATGTTTGAAACTGTACATTTTGACTTACACTTTCATAAATATCTTGTCAGCTACTGGAGTGTTTGTTTGTTGGGGTGTAACGGCCTATCAACAGCTACGGTCTTTTAAGGCCGGGTCAATGGGTTTAGTACTAAATCCCATATATTACCTGTACAAGTACATGTGCATGTTCAAGTACATGTACAAATGAGGGCTCCAAATCAGAACTGAATATTTACAATAAAAAATGATATATATTCCGCCCTGAAATCAGAATGATCCTGATCTCATGCCAGGTCCTCGCCACACCATAATCACTTGGCCCCTCCCAAAAGCAGTATGATCAGTAATAATCTTACTACTTTTCTCATGGGCAATAACCCAATTCAACTCCCAGGTAGCAAAAGAGCCAAGATAACAAGAGCTGTAGGAGAGCAGCATAGCTCGACTACGAGGGTTGTCGATGTACACATAGCTTGACAAAGAGGTGGTCGCGGCCCGTATAAAAACCTTAACCAAGGTTGACTAAAAACCTTAACCAAGGGAAATTAACTAAGTAATTCAAGGTTATATGTAGGTCAATGTCAGATATAGGTCAGGGGTTATTGATGTACATCACAAGGAGATGAAGTTTTCCAAGTATGGTTGCTGTAGGTCCAGGAGTATTCCATATACAAGCTTGACTAACAAGAATTCCGACACGGAAGCGGTGTCGCGCCTGCCGAGGCATTTGACCGTGAACATTACAAGTAAATAAATGACCTTGACCTTGATCATTTGGATGTGGGGTGTGCGTAATGAAGCATCATCCCTAGACAAAGATTGATGTGAAATATTATGAAAGTCTGGCAAGGGGTTAACGAGATATTGTGAAAAACAATAACTGTAACGCATTTCTGTTACAAAACCGGTCAACATTACAAGTAAATAAATGACCTTGACCTTCAGAATTTGGATGTGGGAGTGTGCGTAATGAAACATCATCCGTAGACAAACATTGATGTGAAATATTATCAAAGTCTGGCAAGGGGTTAAAGAGATATTGTGAAAAAAACAATAACTTTAGCGCATTTGTGTTACTAAACCGGTGAACATTAAAAGTAAATAAATGACCTTGACCTTCAGAATTTGGATGTGGGGGTGTACGTAATGAAGCATCATCCCTAGACAAACATTGATGTGAACTATTATCAAAGTCTGGCAAGGGGTTAAAGAGATATTGTTAAAAAACAATAACTTTAACGTATTTCTGTTACAAAACCGGTGAACATTACCAGTAAATAAATGACCTTGACCTTCAGAATTTGGATGTGGGGGTGTGCAGAATGAAGCATCATCCGTAGATAAACATTGATGTGAAATATTATCAAAGTCTGGCAAGGGGTTAAAGAGATATTGTGAACAAACAATAACTTTAACGCATTTCTGTTACAAAACCGGTGAACATTAAAAGTAAATAAATGACCTTGACCTTGATAATTTGGATGTGGGGGTGTACGTAGCGAAGCATCATCCCTAGACAAAGATTGATGTGAAATATTATGAAAGTCTGGCAAGGGGTTAAAGAGATATTGTGAAAAAACAATAACTTTAACGCATTTCTGTCACAAAACCGGTGAAGATTACAAGTAAATAAATTACCTTGACCTTCAGACAGGAATTTGGAATGTGGGGTTTTATGTTTTTTGTGGCGGTGAGTGAACGGATCATCCCATACCAGTAATATTGACCACCACCATTTTGATGTTAAATAAAATTATTCAAAGGTCTTGGCAAAGGGGTTAAGGTTTCTTGAAGGGGTTAAAGAAGATTACAAGTAAATAAATTACCTTGACCTTCAGAATTTGGATGTGGGTGTGTGCGTAGTGAAGCATCATCCGTAGACCAACATTGATGTAAAATATTATCAAAGTCTGGCAAGGGGTTAAAGAGATACAATAACTTTAATGCATTTCTGTTACAAAACCGGTGAACATTAAAAGTAAATAAATGACCTTAACCTTCAGAATTTGGATGTGGGGGTGTGCGTAATTAAGCATCATCCCTAGACAAACATTGATGTGAAATATTATGAAAGTCTGGCAAGGGGTTAAAGTGATATTGTGAAAAAACAATAACTTTAACACATTTGCCTTACAAAAAAACCGGACGACGAGGATGACGCGGACGACGCAGAAGACACGGACGACGACGACGGAAAAAGCGCCGACTATTGTCGCGGCTCTGCTAAAGCAGGTGCGACAAAAGCCGGACGACGCGGACGACGCGGACGACGACGATGACGACGACGACGACGACGCGGACGACGCACAAAAAACGCCGACTATAGTCGCGCCTCTGCTAAAGCAGGCGCGACAAAAACCTTAACCAAGGGGAAATAAGTCAGTAATCCAAGAGTAAAAGTAGGTGAAGGTCAAACATAGGTCAGGTATTATTGATGTGCATCACCACTAGGAGATGAAGTTGTCCAAGTATGGTTGCTGTAGGCCCAGGAGTATTCTATATACAAGCTTGACTATAAACCTTAAGCAAGTTTGAGTACAAACCTTAACCAAGGGGAAATAACTAAGTAATTCAAGGTTAAATGTAGGTCAAGGTAAAATATAGGTCAGGGGTTATTGATGTACATCCCTATGAGAAAGAGTTATCCAAGTATGGTGTCTGTATACACAATAGTATTCCATCTACAAGCTTGACTAAAGACCTTAACCAAGGTTGACTAAAAAACCTTAACCAAGGGGAATTAACTAAGTAAATTAACTAAGTAAGTAAAGGTTAAATGTAGGTCAAGGTAAACTATAGGTCAGGGGTTATTGATGTACATCCATGTGAGAAAGAGTTATCCAAGTATGGTGTCTGTATGCACAATAGCATTCCATCTACAAGCTTGGCTAAAAACTTTAACCAAGGTTGAATGAAAACCTTAACCAAGGGGAATTAAGTAAGTAATTCAAGAGAAAATGCAGGTCAAGGTCAAATATAGATCAGGGGTTATTGATGTGCATCCCTATGAGAAAAGGTTGTCCAAGGATGGTGTATGTATGCACAATAGTATTCCATCTACAAGCTTGACTAAAAACCTTAACCAAGGTTGACTAAAAACCTTAACCAAGGGGAATTAACTAAGTAATTCAAGGTTAAATGTAGGTGAAGGTCAAATATAGATCAGGGGTTGTTGATGTACATCACTAGGAGATGAAGTTGTCCAAGTATGGTGGGTGTAGGGCCAGGAGTATTCCATATACAAGCTTGACTAACAACCTTAACCAAGGCGTGACGGTGACGCCGACGCCGACGCCTGGGTGACTACATAAGCTCTAACTATTCTTTGAATAGTCGAGCTAAAAACGTTCCTGAGGGCCAAAACCAGGCAACTAGTGATTCCTATAAGGAGGAACCCCTATCGTTAATTTACGCCATCGCGTTCGCCCGACCAACCACCCACAGCTACTGGAGTGAATGGATGTTAACGTCCCAGCAACAGCTACGGTCATGTAGAGACAAGACATATATGTTTCCAGTCTCATCCGAAAGACTGGTGATGTGGAAATACTAGGAAAGTATCTGTCATGCCTAGGCTGGCGATTGAACTCAAAACCTCTCGTATTGAACTCTAGTGCTCTTAACCGTTAGAATACAGCCCACCACGAGCAACTGGAGCAATTTTGATGCACAATCTCGATAAAAAACCAATGCCACTGTCCCATAGCTGTAGATATAAGTAACTAGAAATCGGCTATAGATGTGAGAAAGGCGTCCGTATCGTTGTAAACTATCGAATTACACAAACGGGTACAAAGATATTTAGGAAAACGTTAAGTTGAAGTGGCCACCTGCTATTTATATTGTTGTTTGTGTCACTGAGAGTTTGATTCCAAGACGCAAAGCCGTGGAACAAAATTAAATATCAGATTTTAAAAAGTGCCGAAGGTCACAATATAGACATACATGTAATTTATTTATTTCTCGTTATAAACATGTTTTGGCAGCACATGAGAATCGTCTCCATGGGAGACGATTCCCATGTGCAGCCAAAAATATTTTTAGCAATTGTGCCGAAGGTCACGATATACGCCAGTCGAGAGAATGCCAGTCAACAAGGGGAGATAGTCACTGAAAACGAATAGGGTTCTTCATCTTGCCTTGATAAACATGTATACCGAATTTGGTAATGATCCGTCCAGTTGAACTCCGAAAATTAAAAATGGCCGCCAAGGGCAGTAAGTCATCCGTCGGGGATTTTTCAAACTAATAGGCTTCTTCGTCTTGCCGTGATAAACAGGTATACCGAATTTGGTTGTGATCGGTCAAGTAGAACTTAGTTGCGTGGACAAGGATACAGAGTGCGAAAATAAAGCCATGGCCACCGAGAGGAGACGAGTCATCCGAAACATGTATACCGAATTTGGTTGCGATCGGTCAAGTAGAACTTACTTGTATGGACAAGGATACAGAGTGCGAAAATAAAGGCATGGCCACAGAGAGGAGAGAAGTCATCCGAAACATGTATACCGAATTCGGTTGTGATCGGTCAAGTAGAACTTACTTGCATGGACAAGGATACGGAGTGCGAAAATAAATGCATGGCCACCAAGAGGAGAGAAGTCATCCGAAACATGTATACCGAATAATCAATGTTCAACTTACCGTAACTGATTGCTGCCAGTCACAAAATACACTTGAAACGTCAGTTTGTTTGTTTATTGGTGTTTAACGGCCTATCAACAGCTAAGGTCATTTAAGGCCGGGCCAATGGGTTCGATCCAGCATTTAATCTGTTGCATTGGGGGAAAATTGCCAAATCAGAACGGAATATTTACATCGAGAAAAAATATATTCAGCCCTGAAATTAGAATAACCTGACCTGGTGCCAGGTCCATACTACACTTGGCCCGTTCCCCTATTAACAAAGTAATACCGGTATGATTGCTCTTATGAGTGGTATAACCAGATTCAACTGTCACATACAAAATGCCAAAGACGTATGTGACGGCAAAACCAGGTCTCCAGTCGGGATTCCGGTAAGGATGAACCCCAATCGTTAAATTACCCATCGCGTGCTCCCACTTGCCACCCACTACCATAACTGATTGCTGCCAGTCACAAAATACACTTGAAACGCCAGAATATTTTAAACAGTTTATGCATAGCAAGAAATGATATGTGTATAATGTAAAACAAGAAACATTACTGAGCACATAATATTCGGTGTAATCCTATAAGTTTGTTTCATGAAACCTGCCCAAATTGTACGGCTATATAAACAATGCAAAAACAATAAAAAAAATTGATAATAGTATATTTTAGCAAAATTTAAGAATGAGCCTTCTTTTTATTTCGTGAAATTTGGTCGAATATTGATTTTATTATGAAAACTGATTTCTCTATGGGAATTTAACATGGTGGAAAAGCTGAAGCAGCTGCAGGCGGAGTCGAAACAAAAAAGGAAATTGACTGTGAAACCTGGATAGATAGCTTCGAAATGATCGAACTAAGAAAAGTAAAGTTAAATTTTGATAAAATAAGACAAATTATTCTTAAATTTTGCTAAAATTTACTATTATCGAAACAAATATTGTTTTTGCATTCTTTATACAGCTGTACAATTTGGGCAGGTTTCGTGAAACACAGTCGAAAAAGGCAATGTGAGCAAACATTGTTAGGAGCAGACCCTTGGAATGCTGGGAACGAAAACTGTCGTCTGCTGTTGTTTTATATTTCGTCTTCTTTCTCAATAAAAACATGGTTTGACAGCACTTTAGAATCATTTCCATTGGAAATGATTCTAAAGTCAGGTCAAAGCATGTTTTTTTATGAGACAAATGGACAACAACAAAAAAAACAGCAGACGACAAAATTTAATCTGCTGCACCACACTAAAGTCACTTGGCGGCCCCTTCCCTAAAATAGGATTACGAATAATCGCAATTGCGTAGAATGTATTAATTTTTTAATCAATTTCAGAGAAAAATGTGTTATAAGGGAGTTGGGCCTACATTGTCTTCAAACATCAAGTTTATTATAATACCAAGGCTTGCAGATCAATTTTGAGCCAAGCCTGATAAAAAAAGGTCGAATAAAATTAATTTACTGAATATCATCCCCACCCCACCTACCTCTAAAAGTAATGCCAGATTACTCTTTTTTTATATTTAAATTTAAGGAAATTGTTCTTGTTGTTTTTTTACACTAATTACAACAAATGTTAATACTAGATGGCCATGTCACGCCCACCGAGGCTTTGATAGTAAAGCGAAAAGATTTAACAAAAAATATTTTTTTTAAACTTTAACCCGGACGTCAATGTGCCGACTATATCGCGCTGTCCGCAAGCGAACGCGCAAACAATTAAAAGCCTCCCCCACCCACCACATTCCCCCTTCCCCCCCCCCCCCAAAAAAAAAAATTCGGAGGATATTCAGTAAATTAGCTTAAAATAATTGATAACACAAGACACTAGCAATTTATCAGGTGACACTATGCTTAGCTACATGAAAAGTAGTTGAGTTAAAAATGGAGAATTGAGGATTTTGTCATCAGTCTGGCCCGATTTGTATCTATATTAACAGCATCATTTATTTTGTATTTACTGAACAGTGCAAACCACAATCAGACTGCGTAGAAGCACAGTTTGATCTGGGTCAATGCTTGGAGTAAAAGTCATCAGAATAGCACACTTGTGTAGCCGATATATGGAAATAACGTTTTAATCTTATGATTGATCGATTGATTGATTGTGGTTTTACATTCCATCAACAACAAAGTGTTATACAGGCTGGAACATATTCTATGTCCATGGTGGACGACCGGCTAGCGTGAATGGCGATCGATGCAGATCCTGATCCAGTCTGATCTGGATCTACATTGGTCGCAAATGCCGTAAGCCCCATTTCACATACTCACAACCACATACAAATATTAAGTCAAGTCGTCCATTCAACAGTCGTACACAGATGGGAACAGATTTTACGAAGCAAAATCAATTTTTTTGAAGCAATATGTTCAAAATAAGATTCTTGCATGTAAAAAAGCTCTAGCAATATATACAGATGCGTATAATAGACATTTAGACAATAAATACTCGTACTTTAATGTAAATATACAATATGTACATAAAGATTTACAAAAATACTCAACGATACCGATACGGTTTTAAACATGGACTGCCAGCTGAAAAAAAGGACCTTACGACGGTTACAAAAATAATTGTGGATCTTTGTTTTCTTGCATAGTTATATATTTAATGGTGTTTAATGGCCTGTCAATGATGGTAGAATCATATTTCGGCTGTATGGATGGGGCGAAAATTCCAAAATCAGAACAGGATATTTACATAAAAATATTTATTCAGCCCTGAAATTAGAATCGACAGATCTGGTGCCAGATCCTCACCACACCAGAGGCACTTGGCGCCACTCCCTTAAAGTAATAGGATTAGTACTATTTATTTAATTGTGTTTAATGGTCTGTCCGCAGCTAAGGTCATTTTAGGCCAGGTTAATGGGGTCGAATCCCATATTTCACCTGCTGTGATGGGGGGAATCTAAAAATCAGACCTATATTACAGAACAAATACATATATATTCAGCCTTGAAATTAGAATAACATGATCTGGTGCCAGGTCCTCACCACACCAGTCACTTAGCCGCACTCCCAAAAAGTAATAAGATTAGTACTAATTCTACTACTTTTATAAAGGGTATAATCAGATTCAACTTTCATGCAACAGAAAGCCAAAAATGTACAGAAGGGTCAAACTTGGGATATTATGATTCCAGTAAGGACAAACACCATTGTGCACATGGGATGTATCATACATACACCAGAAATAGAATGGTGAACAGCATAGAGCCTGATCAGGGAATTTGCTAGCTAACCTGGGACTATGCTGGTCTAAAACATCATAAGGTCTTTGGTCAGTAGGAGCCCATATACATATAATATGGCAATCTAGAAAAATAAATGAATGGTGTATGGGTTTAACTCTTGTCATGTTAAAGGAAATTGCCGTCTGCCGTGCATGTTTTATTTTCAATTTTTCTCAATGAAAACACATTTTTGGTGTGCATGAGAATCGTCTCCATGGAGACGATTCTCATGCACTGCCAAAACTTGTTTGTGCTAAGAAAACATACGAAAACAAGAGTGCCGAAAGTCACAATATAAGCCCATCGAGGCAAGGCCAGTCAACAAGGGGAGATAACTCACTGAAAATCAATAGGGTTCTTCATCTTGACGTGATAAACAAGTAAACCGAATTTGGTTGCAATCCATCAAGTAGACTTGAGTTATTGTCTGGACAAGGGGAGATAAGTCATCGGAAAATCAATAGGCTTCTTCGTCTTGCCATGATAAACATGCATACCAAATTTGGTTACGATCGGCGAAGTAGTACTTGAGTTATTGCGTGGCCAAGGATACAAATGCGAAAATTAAAAATGGCCGTCAAGGGGAGATGTTATCAAACATTTTTGAAAATCATTAGGCTTCTTACTCTTGTCGCGACAAAGCTATATGCCAAATTTGGTTAACATCGGCCAAGTAGAACTTAAGTTATCATGTGGACAATTTCTTCCCGCCGCACAAGGTGAATCCATAATACGTCCCGTTTTTCAAACGGGTGTATAAAAACAGCAGACGACAAGACTTGATTCCCGCTATTAAAAGGTGGATTAAATAGGACACAACAACAATTAGCGCATATACAGGTATGGCCAAACAACATAGATGTGATCAGAGTAAAACACACATTTTTATTTAATTTAATGGTGTCATCTACGGTCATTTTAGGCCAGGTTAACAGGGTCGAATACCATATTTAACCTGTTGTGGTAGGGCAATATCGCAAAATCAGAACTGAATATTTACAGAAAAAAATATATATTCAGCTCTGAAATTAGAATAATCTGGCCTGGTGTCAGGTCCTCACCACAGCAAAGTCACTTCGCCCCACACACTAAAAGTAATAGGAATAGTACAAATCTTACTACTTTATTATAGGAATGAATGGCCTTTTTGTGGAATTTATTGGGGTATAAACTTGGAAAAGTCGCAGGAATACTGGACGAAGGCCGGAAGGCCTCGTCCAGTATTCTCGCGACTTTTCCAAGTTTATATCCCCGATAAATTCCACAAAAAGGCCATTCATTCCTTATAATTCCAGCATTTGAAATAAATTCATCAAGAAAATGTGTTTATTTTCCGTTTTCTTAAGAATTATTTTAACTGCGCCTCACAGTTACGGAAAGTAGTTCGGCGTGCGAGTTTACTGGGATATAAATTCTGGACAGAGACTTGCTACGGGCCAATCAAATGTTAGGGAATTGTGTCAATATTTTTGTGCTGGAATTATAAGCATGTACCCGAGTTCCAAACCAGGGATATCGGGATTCCGGTATGAACCCTATCGTTAAATTTACCCTTCGAATGCTCTCCCAACCGGTCACACACGCAGATTGTTTTTATCTCAGTAACAGCACAATGATATTTGGTGCATCAAAGTTGAATAATTTACATGTTTACATGTTTATTTAGATAAACATTGTGAAATCTGAAATGGATGCCACTTAGCTGTTTGTAGTCATTGACAAACGCCGACATCAGTTGCCTATTTCACCAACATTGCAAAGTATACTTTTCTAGCAAAGTATACTTTGAGGGAGTAATCATTTATTTTTCCCAAAATGCATTATTTCATATAGAACTAATCACTGCACATATTTGATGATTAAAAGTATGCAGAATTATTATACTGAATTTATTACATTATCGCAGTCAAATGACTGCGATAATGTAATAAATTCAGTATAAAAAAAAATATAATAATTTATCCTTAAATTGAAAATGTCGCCCTCAAAGTATACTTTGCTAGAAAAGTATACTTTGCAATTTTGATGAAATCGGCTACAGGCCGAAACGTTGGAATATTGGGTTTGTGGTTTATTAAGCATTTTATATTTCAGCAGAAAGGTTTTATTTTAAAGGTACACGCCCACTCAGTAGGCACAACATGCTCTTTATATCAGAGACCTCATCTGAGACATTGTCCAGCAAAATAAACATCCATTCACCATTACCCCATGTATTGATTGGCATTATTATACATGTTATATCAGACGTACATTTCCACACTGATACAGGGGAGATAACAGTGTTTCCTTAAAATGTTAACGGACATTATAGGAATGAATGAAGTGGAGGATGAGTTTCACTATAGGAATGAATGGTCTTTTTGTGGAATTTATCGGGGTATAAACTTGGAAAAGTCGCGGGAATACTGGCCATTCATTCCTTATAATTCCAGCATTTGAAATAAATTCATCAAGAAAATGTGTTTATTTTCTGTTTTCTTAAGACTTATTTTAACTGCGCCTGACGGTTACGGAAAGTAGTTGGCATGGAGTTTACTGGGATATAAATTATGGACAGAGACTTGCTACGGACCAATCAAATGTTAGGGAACTGTGTAAATATTTTTGTGCTGGAATTATTACTATTTATTCTCTATATTTATTTTTGATGTGCAATGATCATACTTTATAGTCTGTCGAAAATATTATTTTTTCAGGCGACACATTTAATTAGTATAAATAATTAAAAAAGATCACGCCTCATTTGCATAATGAAAATAGCCTGAATCCATCGCGAGTCACTATCAGTAAAATAAATATTACTAAATAATTATATCTGTATTGCAGGCACTCGTAATTTTTAGAACTGGTGGAATATCGACACAATTATACAAGTGTTTAATTCCTATAAAGAACATGTTGTGCCTACTGAGTGAGTGGGCATGTACCTTTAAAGTCATAAAACAAGATATCCTTGAAACTTGTAAATAGTTTATTTCTGGTTTTGATAAGTTTACTCCCTATGCAACCTACATGCAGTTAACAAATTAAGCTACGCAAATGTACCCAATGCCAGAATAACGATCAGGCCATGCCATTGTTTTTCTCTGTTAAGCATCCACCTGGATGGCCAAAACCTACTTACATATCCAGTAAAAACAAACAAAGCCTTGAAGAAAACCGAATGTAAATTTATGTTAAAAACTTCCTCAACCCTTTGCAGTGTTAAAAACTTCCTCAGTGTGCAAAGGGTTGCAAAAAAGTTTTTAACATAAATTTAAATTGCCGCTAAATAATAAGAAATAATAAGAAAACACTCTTATTAAACGTATTAAGTGTACATTCATGAGTGGATTTAAAACTTAGACAAGTCCCAAATCAAGTTTAATATTACTTCACCGGTAAATAGTGTAAAATAGCTTGCACAGTTTGTTCGTTTTTTCATAGAGCCACACTCAAAACCTACCCGCACGTGGACGCTTAACAGGGGAAGAACTTTGCATGGCCTCAATGTAAACAATGCAAATTAACTGGAATGGCCTCAATGTAAACAATATAGGAATGAATGGCCTTTTTGTGGAATTTATCGGGGTATAAACTTGGAAAAGTCGCGGGAATACTGGACGAAGGCCGGAAGGCCTCGTCCAGTATTCCCGCGACTTTTCCAAGTTTATATCCCCGATAAATTCCACAAAAAGGCCATTGATTCCTTATAATTCCAGCGTTTGAAATAAATTTGTCAAGAAAATGTGTTTATCTTCCGTTTTCTTAAGAATTATTTTAACTGCGCCTCACGGTTACGGGAGTTTACTGGGATATAAATTTTGGGCATAGACTTGCTACGGGCCAATCAAATGTTAGGGAATTGTGTAAATATTTTTGTGCTGGAATTATTGCAAATTAACTGGAATGATACTTGTAAATGTAAGTTAACATATTGGGTCAATAAGCAAATTTAGTGGAATGGTATATGTCGATGTAAGTGAACATATTGACTGATGATACACCAGCTTGAGGTTAAATTCTAAATATTTACTTTATTTCTCTGACATCAGAAGTATATGTTGTGACCACCATTTGAACCGTCTCATTGAGTGGTAACAACATATACATTCATTGAGAAGTAATAAAAATATATTTCCAAATTTGCATCTGCTTAAAATTGTATACAATGGGCTATACATAGAACCGCATCAATCAAAATAAACAACGGTTAGTGACGGAACATAATGTAGCACGGAAATGAGAACAAATGTTACATACAGCAATGTTAACAATTAATTTCTCATATATCTAACAGGCGCGGATCCAGGATTTCGGGTTAGGGGGGGTGTAACTATTTTGCAATACTTGACTATATTATCGAACGAGCTAAGCTCGTTCGATTATATAGTCAAGTACATGTATTGCAAAATAGTCGACCGAGAAAAATGCATGGAATACATGCCTTGTAACTTGTAAAAAATCTTTACTCGGCCAATTTTATGGGGGGGGGGCGTGTGCTGGGTCCGCTGAATCCGCCTATGTCTAATACGGGCCTGGATTTCAAAATACCTCCCTTGTTAAATCAACATATTTCACAGAAAATTAATTTTGCAAATCATATTTTTCTAAAAATCAGGTCGAATACTGTATCAAAATTACTGAGCTCATATAAAATTAAATTCTGCCTATTCTGTAAATTTTGTGCAACTTTGGACATTATCTATGGAACAAATGTGTAATTTCAAAATAAATATGAAATATTTGATTTATTGGTGTTTAACGCCCTATCAACAGCTACGGTCTTTTTAAGACCGAGCCAACGTATTGTACCTGCTGCATGGGAAGGTGGTTGGGGAATCCAAAAATCAGAACAGAATACTTTCTAATTTAATTTAAACATGAAATAAAAATGTCAATGTGATAAGGGAGGTAATACAAGAGCGAGGCCGATATACGAATATGAGACACGCCATGTGATTTCATGAAATACGGTTACAAAATTTACAATATTTTCCGTAAATGGTGTCAAAAGTTGGCAAAATTTTTACTTTATTTATGAAAAATATTGTAAATTTTGTAACCGTATTTAATGAAATTACGCAGATGTCCGAAGGTAGAAAATCGCATAGCACGTCTCAAATGAGAGGTCATACATACAAAGTTTGTAATAGTAACTGAATGCATTCATAGCGTTTTGCTGTTTTATGCTGGTAAAATTATGCTGTTAACTGTGTACATGTATTGCCATCGCAAAAGCGGACTTAATGAGCTTGTGACCTAAATCAGCCTGCACATACACTGTACATTGCTCACTGCATTGCGGTCTGAGGATAGAATTTTGTTATTGAAAAAATCTGTTTATTTCATTTATTTCTCTATAAAAGTATAAGTTGTTACCACTCATTTGAACCGTCTCATCGAGACGGTTCAAATGAGTGGCAACAACATATATTTTCGAGAAAAAAAGAAAACAGGATTTAAAAAAAAAAAATTAAATCTCACACTACTGTCATTGTATCCTTCCAAGCATAAGTTAAGGGAAATACTCATTATTTGTAATAGGTTGCAAGAGTTAGCTAGCTGATCAGGTGCTACACTGGTCAAAAGCTCATTAAGACCCTTTTTGTCATGAATTGTCACACATTTGGAGATCAGGGTGTGAAAATTCCTTTCCTGAGTGGTTAACATGAGCTACAGTTGATTTCAGTTTTTGTATTGATTAATTGATTGGTATAAACATATGTATTTACTGCATTCACATACAAACATGTACATAGGTAGTAGTTTGGATTGGATTGAAAGCTTATACAAACTTATTGAAATCCTCTCCAAATTGATTGATTGAGGTTGTTAGTTGACTTCTGATTCTTTGGCAACAAACTGTGATTTTGAGTTACATTTTCGAGTAATTTTACTCAAAATGCTCATTATACCAACCTGCATTTGAGGCGATGTTGAGACCAACCCTCTGATTTTATATCTAAGAAGATGTGTGTACCGTATTTATCTCATGAAAAATATTTACAAAATTTACAACATTTTGCATAAATTACGTAAAAGGTTGACAAAATTTTCATAACAAATTTGGTCATTTACGGAATATATCACATTTTCTGTAAATAATTTTCAAGAAACAAGAAAAATCGCACACCTTCTTCGGTACAACATTACATGGTTTGTCTCATTTGAGGCGAAATTAAATAAATATTACATGCTACCCAATGATTCTAGAGGGATTTATTTCCTTGAAGGAAATATTTCCTTCCAGACGTTCGCAAGACGTAATTGATGTTTTGATGTCATATCAGGCGAAGAATCAATTCATACGCTAACGTCAAAATTGTCAATTTTGGCAACGTTATAAGCTGGTCTAAAAGCATTTAACATTTGTAGAAGAGCACGTAATATACAATTTATTCCACTACCATTTTTCCACTACCAGATTTATTTCCCTCGACATCTGTTTTGTTTGTTTGTTTGTTTGTTGGAGTTTAATGGCCTATCAACAGCTAAGGTCATTTAAGGCCGGGTCAATGGGTTTAGTACTAAATCCCATATATTACCTGTACAAGTACACGTACATTTTCAAGTACATGTACAAATGGGGGGAAAATCCCAAAATCAGAACTGAATATTTACAATAACAAAACTATATATTCAGCCCTGAAATCAGAATAATCCTGATCTGATGCCAGGTCCTCGCCACACCAGAATCACTTGGCCCCTCCCAAAAGCAGTAGGATCAGTAATAATCTTACTACTTTTATAATGGGCAATAACCCAATTCAACTCCCAGGTAACAAATGAGCCAAAAATAAAAACGTACTGGAGGGCCAAACCAGGCAAATAGTGATTCCTATAAGGAGGAACCACTACCGTTAATTTACGCCGTCTCGTTTGCCCGACCACCACCCACCCTCGACATCTGTAAATCCGACAAAGAAACTCATGCTCTGCACTCGTTTCTTTGTCGGATTTCCAGATGTCTCGGGAAATAAATCTGGTATTTCACAATGGCAGTTGAATAAACTCTATTTAACTGATTGTCAGATACATGTATATGGATGTAAACGGAGAAATAAACACGGACACACACAGACATGTGAACATACATATCATCACAAGGGTAGTTTTCTCGGAAACCTGTCAACTAGCAATTTTCATAACGCAAATTTGTCCAATATTGATTTGATTTATTGGTGTGTAATGGCCTATCAACAGCTACGGTCATTTAAAGCCGGGCCAACGGGTTCAATCCCGCATGTAACCTGCTGCATTGTGGGAGAAAATCCCAAATCAGAACAGAATATTTACATCGAAATAATTATATATTCAGCCCTGAAATTAGAATAACCTGACCTGGTGCCAGGACCATACCACACCAATGTCACTTGGCCCCTTCCCCTAAAAGTAATAGGATTAGGAATAATTGTATTACTCATACAAGGGGTATAACCAGATTAAACCCTCACATACAAGAATGCCAAAGGCGTATCTGAGGGCCAAATCAGTAAACGATTTCATCAACATTGCAAAGTATACTTAGCTAGCAAAGTATACTTTGAGGGAGAAATTTTCAATTTTAGGATAAATTTATTATTTTTTATTATACTGAATTTATTACATTATCACAGCCATTTTGGCTGTGATAATGTAATAAATTCAGTATAATAATTCTGCATACTTTTAATCATCAAATATATGCAGTAGTTAGTTCTATATGACATAATGCATTTCGGAAAAAATAAATGATTACTCCCTCAAAGTATACTTTGGTAGATAAGTATGCTTTCCAATGTTGGTGAAATCGGCTACTGGTCTCCGGTTGGGATTCCGGTAAGGATGAATCCCGATCGTTAAATTACCCATCGCATGCTCCCACCTGCCAACTACGATTATATAGATGTTTCATTGAAGACAAAATATACATGTATTTTGAAAATCAGTTCACAAATTCAAAAACACGTACAATATTTAGCACACCCATAAATCTTATTTTTTCCAGAAAGACAAATTTCTAAAGAGAAATATTGTTTTTTTGTAAGCAAATTAATTTCTGATTAAATTTTATAAACTATACTAAAATATCACTATAAATTAATATAAATATATTTGTGTACATACCCATAAAAAATACATACAAGATACCAAAAATAGGGACAAAAACTGCACAAAAATAGGGACAACTGCATAGATCACAAAAAAAATACAAAAACGTCTATTAAGAAGCACAATAGAACCTGAATCCCTAAGACATTTGGAAAGCTGATTGCCATTAAATGACGGAATGCATGTCACCTGCATTTCTACATACATGTATTTTATTTATTTCTCTTTATATAAACATGTCTTGGCAGCACATGAGAATCGTCTCCATGGGAGACGATGCTCATGTGCTGCCAAAATATGTTTAAAAAAAAACAACAATTAAAAAAAAAAAAACAACAATTAAATTCAGACAAAAAATATTTTCCTGTCTTAAAGGTACATGCCCACTCAGTAGGCACAAAATGTTCTTTATATAAATTAAATAAGTGTATAATTGTGTCACTATTCCAGCAGTTCTAAAAATTACGAGTGCCCGCTATACAGATGTAATCATTTAGTAATATGTATTTTACTGATAGTGACGCGCGGTGGTATCAGGCTATTTTCATATGCAAATGAGGCATGATATTTTTTATTTATTTATACTAATTAAATGCGTCACTTGAAAAAAAAATAATTTTCGACAGATTATAAAGTATGATCATTGCACATCGAAACATAAATACAGAGAAAAAATAGTAATGTCTGTTAACATTTTAAGGAAACACGGTTATCGCCCCTGATATCAGTGTGGTAATTTACGTCTGATATAAAATGTATAATAATGTCAATCAATTTGTGGGGTAATAGTGAATTAATGTTTATTCTGCCAGAATATGTCGCCGATGATGTCTCTGATATAAAGAACATTTTGTGCCTACTGAGTGGGCATGTACCTTTAATGATAAATACCGACAACAACAATGAAATCCTGAATAATACAGACAAAGCTTTGGTACAGCAACTATTTAGTAGGAGACAAGAGGCCCGTTTCACTAAACTTCCTACGACTAAAATGTTCGTAAGTGCAAAATTATGATAGTCTGTAAATTTCACATTAACACTGTTTTCTTGTAAATAATTGTTGGATTTACATTTATTGAGCATAGGCTGCATATGCAGCCTATGCTCAATAAATGTAAATCCATCAATTCAAATTTGCAGACGATTTTTTTTTCTAAAAAAAAAAAATTTTTTTGCGCTTACGAACATTTTAGTCGTAAGAAGTTTAGTGAAACGACCCCAAGGTATCTAAGCAGACTAGCCGATTAAAGAGACATCACAAAGCTTGCAACAATTGTCGTTCCTATTTACATACGTATTTACGCAATTGAACGCAAACATTACGACGTCCGGTCAGCAAGACTTTCCTTTTGAACCTCTAAACAAAAATGTATTCATCTATCACTTTGACAAGCATAAAATAACATGAATAATGATAACGAACAAAAATCTAGTTGCGTACACAAGAGTAGAGAGATAAAACTATTCAATTAATATTAGTATACTAATCGCACAAATTATGTATCCTAATAATTGGTTTCATAATTACATCAAGAATCTCAAATCTAGCTCTGAATTTGGAATAAAAATACTGGATGTCGAAGGCTTAGAATTCTCCTAGTCAGTAGCCGATTTCACCAACATTGCAAAGTATACTTTTCTAGCAAAGTATACTTTCAGGGAGTAATCATTTATTTTTCCTGAAATGCATTATTTCATATAGAACTAACGACTGCATATAATTGATGATTAAAAGTATGCAGATTTATTATACTGAATTTATTACATTATCACAGCCAAGATGGCTGTGATAATGTAATAAATTCAGTACATGTATAATAAAAATTAGTAAATTTATCATAAAATTTAAAATTTCTCCCTCAAAGTATACTTTGCTAGAAAAGTATACTTTGCAATGTTCGTGAAATCGACTACAGAGATTGGTGTGATAAGTTGACCGGATTTAACATCCCAGCAACAGTCAATGTCACATAGAGACAAGTCTCAATCAAACGAAATACTATGAAAATATGTGATCATGTCGATGGTGAGCATTGAACTCATGACCTCCGGTACTGGTACCCGTTTCACTAAACTTTGTACGACTAAAATCTTCGTAAGTGCAAATTTGGAATTGTCTGGAAAGTTCATTGATGGATTTACATTTATTGAGCATAGGCTGCTTATGCAGCCTATGCTCAATAAATGTAAATCCAATATTTGTTTACAAGAAAAAGATGTTAATGTGAAATTTACAGACTATCATAATTTTGCACTTACGAACATTTTAGTCGTAGGAAGTTTAGTGAAACGCGCCCCTGAAGTCCAATACTCTATTACTAGACTCAGAGCTCCAGATAAGTTTTGCATCATATACGCCATATTTCAAATTCCATGCATATTTTACGTTTACACGTGTATTATTGATTTTCTTCCTTATTAAATAGGGAACGAATGATAACAAATGAAACAAATTAATGAAATTACTTATATGAGCTGCAAAAGCAAACATGGTACATGGTTTGCTTTTTGCAGCTCAACTAAGTAAATTTTCAAATTTATTACAGTATTTTCACTACTCAATTTGAAAATCAATGCGTATTTTCACATTGCTGTGAGTATTTTCTACTCCAACTATTGATAATCAATGCGTATATATTCTGCTAAAATGAGTGTGTAAAATACGCCAATATGTACCTTATCTGGAGCCCTGATTAGACTAACAACCCACTACTCATCAAAATGGAAACCAGACAAAACTGTGTGGCAAAATAAAAAAAATCCAAGAACGTAAGATACAGAGCAAATGCAATTGAGCGAAGACACATATTTTCCTATACTAATTTCCAACAACCTCCGAAGGGAAGCACGTATTAGGCCATGAAAAAAGTACTTTGGTTCTCACACATGGGGTTTGCGGAATGCGACACGGGAGGGCAGAAGTTTTAAATATCTATTGTTACACGGTTTCCGTTGTTTGCACATATGTGCAAACAAATAGAGTGTGCTGTTTGCACATGGCTTTAGGCAATGCTCATTCAGGGCCGCGCGTAATGAAAGTGCCTTCATGACGTCACTACGAGGAAGTGCCTTCATGACGTCACTACTTCATGACGTTCATGACGCAGCCCCGGAATATGCATACCGAAAATTATTTACATGAATGGGGCGATTTATAAAAGTACTGAAAATATTGAATATAATGCTCAAATTACATCAGTTTTTTGTTGGTAATGTAACAATAACGTTTGATCATGTCCAGCCGTGTGCAAACGTTTGCTGTGGCCCTCGGGAACTGTTTGAACCCCAAGGCCGCAGGCCTTGGGGTTCAAACAGTTCCCGAGGGACATGATCAAACCTTATATTATTTTGCTTGAGATGTTCGATTCTGATTTTTTTCAAGTCGCCTGATGCATATATGTTCTATAAAGTTACTATGACCTCACCATATTTTCGTCAGACATGACTGGATTTAACATATTTTTGCATGGTCGTGTTTTTTTATTGATCGTGTGGCGAATTTATAGTACAATTTCATTTCTCCATGACGATAAAATGCTTGACGCGCAGTGATATCAGAGAACCAAATTACTTTTTTTTATGGCCTTACTTAAATAGTCACTCTGTTTATTAAATTTTCAACCATGTGGTCGAAAATTTAATAAACGGAGTGACTATTTAAATAATAAGTAGTTTCCTATACGTTCATGTTGTAAAATCACACTCGCCGACAATTGTAAGTGGCACACACAATATTTATACGGCGTTATACCTAGGTCCACGGTGACAGTTTTATGGTTTTTACCACATTTCCCATTATACAGCTAACCCTCATTACAACGACGTAATCTGAAGGCACCAAATGACACAGAGAATATTTATACAGTGCGATACATAGGTCCCAATTTAAAGAGAAAATTTCATGGTGTCATGGCCTGCATCCCAATATACAGTAAACTCTTGTTACAATGACATAATCTGATGAAGCCAAATGGCACACACAATACTGTAGAGTGTTATACATAGTTCCCCAATTTAATGGATGAGTTTGCTCCCTTTCCCAATATACAGTTAACTCTCGTTACAACGATATAATCAGATGGTGGCAAACGACACACACAACATCGTAGACTGTTATACATAGTCCCCCAATTCAATGGATGGGTTAGCAACAACCCTTTCCCAATATACAGTTAACTATCGTTACAAAGATATAATCCGATGGTGCCAAATGACACACACAATATTGTAGAGTGTTATACATAGTTCCCCGATTCAATGAATGGTCTTGGTCCCTTTCCGAAAAATACAGTCAACTCTTGTGACAACATAAAATGTGACGGCGCCAAATAGGCCATTGTAACGAATATGCCGTTGTAACAAATATGTCATAATAAGTGAATGGAATGAACTTGGAAAATGTCTCCCGGGTTAGTCCTATACACAATGGTCAGTTTATTTACAACAATTTTGCTATAAATAACAACATGTTTGTTTCATTCAGGTGTTCAGCCACAAGAAAAAAGGGGTCATTAGTTTGCGACCAGTGTAGCCCCAGATCGCAAGCACTCTGCTCACTACTGACTTATGAAATGTTTTCATGCCTTTAATAAAAACTTCTTATTCAGGAGCAGGAGCGCGCTGGTTGATCATGAGCTAAACTGATAAAAAACTAAATAAGCCCCATTTCTCATGGCCAATCACATAATTATGGTTATGACTTAAAGGGACTGGCTCAAGATGAAACTAAAAGCATTTCACCATTAGTTAGTTGCATTGTAGTTGCATATTAACCACACTATTGATGAAGTGAAATGTTTTATCTATTATAAGTGGCTGTGACTGTAGAAATGGGGCTTATGGGGTTTGTGACCAGTGTAGATCGTCTGATCAGGATCTGCATTGTTCGCCATTCAATCAACGAAACACCTGTCTTGCTTCTAACAAGCAATATAGATCAAAATCAGGCTACAGGAGCGAGCTATTTGATCCGGAGTTACTCTATCATAAATCCCATAAGCCCCATTTCACCAGTCACAGCCACAGATTTGCTATACATGTTAGGTATATAGATGAAAATGATACCTGACCAGCCAAGACAAAAGGGGACTTACTGAATTTGCGATCATTGTGGCTCCATCAGATATGTGAAACCTAAACCTCAGAATTTCTGTTTCTAAATTTCGACAAAAATAAAAATTTACAAAAATAATTATACACTGAAATCTTTATATGAGCCGCGCCGTGCGAAAACGGGCCTTAATGACAACATTTTCAGTTTTTACTTTTTCGTGTATTCTGAATTGTACATCTTTTAAAAGTCATATGCCGCCAAAATTATCAATGTATCCCAATTACGGTTCATTTTAGAAGTAGTTTTATGATGAGTGGTAAAAACTTATATGACGTTTTAGATCAATGATGTCGAAATTATGACGTTTTTATCAACGGCGTATACAAGGGGTGTTGATCCGAACAAGTCCTATAGATTTGTCATCTTTTATCGCATGTCAACCAAATTTGGATATCTCGTAGCCTGGCCAAGTGTCTCCCATTAGGCCAAGACAAAGTATGAAATTAATGTTTATGGCTCGTGTTGCAGTTGCTAATGTAACGTCATGTTTTGGATTGCGGCCCAAGTAATGTCATTTTGTATGAATAATTTTCAAATAAGACAGAATGAGGCGTTTCCCTGTTGTTTGCTGCTGTCTGAAATAATTTTGGGGAATAATAGCGACATAATTTAACATTTCGTATACGACGACATATTTTAAAGTAGGCAGTAGGCCGCTTATAACATTAACTTTGTGACAAAACACGATACCGGGCAGATACCTTATAATTGTCGCCGTGTGTCTTTCTTGAGGATCGCATTACCATCGCCTGATATACATTATTACAGTGCAGTCTCCGTTTTTGTTCCACCGTAGACAACACTTGCAAACTCAACGCGAACGCAACGCGAACGCAACGCGAACGCAACGGTGTGCTGTAGCGTTGTATACGTTGTTTAAACGTATAATACGGTTCGTACACATGTAATACACATTGTCAAACCGTTTAGTTTAAAAGCGTTGTATACGTTGTTTAAACGTATAATACGGTTCGTACACGTGTAATACACATTGTCAAACCGTTTAGTTTTAAAGCGTGTACTACGTTTAGCTTCAAGGCGTATAACACGCTTTGGCGTATACATATGTAGCGAGGTGAAAGAGTTGAAACGTGTACAACGCTTTACCTGGAAGCGTGTAGCTATATGAAAGCGTTGAAACGTGTACAACGGTTACACGTTTTAACGCGAATACCTGTTCGGCCCCGATCGCTTCGAGGCGTCCTTGTTTCGTCCCTTTTAAAATATCGCGAATACATACCCTCAGATCGAGTTCAAAGTATATCGGCGGTGTGATTTAGCACTTCAATTGATCCCTAATCCCTGATGCCTAATGAGTCAGGCTTTTAACACGACAGATGTACCTTGTCGTTTATCGAAATGTTTGCGAATTGTAGATCACGTGAGCCGGCTCATCAGGATCTGCGGCATTCCTATGTACATTTTATATACACAAAAATGACCCTTAATACAGCGTAATGTAACAGTTCTTAACTTAATATGGAATAGCCCGGGCCGATAGTCCGTGTCAGTTACTTGGGGTTAAATATTACGAACACAGATAAACACAGTGCATGGTTTCTTTATTTTATTTTAACATCATCAGAAATGGCGAGTCTAGGAACTCTCGTATCTTTACGCTGAAGCCAGTCTATTTCAGTCACTAATCCGCTATACAACTGTCCCACGCGTGTGTTAAGATTAATCGATATTTGGAGAAACTGAATACACAGCGAGCTGCACACTGGTTTAACACGGATATGGCCCGCGGATATGTGTCATAAATTACTTGGTGGTCAAAACCGGTAAATTTACAAGGTTTATAGCGAAATAGCAGCCGACTGGCAATTTTTCTCGGACCGATTTTTAAGACCAGTTTTCAAATCTCAATCGGTCTGAGAGTTCACAGATCGGTCCAGAACCGGAAAACTGAAAATGTTAAAAGCACTGCAGTGAGTCTAGAAGTATATATACACACACGAAGAACGATCTGAGCATGCGCATTCTACGCGATACACGGTTGGCATACCAAAACGTGTAATGCGTTAAAACCCGTGTAAACATGTTATGCGTATAACACGGTTTCATCTGTACGGTGTTGTGTACATGTAGATGCGTGTAACCGTTCGTCAAAGAAAGCGTTAAATCGTTTAAACGGTTTACCTTAGCGTTGTATACGTTTACAACCGTTGTATACGTTTACAACCGTTGTACACGGATTACACGCTTTTGAAACTCAATGCGTTGAACACGGTTTGTTCGACTTTCGCGCATGCGCAAGAGTGGGGAAACGCAACGCATGGCCGAAAACGTATTACACGTAGACGACACACGGTTTGAAACGCAACCAACGGAAACTCCACAGATACGCAACGCACAACACTTTGTACACGTATAAACCCGGAACATTTTGACAGAAACAACTGTATGCAATCAAGTGATAAACTGATGATTTGATACTACAAAAGCACTTTCGACTACAAAAGCAAGTGTATGACCATCACATTTCCAATTAATATGTTGATGCATTTATTTTAAATTCAATACAAACCCCGGATATTTATGTCATTATATAGATGCCTGTCTACCTCCATTTATGATAAAATGAGTGGCATTAAATGGCATATCATTCGCTAAGTACTGGATAGAATTGTTCAAAAGTCTCAATTTACGAAGATAATAGATGGTAATATCGTTGGCATACACTAGGTTGTTCATAATTAAGATTATTTAGGAATCAAAGTACAGTGTAAGCGAAGACTTCTCTGACATATAGCCAGTTAAATTATGTGTTCACCATTTTGAATTCATAAAGACAACCGACGAAAAATAGTAAAAATGTCAAAGAACGACAGTTAGGCGACAATGTACAGCACCTGAAGCATTTCTAAGTCATTGATGCTGCGAGGAACTCGTGCAAGTATCCTTGCTATAATATTTTGTCACGAGACCATGGCCATAATGTCAAACATGTATTCACGTTCAATGACGTCACAAGTACGTGACGTCAAGTCATGACGTCATAATATGTGTACCGAGGTACAAGGTATCGCATCTCATATTAGTGAAAGTTTCAGTAAGTTATCATTTTCCGTTTTCTGTTCACACTTAATGTTAACTGACACCAGTAAACGTAAATGGGAGGGCAAACTGTGAACTTTTACGGCGACGCTAGACAATTTGAAACGTCGTTTTTCCGACGTCGTTTACCGCTTTTCATGACGTTGTCATTAAGCCCGGTTTTCGTATGCGGCCCAATTATAACGAGTACATCGGTCATCTGTAATTATTTACGCGATATATATTACCAAATCTAAGTAGTTTCATTAAAATGTTTGGCAAGTTGATCAGTGCCTATTTCACGAACATTACACAAAGTATACTTATCTAGCAAAGTATACTTTGAGAGAGAAATTTTAAATTTTAGGATAAATTTATTATTTTTTATTATACTGAATTTATTACATTATCACAGCCATTTTGGCTGTGATAAAGTAATACATTCAGTATAATAATTCTGCATACTTTTAATCATAAAATATATGCAGTGGTTAGTTCTATATGAAATAATGCATTTATGGAAAAATAAATGATTTCTCCCTCAAAGTATACTTTGTTAGATAAGTATACTTTGCAATGTTGGTGAAATAGGCTACAGATCCTACACTGTTTGCATTTCAGGTTTTGTCATGACTGGGCACATATGGATTGGATGTCAATAAACCATAACCTGTTAATATACAAACTACATTAAAATCAACAGCACACCGGATGTCTATACCTACTATTGGTCAACACATCTGACTGGCCAGCCAATCAGCAACAAGTATATAACAAATGCACCACTCAACAACAACTACCTCAGTACAAATATTTGAAAGTAAACTAACCAATGGAATTAAGGCATATATAGAATAATCTAGGAATAAATGTAAAATAACAAAATTCAAATTGAAACTACATGGATATTTATCGTGTCTTATCAGGTTTCACCTGCAAATGTAGATACATAGAGGATATACAATTTCAGACTGCGTTCAAGTTTCTAGCCGACCAGATGCAAATCTGGTCGATAGACTGTCATCAAGTCTTACTACTAGAGTGCCATGGGCTCAAGTCAAGTTAACAGACTGGGTTCAATATTCGAGTAGACCGGGTTCAAATCAACAAACTGGGCATAAGTCTGATTAAACGACCGGGCTCAAGTCAGGTTAACTGACTGGGCTTATGATTCTGGCAGACCGGGATCAAGTCATGTCAACAGACTGGGTTCAAGTCTTAAATGAACTGGGCGTAACCATTACAATGCTGAATTAAATTTTGTCATCTGCTGTTTACATTTTAATTTCCATTTTTCACAACAAAAACATGGTTTGGCAGCACTTTAGAATCATTTCCATAGGAAAATTCACATTAACAGACTGGGCCTGGTTGTTCAAAACATCCGTTAGCTTAACGGACTGTTAAATCCTTAACTGAATGGTTAAAATCTCTGTTTTAACAGAGATTTTAACCATTCAGTTAAGGATTTAACAGTTCGTTAAGGATTTAACAGTCCGTTAAGCTAACTGGTGTTTTGAACAACCGGGCCCAGGGCTTCTATACTTGGACAATGAACTTGAGCACAAGTCAGGTCAATGGACTGGTGGGTGAGTACGCCTAGCATGCAGGCGGACATTTGCTTGTTTATAGTTTATATAACTCTATCTCTTTATTCTTGTGTACTCGTTCATTGTCATGTCGTCGTCTCGGAAACCCCAGAAACGTCCTGGGTACTCGACTTTCGATGGCGCGGTCTGCCGTTGCGGAATCCAACGCCTGGAAGATTATTTTCCTCAATGTTCATCCGGGGTTCGGAATCGGTAATATCCATACCCTTATTGTCATACGCGGCACCATTCTGTGTGTCAACGCCAGAGATGGGCGTGTCCGGTCGGGAGTTATTTCTTGACGTGGTTGGCGAATGTTCACGTTCGATTTTTTCTTGCAGTTGAGCTTTCATTATCTCGTCTGGGTATATAGTGTGCTGTATAGTTCTAACAAGCAGCCTGAAAGTAGAGAGATTGGTTGATTGATCGATCGATCGATCGATCGATCGCTGGCTGGCTGGCTGGCTGGCTGGCTGGCTGGCTGGCTGGCTGGCTGGCTGGCTGGCTGGCTGGCTGGCTGGCTGGCTGGCTGGCTGGCTGGCTGGCTGGCTGGCTGGCTGGCTGGCTGGCTGGCTGGCTGGCTGGCTGGCTGGTTTTATTTATCTATTTTTTTATTTATCTATTTTTTTATTTATTGATATACTGACTGTCTGACTGACTGGCGGTTCATAAGTTATTGAAAAATAAAAGGTTTTACTAATGTACGTACTTATGCAGGCACATACATACGTAAGTATATGGACTAATGCTATAGTCCCTCTTGCTTATTGATGGGATAATTATAGGTATTGGAATATCCTGTCAAAACAGAAACAACATTATCCTGATCTGTTGCTGGGCACCCTCAGGTCACAAGACAACACATCTGCATATTAACCCTTTCAACACTACAGACCTCTATAGGAGTATTGAAAACAGTGTAGATCCAGATGAACCGGCTCGTAACGAGCCGTCTCATCAGGATCTGCACTTTTTTCAAGTAATTTTCATATTTTTTAGAGAAAGAAACATTACCTTTTTATAAATTCACTCGTCTGAAAATCATTTTATGATAATTCCAGCACAAAAATATTTACACAATTCCCTAACATTTGATTGGCCCGTAGCAAGTCTCTGTCCAAAATTTATATCCCAGTAAACTCCCACGCCGAACTACTTTCGTAAGGCGCAGTTAAAATAATTCTTAAGAAAACGGAAAGTAAACACATTTTCTTGATGAATTTATTTCAAATGCTGGAATTATAAGGAATGAATGGCATTTTTTTTTAAATTTATCGGGGATAAAGTTTATACCCCGATACATTCCACAAAAAGGCCATTCATTCCTATGATGAGTGGCTTGGTCACATCCAAGGCAGCTATTTAGGGTTGAAAGACACAGAAGACACTATTTGGTGAAAAAATCTACTGTCTGTTCTACGTATTTCTGCTGTCAGACGAACTTTTGGCTATTACAACACATTGAATCTGAAAAATATTTAAAAGCAAGTACTTTTTCATCAATAACCAAAAAGTCACCCTCCCCAAAAAAATTCCATCAAATATTTATTTTATAGCGAAAAAACGATTTTCCTATGGGAATTTAACATGGGGGCTAAAAATAGATTTTTTTTAAATATTTTTTTTATTTGTGGACCGATTTTCAAAATCTAACTTGTTTTCTTAGTTATATCATTTTCAAGCTATCTCACCAGGTTTCGGAGTCAATTTCCAAATGTTTTCGTTTTTTGATCCCTCAGGATCAAAAAATGAAAAGTTTTGGAAATTGACTCCCCATGATAAATTCCCATAGGACAATTGTTTTTTCGCAATAAAATCAATATTTGATGGAATTTCATCAAATTTTTTTTTTTGGGGAGGGTGACTTTTTTGTTATGGATGAAAAATTACTTACTTTCAAATATTTTTTAGATTTAATGTGTTTAATGGCAAAATGTTCGTCGGCAGCAAAACGTGGAACAGACAGTAGATAAATCCATCTACCAATTAACTGGTCCGTCTATACATGTATGTTATAGACTAATACATTGCTAATAGATAGTACTGGATGGGGGGAGGTTCAATTGCCTGTAATAGATCCAGTAGTTCTACATCTACAGTCATTGAATTTGAGCTACGCTTTCGCAACTAACAAGCATACCAATGCTAACTTACCTTGGTAGCAATGCAGTCACGACAGACACGACAACAATGGTGGAATGGATGGGTTTGGAGATGGTGTTTTGCATGACCCAGTAGGGGGTCATCGGGTGGTCAAAGGTCATGAAGAACGAGTCAATGATGATCCCTGACAACCAGAACACGACGAAGCTGAGGATCAGCGTCAACCACTGTGGCCACATCTGTAACGGGAAACTATGTAATTTCTCTGTCCAATGATGCCAGCCTCATAGCAGTAGTTGTTACATTTTGTAAGTTTTCTTTGTTTAACCAGTACAATGATGAACTAGAAAATGTGATCTGTCGATGCACTTAGGTGATTTGAGAAACAAAACTTCTTAAACCTATATGGCACCGCTGAATCTCGCCGGGCCCTAATTAAATAAAAAGCAATCATGTCTGAAGAAAATCTGGTAATTGTTTACATACAGAGGTTATAGTACATATAGAACATATATGAATCTGCCGACTACATCTGAGAACCAAAGTACTTTTTTTATGCCCTTAGCGATTGAATATACACTGCACTATGCCATTCGCAAACATGATAGAGTCATGTTGCTATAAGCCTACATGTGCATAAGCCTATAAGCCCCATTTCTCCCGTCACAACCACAAATATGAAAATTTGATGGCAGAGTGAAATGTACACTTACCCAGGTATGGGTTTCGATGGCGGAGTGAAACAAGATGACCAACACAAGTGACACCATCATCGTTGTCCCGAACTCCCATATGCCAACACCATCATCAAAATAGCCCTGTAACCAAGCACAGCATCCTTTATATGACTGTAGACACCAGTAAGGCAGCAACGACACACAGTGGTATTATTTGGAAAGCTTTTTTTTTTATTTATTTATTTTCTGTTACTATAGGAATGAATGGCCTTTTTGTGGAATTTATCGGGGTACATGTATAAACTTGGAAAAATCGCGGGAATACTGGACAAGGCCGGAAGGCCTTCGTCCAGTATTCCTGCGACTTTTCCAAGTTTATACCCCGATAAATTCCACAAAAAGGCCATTCATTCCTTATAATTCCAGCATTTGAAATAAATTCATCAAGAAAATGTGTTTATTTTCCGTTTTCTTAAGAATTATTTTAACTGCGCCTCACGGTTACGGAAAGTAGTTCAGCGTGGGAGTTTATTGGGATATAAATTTTGGACAGAGACTTGCTATGGGCCAATCAAATTTATTTTAATAGTTGTCCCTCTCTAATAGAAACCTCTCTCCTATATTTTCAGTCAAATTCTTTTATTTTCACATAGTAAAGTATTATCAGATTTCAAATTTCTATGTTTTATGCCATAATGAATTCAGAACATAATAACATGGTCCTGGGGGTATTTATTAGAATAATTATGGTATATTGAAATTTACCCCCTGTTCAGAAGTCCACCGAAGCATTATTTAAAGCACAATTACGTGCCTGCTTTACCATGACTTCAGTTTATCAGGTAACCTGCCCTGTACTGACCGAATACGTACCGACTGATAACATATTGCTGTATCAGGCATTGACCTGATACAAATATCCGGGTTACAACGAAGTGAAAACTGACATTCCATTGGTCGGATGACATCACATGACTATGATTGTCTAACATATTTGTACGATGTCTATATGAACATTGTTATCTATTGTGGTACACAGATAAGAATGTGTATATAGACACCCATCAAACCTAGATCGGACCGTAATAAAGTAATTACTTACATAATAACAGCCAAAATGCACACATACACTCTGGTATATGGAGTCCAGAAATACTATCAAGAATGACAGCCTTGTATATGTCTGAAATACAAAAGAAATACATCACAGATTATTATGATATGTACACATGTACAATATTATATACAGGTATTTCAAACATATTTTTCGCAAAATATGTGTGAATGTGCAAAAGCACCAATATCGAAAATTAAAGTAAATTTTTCTCAGCCAGGCGGACCAAATTGCCTAGAGTCCCCATTTTATTTATACAAGATACGTTGTATATACAAGTAGCAATTGCTGCTAGAGGTCCAAGATACCAGTGACGATGGGAGGGAAGGATGTGAACAGGACATGATGTAACAAAACATTTAGATCAGCGTAGTCCCAGATCAGCCTGCGCATTTATCGCAACTAAAGTTTGTGGACGCCGACGACGCCGGGGGTATGCCATAAGCTCTTCTACACTTTGTGCAGGCGAGCTAAAAATGAGCCTACTTTTTATTTTGTAAAATTTGGTCCAATATTGATTTTATTGCGAAAAAACAATTTCCACATGTTAAATCCCCATAGACATCTTCACAGAGTGAAGATGTCTATGGAGATTTAACATGTGGAAATTTTTTCCAATTTCAGAAATAGTGGGCCGATTTTCAAAATGTAACTTTTGTTTTCTTAAGTCAGATCATTTCCAAGATATCTAGCTAGATTTCAGAATCAATTTCCAAATTTTTTCGTTTTTCGACTCCTCCTTCAGGTTCTCCACCTTTTTTCCCCCACGTTAACTTCCCATAGAGAACTCATTTTTCGTAATAAAATCAATATTTGACCAAATTTCATGAAATAAAAAGAATGCTCATTCTTAAATTTTGATACAATTTAATATTATCGAAAACAAGAAGTTTTTGCATCGTGTTTATAGCCGTAAAATCTAGGCAGGTTTCGTGAAACGGACAATAGCATCCCAGTTTACCTAGCGTCCCAGTTTACCTTGCCTTCTTGTCCTATCTTATACAAGTCTGGATATTCAAGTAGCGATCGCGGCGAGAGATCTTTGTCCAAGATACCGTTGACGATGGGAGGGAAGGAGGTGAATAGGACGTGGTGGAACATCAAGAAGAGACTGTCGATGTGGGTGGCGCCCGAGAATCCACTGTAGAAGTTGAACCAGAATAGGGCCAACGTGCTGATCTGGAATGGAAATTGGTGGGTGGGTGGGTGTGGGTGTTTTTGGTTGGTTGGTTAAAATTGGTTGGGTTGGTTGGTTAGTTGGTTGGGGTTGGTTGGAGGGGTTGGGTTGGGTGGTTGGATTGGGGGGGGGGTTGGTTGGTTGGTCGGTCGGTCGGTCGGTCGGTCGGTCGGTCGGTCGGTCGGTCGGTCGGTCGGTCGGACGGTCAGTCGGTCAGTCGGTCGGATTTTCTTTCATTCCTTCTTCCCTCCTTCCTTCCTGCCACCCTCCCCAGATGGACAGGCTGATCTGGATCTACACTGGTGATAAAACACATAAGCCCCATTTCTCCAGTCGCAGCCATAAGTTTATTTTGTATGATGCCCAACGATCAACCAATCACAACTCACCAAGCTTTTGTAGAACATGAACGCTGAGAATCGTGCCAGTCGACTATAGCACCAGTGGCCGTGTACCAGCAATAGACGTTCAAGGAAGTGGAATCGTGCGATTGCGAAGTCGGACGCCATCACTGCCTGCATGCCCTCCTGCCCAGAAATCCCGATACCCACGTCCGCCATCTGGATCATGCTCACATCATTCGCGCCGTCACCTGGTAATGAATAGTATTTCTTACATTTCAGCAAGTAGTTTACAGAAATCTGACGGTGAATTACACTCGCCAGCAGTAGTTTACACCACACTCGTGTTTACCATATATAGAGAAATAAAGTCAGTAACGTCGCAATGATGTGTTTCCTTCGACCAATCAAAACATGTTCTCAGACACACCCTCTGAATCGCAATATAATTTGCATATACCTTTACTATATTTTACTCTCGTTTCGCTTTGTTTTTATGAAGAATCGTGTGTGAAATGTAAGAAAATGTCTTTTTAACCAGGTGAGTTGATTTTCTGGAAATGATGCCCTCCTGATTGGGTCCTACTGCTAAATAAACTCAGTTAGCTACGCTCACTCATTTATTTAGCGTAGGACCCAATCACTCGAGCATTATTTCACGATAATCAGTTCACAGATGTGCTGTGGATGATGCACTATTGTAAGTAACCTGTAGTATACTGTAGGGGATATAATGAAAGTAACATGACTGTGCGGATACACAGGATCTGCACTGGTCAAAAAAATGATAAACCCCATTTCTCCAGTCACAGACACATATTAACAAGTGGCAAGGGCACATTTTCCCTTTAACCCTTAGACCGCTACTCACAATAATTGTCGTCTGCTGTTGCTTTTATATCTTGCCTTATATCTCAATAAAAACATGGTTTGACAGCACTTCAATGTAACTGATTCTGAAGTGCTGTCAAAGCATGTTGTAAATTATTCTAACGTGCTGTTAATGCATGTTTTTGATGATAAAATTTTGAAAATAGAAAATAAACAGCAGACGACAAAAAAAATAAGCGCCCTCTATGAGTAAAATACTTACCAACAGCAAGTGTAAGCACTTTGAGTTCTTCCCTCGCTAACTTCACAACCATCCCCTGTAATATAACGGCCATGTTGGCGTGAAAAATATAATTTATGACATTTCATAGCGATATGTAATAGTTATAGCTCACATATTGATCTTTTTAACATTCTAGAACTTTCTAGAACTTTCTAGGTTTTTAAAAGGGTGTTTAATATTGGAATGAATGGCCTTTTTGTGGAATTTATCGGGGTATAAACTTGGAAAAGTCGCGGGAATACTGGACGAAGGCCGGAAGGCCTCGTCCAGTATTCCCGTGAATTTTCCAAGTTTATATCCCCGATAAATTCCACAAAAAGGCCATTCATTCCTTATAATTCCAGCATTTGAAATAAATTCATCAAGAAAATGTGTTTATTTTCCGTTTTCTTAAGAATTATTTTAACTGCGCCTCACGGTTACGGAAAGTAGTTCGGCGTGGACATTTACTGGGATATAAATTTTGGACAGAGACAGAGACAGATAAATTAGTTTATCACATGAAAACATTGTTATTCCGTGCTGTAGCCGATTTCATAAATGTAATAAGTGTGTAATATCACCTAGTGGGAATTTGATTGGCTGCCCACATCACCCTAATTATGTATTCGTATTTTGTGCCAACGTTATGTCAAATGAATAAATAAAACGTCTGCAATGGCGTGACAAAGCAATGATGTTTGGACGTTGACGTCATCATGTTTGAAGAATAATTACAAGCGTTAGTGACTAGTTAAACTTAATGAAATCGTTTGAATTTGCTCCCGTTTGGTAATATGATGAGTTTACAAAGAACAGGAACCTATTATGTTATAAGTTATTGTGATTCTACACAGGCTATATGGTGTAATATTGCCCGTCTGGAGCTTCAGACGGGCAATATTACACCATATAGCCTGTGTAGAATCACAATAACGTGTAGAATCACAATAACGTATTTGTCATACCGCAGATCATTTATTTGGCCATATAAACATATCTCTTCTTTTGATCTTTGCGTTTTTTCAGGAAGAAAAATAATCCGAGATTCGATTTTCTTAATATAAAGGCATAAATGAACATTTTGTTTTTTTATTAAACGAAAACAAACTAAATACAATGTATGGAGTAAGAAATCCATCGAAAACGACTTTATGACAGTTTTTTTATATCGTGTAATTTAATTTATATTTATATACTGCTCTATCGATCTGCTCTCCCTTTGGCGCCTCTACAAGAATGCGACTGTTTCCCAAACATTCGCTGTCATTGCTACGCGTGGAACACATAGTTTGTGACCTAAATATAGCCGTGTCACGAAGCCAAGTGTGTTGAGATTTGAAAACACTGAACGGGACAGTTTGGCTAATTTTTCGCTCATATTTTGATGAGCGAAGAATATTTATGGAAAAATAAACAATAAAGACTGGTTTTGAGTGTACAATTTGTTACTTTTATTGATCAATTTGGGGTTTTATTGTGTTTAGTGAAGAATACAATTCGCAATCGCTAGATGCTTGCAAAATGTGTCTTCAATGGACGCGAGGCGCCGGAGGGGAATCGCAATTTCTCTCTATGTCCGACGGCCTTGGCAGGTCATATAATAAATATGAACAGGCAAGCTAGCCAATGAAAAGCGGAGAAACTTATCTACGGTATGACAAAACATATTTATAATAATTTTCTTGCATGGATTAAAACTAGGGACGGTAACGAATAATCGAATATTCGAATATTCGTTTATTGACCGAATATTCGAATATCAGTTTGGTATTCGAATGGAAAATTTATTTCAAGGTATTGTTTGGTTTACTTATTTCTCACCGTCGCAAATACAGCAATTGATCCCGGCACGTGTCAAAGTTTGTATTGTCCGTTATCGACGATTAATACGGTATCGCGTCAAAGTTTGCTTGTCCCTAATATCGACAATTAATAACCCGTTATTGTTTTGACAGCCTGAAGGCTTGCAGGTGTTTAATCCATACCTTAACTCAATACACCCATTATTCTCGTGTCGGTATACACATTTCATCATTCCGCTGTGTGATGCGTGACGTCATTTGAGAGTTCCAATACACACAACGGAAGTTTGACATCGCGTATTATTGACACATATTTTAATCGGGCATTACACGTGTACAAAGCGCTTTCATGTTTTAAAGTATCATGTTGTTTGTTTGATTATTAAATTATAAAAGAACAGATTCGTTGTTAACATGTATCCCCAGGACATTCATTTTCCACTCGCTTGAAAAAAATAGTTAATTGATTATTATTTGAAGCACGTGGGAACTCAATTTATCCGAGACGTGTTACCGGTGTCAATTCCGTAATAGTGAGGAGATTTAGAAGTTGGGTGGTTCCGAATATTCGAATATATATTTGAATAGCCAATTGAATATTCGAATACCATTTTTACCATTCGATGCCATCCCTAATTAAAACTATTTTTCTCTGTGGATATTTTTAACTAGATGCGAAAATAGTCAATGTGATAAACAGAATCTCATTTGAGATCCTCTATTTATCTAAAATTCAATATGTGAACTATAACTTGCTTATTGTTGGCCACATCCCATTGCGTGCACATGTTACATTTGACCGGAGCGCCGCCGTCTACACGCTTTCAAATCATGATACAATTTCGTGATTGGCGGTTTTACACCGAATCGATAATGCACATGCGATTACTTGGTTGGCGTCACAGGAAATTATGTCAACACGGCGGGATATCTGTTTCTAAATTTGTACGTATTGCGACTAATTTAATAGATATTGGAAAAAGCTTCGCAATATGCGATTAATTGAGACGAAATGCTGTGCTGTCATCGGTCGAGAAACTAGGGCAAACAATAAATACAATATATAGCAATTCATTTATTACCTTTTGTATAGGACTCGAGCGACAGCAAATAACCGATTTGCATTTTCCCGCCAAAAGTAGGAATAGCTTCTCGGTGTCCTTGTGTAGCGCGAAGGCGAGCGTCTTGCCATCGATAATGAGGCCATATTCCTTGTACTTGGTGGGGGGACTAGAGCTGGTGGCAGCCGGAGTTCTCTCCTCAATGATTATCTCCTGCAGATGGTGCCGCATCAGGTCGCAGCACACCTCCTGTAAATAGACGATCTGACATGAGTGATGATTTAATGATATTTATTAAATGAGTTAAAACCATGGACCGTTGCAGTTACTGTAGCATGAAAAACATATTTGGTCTGTTAAAAGTCCAAAGAACTCCACACAAACAGACCAAATGATTTTCATACTACAGTAAACGTAACTGCCCATGGTATTATTACTGATATTTACATTGCATTTTCGGACAGTTTAAAAAAATATCAATAACCAAATACGGCGTTAAAATCAGGAATCTTATTGTTTTATGTAATTTTGTTGCAATTCATAGAACAGCGACTTTGCCGGTCAATAGCGTGATGTTATCGACAACGACGATGAACGTCATATATTTTAATGGCGTCAAATGAATTTTAACAAATCAACATCGCGCGACATCATGTTGGGCTAATGTAAAGTACTGAGATTTAAACGCAATACGTTGAATGGACGTTTCCCTTATGAATTTAAGGACAGTGTAGATATTTATTGAATATTGGGCGACATAGAAAGGCTTATTGCATAAAATGGGCTTCCCGTTATACCAAAATTCCAGGACTTTTATGATAGTTGTTTCCGGTCGAAAATATAGCAGACGACAATATAAGGTTTGATCATGTCCAGCCGTGTGCAAACGTTTGCTGTGGCCCGAGGGAACTGTTTGAACCCCAAGGCCTGTCCAAGGCCACAGGCCTTGGGGTTCAAACAGTTCCCTCGGGCCACAGCAAACGTTTGCACACGGTTGGACATGATCAAACATTATTGTTACATTTCCAACAAAAAACTGATGTAAATATAGCAGACGACAATATTCATTTCCCGCCTAATTACCGCCTTTTAAATATTAAAATATGAAAAGAAAGCAGACGGTGATATTCATTTCCGCCTTTTTCCAACCTTTTAAATGTTAAAATATAAAAAGACTGCAGACGACAATATTCATTTCCCGCCTTTTTACCACTTTTTAATGTTACAATATGAAAGACAGCCGACGACAATATTTGTTTCCCGCCTTTTGTTTACTGCCTTTTATATGTTACAATATGAACAAAATAAATTACATGAAAAGACTCAGAAAGGATCAAATTTAAATAAAGTACATTATATATAGTGACCATCGATTGAAAAACATGTATAGAATACTGAAAAATAATGTTATTTATTTTTAAGTATTAAACATTTTTCTCCGATTTTTTTCTAGGCGTGCTTGTATGTACTATTGGGTTCAGGAAATGCGATAAAAATGTACAATTAACTCATTTCATGCTGAGGATATGTCAGTTTGTTTGTGAAAAATTCTAAATCTTTTCTTTATATGTGCTTAGAAGTATATGTCTTGACCACCATTTGAACCGTCTCGTCGACACAGTTCAAATGAATGGTCACAACATATACTTTCATTGAGAAATAACAAAAATAAAAATAAAGTATTTCATACCCGTAAAGTAAAGGTGTATTCCGCATGTAATGGGTCAAGCTATTTTTCCTAATTTGTTTCATCACTATATATCTACAGTCTGTTCCACGTTTTGCTGCCGACAAACTTTTGGCTATGAAACACATCAAACCTAAGGAAAAAAAAATTCGCAATAAAATCAATGTTTGATGGAATTTCATCAAATAAAAAAAATTGGGGACAGTGACTTTTTTGTTATTGATGAAAAAGTACTTACATTTTAGTCTTTTTTAGATTTAATGTGTTTAATAGCCAAAAGTTGAACAGACAAGAGGTATATGTGAGACCCAGTGCCTTTAACTGCCAACAACACAAAAGAAGTCACCTTGCTCTCTGCATTAATTGTGATCAACTGCTGGCCTGGATCGAACAGCGAGGACGAGTACGCCACCTGTATCGCCGTTTCCTGCTTGTCTCCCGTCAACACCCACACCTTTATTCCTGCCATTCGCAGATTGTGAATTGTCTCTGGAACGCATTCCTGCAGTTTGTCTTCGATGCCGGTGGCTCCGAGAAGTTCAAGGTCTGTCTCGATGTCGCAATAGGAATCCATGATCTTCCTGTCACGATCTTCCATCGCTAGTTCTGCCTTCATGTGATTCTTCAGCCATTTGTCGTATTCAGCTTTTGGGACCGTCTGAGGAAAGAGAATACAGTGAAACCTCGCTAAACTGGACACCCTAGGAGCAGAGCTCCAGTTAAGGTGCGTAATTTGGAGGTAAATTTCTTATTTCTCCATCAAAAATGGCAAGTTGCGAGTGCTTTAGAATCGTCTCAATGATACGATTCTAAAGCACTCCCAACTTGCCATTTTTGATGAAGAAATAAAAAAAATTCACCCCAAGTTGGTCAAATTACGCACCTTAACTAGAGCTCTGCCTGGAAGGTCTAGTTTAGCAAGATTTCACCGTAAATCTGGGGGCCGTTTCACTAAACTTTGTAAGATTAAAATGTTCGTAAGTGCAAATTTATAATCGTCTGGAAAGTTCAATTGATGGATTTACTTATGTAGCCTATGCTCAATAAATGTAAATCCAATAATTGTTTACAAGAAAACAGTGTTAATGTGAAATTTACAGACTATCATGATTTTCTACTTATGAACATATATTTTAGTCGTACGAAGTTTAGTGAAATGCACCCCAGGCATTTGATTATTCCAAGTCGAGTCTGAGGAAACAGAGAATATCAGACTAGTGTCTTATGATATCAAGTTTATCAGTAGCCGATTTCACCAACATTGCAAAGTATACTTTTCTAGCAAAGTATACTTTGAGGGAGTAATCATTTATTTTTCCTGAAATGCATTATTTCATATAGAACTAACAACTGCATATATTTGATGATTAAAAGTATGCAGAATTATTATACTGAATGTATTACATTATCACAGCCAAATTGGCTGTGATAATGTAATAAATTCAGTATAATAAAAATTAATAAATTTCTCCTAAAATTGAAAATTTCTCCCTCAAAGTATATTTTGCTAGAAAAGTATACTTTGCAATGTTGGTGAAATCGGCTACTGGTTCAACTCCGAAGACCAGTAGCCTATTTCATCAACATTGCAAAGTATACTTTAGTAGCAAAGTATACTTTGAGGGAGAAATTTTCAATTTTATGATAAATTTATTAATTTTTATTATACTGAATTTATTACATTATCACAGCCAATTTGGCTGTGATAATGTAATAAATTCAGTATAATAATTCTGCATACTTTTAATAATGCAATATATGCATTTGTTAGTTCTATATGAACTAATGCTTTTCAGGAAAAATAAATGATTACTCCCTCAAAGTATACTTTGCTAGAAAAGTATACTTTGCAATGTTGATGAAATAGGCTACAGGCTAGGGTCCTTTATAAAGTTTATCAAGTAACAAGCTTTGTATTGACAGAAAAAGGAATTACTGGAAACACAATGTTGTATCAGGCATTGACTTAATATGAATATCTGGGTTGCAGCGGATGGAAAACGAACATTCATTGGTCGAATGGCATCACATGACGTTACCGAATGACGTCAGTGTAATGACACATTGTAAACAAGTCCTAGGTCTTTTCAAAGGAAAATATCTGATAATTGATCATCGGCTTGCATAAAGTGTTACCCGATACATACATAGAATACCAGCCTAGTGTCTGTTGATATCAAGTTTATCAGGCTCGGCTCGGAAACGGTAAAAACTGTTAAATCCTTAACTGAATGGTTAAAATCTCTGTTAAAACAGAGATTTTAACCATTCAGTTAAGGATTTAACAGTTCCTACCGTTTCCGAGCTGAGCCTGATAAATTTCATATCAAAAGACACTCGCCAAGTATTCTATTATCAGATAAAATTTTATACAACAGAATGAGCAAATATGGCTTGGTTTTCATTGAAAATAATATGGACATCTTTACGTTGTGTCATTTATCAATGTGACATCATTCAGTTTTCAGGACATGACAAAATGTTATCGGTCTGTTTGTTTGTTTGTTTATTGGTGTTTAAACAGCCTATCAACAGCTAGGGTCATTTAAGGCCGGGCCAACAGGTTCGATCCGGTATTTAACCTACTGCATTGGGGGGAAAATCCCAAAATCAGAACAGAATATTTACAACGAAAAAAAAACATATTCAGCCCTAAAATTAGAAGACCTGACCTGGTGCCAGGTCCATACCACACCAAAGTCACTATTATCGGTCTGTATGTATTAGGCCAAAGAAAAAAACTCATTACCTCCAAATAGCAGACATCCGATTATATAATAGGAGCCACCATTACAGTTGGCCATTGGCACGCTTACTATATCAAGGTGCAGGATCACGTGGTTACAACGTCGGAAAGTAAGTATTATTTGATATTTTCCTTAATATGCAACGGATTTTGATGAAATATGGCGCAGCAAACGCGTCTTCATGAGCTGCATTTGGTGGTCCAGGGAGTTCGGCACATACTTATGTCGTTTTTGCGACGAATCGATTTCCGTGTCAGTAGACACGAAAATTGATTCTTCGCAAAAACGACATTAGTTTGGGCGAAAATACAGGGACCACCAAATGCAGCTTAATCCGTTACATAATAAGGACACTATAAACGAATACGTAATTTGAATCAGATGGATTCTGGAAGTTTCAGTACTTGTTGTTGTTGTTAGTACCACGTGATCATACACCTTGTATATATATGATACTGTGAGCGAAGACCATTTGACCTTATGAAATCATTAAACTTATTTAATAAATGTCAAATTAAATAAATCAACATCATTTGATTATGACGAGTCTCATATGAGACAAACCATGTGATTTTGTACCTAAGCAGATGCGTGGTTTTTCATGAAAAATATTACAGAAATGTGATATTTTCTGTAAATGACATAGAAAATTGACAAATAATTTCTAACAAATGCGCGATTCAATTCTGCATTGGCTCTGAACATTTTGACGTCATTTACAGGAAATAACATAACTTTTTAAAATATTTTTCATGAGATATTGCACATCTTCCAGGGTACAAAATCGTTCATGGCTTGTCGAAATGGGGCTTATGGGATTTTTAACAGTGTATCTCCTGATCAAATGGCAAGTAGTGTAGATCCAAATCAGCCTGTGCATCCATACAGGATGCACAGGCTGATTTGGATCTACACTAGTCACAAAACCAACAATCACTATTTCTCCAGTTTCTTTGCACACGCGGATCTGGATCTAGACATCTGGGGGCCGTTTCACTAAACTTCGTACGACTAAAATGTTCGCAAGTGCAAAATTATGATAGTCTGTAAATTTCATATTAACAATGTTTTCTTGTAAATAATTATTGGATTTACATTTATTGAGCATAGGCTGCGCAGCCTATGCTCAATAAATGTAAATCCATAAATTGAAATTTACAGACGATCTTTAATTTGAACTTACGAACATTTTAGTCGTAAGAACTTTAGTGAAACGCGTCCCAGTTTCTCCACCAATAATATGTTACCTTCCTGGCCATACAAAGAGTCCTGAGTCCCTGCATGGCATATTCGAGAATATACGCCTCCGTGTACCGTTTCATCTCCATGAACTCGTCTTCCTCTGAAAATATAACACCGTCATTATAACAGGGCTCCAGATAAGGAATTAGTAATTGAATATTTTCACTATCTGAATATCTGAAGCAATTGGGTATTTCAATATTTTAATTGGGCAAAATTGGCGCGGCTGCATCACGCAAGCATGTGTAAATCAACTGTTTGAATGGAGCAGATTATGAAATTACCGAAAGTACTACATATATATGCTTAATTGCATGATATTTCCGACGGAAATGTAACAATAACGTTTGACCATGTCCAGTCGTGGGTATGCCTGCGGTCTTGGGGTTCAAACAGTTCCCGAGTGCCACAGCAAACGTTTACGCACGGCTGGACATTGTCAAACTTATATTTGTCCATCCGTCTGTCTTTCCATCCATCCAAAACCTGTGTCAACATCCATCACTCTGTAAACGGCCTAAAAAAAATAAATGCTTCAATTTAATGATGGTACTGGCTCGATGACCTTGCATGGCGGGACTGACTATTTAAGTCCCCATCCGATAGGACTAGGCTAGAGCGAAATTGTCTTGCCCAAGGACACGCCGAATCGGCAATTCACAGCGAGGTAGGAATCGAACCCGTTGTCTCCCGATCCGCAGTCCAACACTCGACCTCCTGAGCTAATCTGGCCACCTTAAAAAAATCATTATGTCCTACCTTTATACCTCCGTGACAGAACACTGAGGACCGACGAGTCAGCGCCTTTCGTGTAGAGGATTATTTCCTTCGAATGGGGATGTTGGACAATCACAGACATGCGCTTCCTTGTCGCGTCAAACGCCAACACATGCAGTATTTGGAACTCAACCTCACCATCCGCTGTGTGCAACAAAATGATTGGTTGGTTGCTTTGTTAATTGGTTGGTTGGTTGGTTGGTTGGTTGGTTGGTTGGTTGGTTGGTTGGTTGGTTGGTTGGTTGGTTGGTTGGTTGGTTGGTTGGTTGGTTGGTTGGTTGGTTGGTTGGTTGGTTGGTTGGTTGGTTGGTTGGTTGGTTGGTTGGTTGGTTGGTTGGTTGGTTGGTTGGTTGGTTGGTTGGTTGGTTGGTTGGTTGGTTGGTTGGTTGGTTGGTTAAAGGCTTGTTGGATCGATTGATTGAAAGTATATGTTGTGACCACTCATTTGAACCGTCTTGATGAGACGGTTCAAATGGTGGTCGCAACATATACTTCTGAGCGCATAGAAGGAAAATATTTCAGAATGGCATAACCTCGGCATGAAAAGAGTTAAAGGGGCGATCGGCAATTGGCGGTCGATTGATCATCAATAAATTCTAGAATGAAAAAATATCAGCAGCATGGCCATATAGTGACGGAATGCACTAGTCAACACAGAAAATGCAATAAAAAACTTTTTAGCAAGATAAGACACTATCTTGATCTGGTGTCAGGCACCTTTTCTACACCTAATCACTTAGCCCCAGGTGTGAATCCCATCCCAGTAAGATTCAATGTTACTATATGTATTGATTGATTATTGGTGTTTAACGGCCTATCAACAGCTAAGGTGATTTAACAGGTTGGACTATTCCATACTACATGAAAAATATTTTTCACATTTTAATCGGTATTGAAGTCCGTGCTCAACCATTAGCCCCCATCCCCGTAAAATGGCGAAAACTCCAGCATTTGACTTGGGAGAAATGAGACATCAGACCATATATACATACCCAGCAACCACACAGTGACGGAATTCATTAAACACCCTTTTAACCCACTTCATGCCGGTACAGGTATTAAAATGTTCAATCAACTCATACATATATTTTTTATTTCTACTCTAAAGTATACAATGTTACCACTCAGTTGAACCGTCTCGGCAGGACGGTTCAACTGAGTGGTAACATTGTATACTATATAGTAATCTTAAGCATAAAATGGATTAAAAAATCACCGAGATGGTTCAAATAAGTGGTAACAACATATACTTTAGAGTAGAAATAAAGTAAAATTATTTATATTTTTCGTGTGCAAAATGGTGAATCTTTCGCATGAAATGTTACACAACAATTGTATGTGCTTTTACCGTAATTGTATTATCAGAATACAAAAAAGTGAGTGGACAATTCTACGTTACCATTGTAGATACATACCTTGCAACCACACAGAAACTGAACTTGCCAATCGCCCCTTTAAACTTTTTCATGCTGCGGTTACGCCATTATGTTTTGCGGAAAATTGAAAATATATTCCTTCAATGCGCTCAGAAGTATATGTTGTGACCACCATTGGAACCGTCTTGTCGAGACGGTTCAAGTGAGTGGTCACAACATATACTTTCATTAAGAAATAACAAAAATAAAATACTTAATAAATTTCATACCCGTAAAAGTGTTTTCCAAAAGGAATGGGTTAAACAACAATTGTATGTGCTTGTAATTGCATTATCAGAATACATGTAATACAATTCAGTGAGTGGACAATTCAATTTTACCAGTGCAGATACGTACCCGGCAACCATACTGTGACAGAAGTTGCTGACCGCCCCTTTAAACAACAGTTGTAAGTACTGGCTGCTCGTACCAGCGCCAGTTCATCAGGACTCTCAGCCTCGTATCGTGTCCGCGACATGTCCGACCGCATAGACGATCCCGCTATGCTCCCGGCCAAGCTCCCAGTCGGGGTTGATAATTCATTCGGCATGTACTCCAACCTTGCCGCGTTCAACGGGAATTGTTTACTGTCTAGAGGCGGTAACGTGGGTTTGCTTCTTGATGGAGTGTCGCCGTGCGGAAGCTTAATGATAGGCATGTTGTCGGGGATACGCGTATATCGCTCGCCGGGTAGATTCGAGTTGGAGTTGCGGCTAATTGAAATGGGCATTGCTAAATGGCCTTGGGCGTCCATCTGGAAATCCAATATTTAGAATGCTTATCCCTTTCACTCCTAAGTAATCATGGACTATTTCATATTCAGTTTCAGACAGTTCTGTTATGTAGAAAATGGGGTTTTCAGTACCATTGATCTACCGACTGAGCTAACCAGGCACAGATACACAGATCCCCATAGTGAGTTACGCACTGTGACAATTATAACAATACATCTGTAGCCTATTTCACCAACATTGCAAAGTATACTTTTCTAGCAAAGTATACTTTGAGGGAGAAATTTTCAATTTTAGGACAAATTTATTAATTTTTATTATACTGAATTTATTACATTATCACAGCCATTTTGGCTGTGATAATGTAATAAATTCAGTATAATAATTTTGCATACTTTTAATCATCAAATATATGCAGTTGTTAGTTTTATATGAAATAATGCATTTCAGGAAAAATAAATGATTACTCCCTCAAAGTATACTTTGCTAGAAAAGTATACTTTGCAATGTTGGTGAAATCGGCTACTGAGCTCCAGACAAGCTTTTGTGTCTAAAGCGTACTATACCCCCTTTTTTCAAAATTATTGCGTATTTTACTTTTACAAATTGATTATTGATTTTCTTCATTACTAAATAGGGAAGAAATGATAAAAAAATATAACAAATTTAAACATTCACTTATTTGAGCTGCAGAAAGCAAACACTTTTTGCAGCTCAACTAAGTGAATTTTCAAACACTGTTTGCTTTTTGCAGCTCAACTAAGTGAATTTTCAACTGTATGACAGTATTATCACTAATCATTTTGATAATCAATGCGTATTTTCACATTGCTGTGCATATTTTGTACTCCCACTTTTGATAATCAATGCGTATTCAGCTAAAATAATTGCGTAAAATACGCCAATACGCACCTTATCTGTAGCTCTGAATACATGTGCAGAAACCACTTACATGGTCTCCGTGTGTCGTCAACGTTACATACAACACATATATCATCCCAACAAACAGCCAATTCTGATATTACCGTATATAACCCTATATATTCAGACACCACTTATTCTGGCAAACACATATCAATTCTGATTTCCCATGACAAATAGTGTCCCAATATCTAGGGTTAGTATAGTTGTACTGCCTTATCACAATAACTAAATTTGGATACAATTTGTTTAGAAAAAACCCTGTTTAAGTCTGCTTTCTGTTCAACAGAACCTATTCTATATTTGACCATCGGCTAGCATAAAATGTTACCTGATAACAGAATATATGAGTATACTTTCTACTGTAGCCGATTTCATCAAAATTGCAAAGTATACTTATCTATACTTAATACATAAATGGACGAATCTGAAAATCATTTTGTGTACCTTTAACGTTGTTGAATCCATTCCTAGGTATTCATGTCGCGGCAATAAATCACATGTGAATTTCACTTCACACCAGTAGCCTATTTCGTCAACGTTGCAAAGAATACTTTACTAGCAAAGAATACTTTGAGGGAATAATCATTTATTTTTCCCAAAATGCATTATTTCATATAGAAATAACCGCTGCATATATTTGATGATTAAAAGTACGTAGAAATATTATACTGAATTTATTACATTATCACAGCCAAAATGGCTGTGATAATGTAATAAATTCAGTAAATAAAAATTAATAAATTTATCCATAAATTCAAAATTTCTCCCTCAATGTATACTTTGCTAGATAAGTATACTTTGCAATGTTGTTGAAATAGGCTACTGATATCAAGTTTATCAGGATCGGCTTGGAAATGGCACATTAACTAGCCGTGCCTGATAAACTTGATATATTCTCTATAGTATACATATGATATGTGTAACAGAAATCACTTACAGGGTCTTCGTGGGCCGTCAGCGACACAACGACGGTGTTACATATAGCCATTAGAAGGAAGAACTCCTGCACCTGGTTACGGTGGTTGGTTGCCGACACACTGATGTCGATACTGGCGAGACTGCGCAAGGACATATTTGCCAACTCACGTTGAAGTTCCGTGTCTAACTTCAACGTTTCCATTATCTACAATGGTAATTGGTCATTATATGATAATATGATAATTGTATTTTTTAAATTATCTACATGGATATTTTATTGTTATCTACAATGGTAATTGGTCATTATCTACAATGATAATTGCATTTTCTCCATTATATACAATGGTAATTGGTTATTATCTGCAATGATAATTGCATTTTATCCATTATATACAATGGTAATTGGTTAGTATCTACAATGATAATTGTCATTTTTAAATGATCTACATGAATATTTTGTTGTTATCTACAATGGTAATTGGTAATTATCTACAATGATAATTGCATTTTTCTCCATTATCTACAATACTAATTGGTTGTTATCCACAATAACCATTGGTCCTTATGTGCAATGGTAGTTGGTCATTATCTACAATGATAATTGCTCATTATCAACAATAACCATTGGTCATTATCTCCAATAACCATTGGTCAGTATCTAAAATGGTAATTGGTCATTATCTCCAATAACCATTGATCATTATCTACAATGGTAATTGGTAATTATCTACAATAACCATTGGTCATTATCTACAATGTTAATTGGTCATTATCTACAATAACCATTGGTCATTATCTACAATGATAATTGCATTTTTCTCCATTATCTACAATTGCGTTTACCGTATCTGTAATGATACCTATTTTTCCATCATCTATAATGATAATTGTACCTTCCTACATTATCTACATGGATATCTGATCATTATCTACATGGATATGGATTATTGGTCATTATCTACATGGATAACTGATCATTATCTACATGGATAACTGATCATTATTTACATGGATAATATATCATTGTCTACATGGATAACTGATCATTGTCTACATGGATAACTGATCATTATCTACATGGATATGGATTATTGGTCATTATCTACATGGATAACTGATCATTATCTACATGGATAACTGATCATTATTTACATGGATAACTGATCATTGTCTACATGGATAACTGATCATTGTCTACATGGATAACTGATCATTGTCTACATGGATATGATCATGTCTACAATGGATCTACAATGTCATTGGATCATACCATGTCAATTGACACTGCTCACAATACATGGTCATTGTCTACATGGATAACTGATCATTATCTACATGGATAACTGATCATTGTCTACATGGATAACTGATCATTGTCTACATGGATAACTGATCATTGTCGGATAATGACATTGTCTAAGGATAACTGATCTTTGTCTACATTCTACATGGATTACTGAATCATTGTCTAACTGGTCCATCTACATGGATAAACTGTCATTATCTACATGGATAACGGTCATTATCTACAAGGATAACGATCAATTGTCACATGGATAACTGTCATTATCTACATGGATAACGATTGTTCATTGGTCTACATGGATAACTGTCATTATCCACATGGAACTGTCCTCTACATGGATAACGATCATCTGGTCTAACATGGATAATTTGATCATTGTCCTACATGGATAACTGGTCATTGTCTACATGGATAACTGATTCATTGTCTACATGGATAACATGATCATTATCTACAATGGACCTGGTCATTGGTCTAACATGATAAAAACCTTATCATTGTCTACATGGATAACTGATCATTATCTACATGGATAACATATTGTTCTACATGGATAACTATCATTGTCTACATGGATAACTGATCATTGTCCTACAATGGATAACTGTAATCATTTCTACATGGATAACTGGTCATTATCTACAAAGGATAACGAATCATTTCTACAATGGATTAACTTATCATTGTCTACATGGATAAACTGGTCATTTCTACATGGATAACTGGATCATTATCTACATGGGAATAACGATCATTGCTACATGGATAACTGGAATTCATTATCGACATTGGATAACTGATCATGTCTACAGGATAACTGATCATTGGTCTACATGGATAACTGATCATTATCTACATGGATAACTAGAATCATTGTCCCTACATGGATAACTGATCATTGTCCTCATGGACCTGTCATTAAAATCTACATGGATAACTGATCATTATCTACATGGAAAACTGATCATTATCTACATGATAACTGATCATGTCTACGATGGATAACTGAATCATTGTCTACATGGATAACTGATCAATTATTTGTCATTATCTACATGGATAACTGATCATTGTCTACTTATAACTGGTCATATATCTTCTAACAAGGGATAAACTGATCATCTACTACTGATAACTGATCATAGTCTACAAGATAACTGATCAATTATCTACATGGATAACTGATCATTGTCTACATGGATAACTGATCATTGTCTACATGGATAACTGGTCATTATCTACATGGATAACTGATCATTGTCTACATGGATAACTGATCATTGTCTACATGGATAACTGGATAACTGATCATTGTCTACATGGATAACTGATCATTATTTGTCATTATCTACATGGATAACTGATCAATGTCTACATGGATAACTGATCATTGTCTACATGGATAACTGGTCATTATCTACATGGATAACTGATCATTGTCTACATGGATAACTGATCATTATCTACATGGATAACTGATCATTGTCTACAATGGATATAATGGTCATTAATCTACATGGATAACTGGTCATTATCTACATGGATACTGATCATTGTCTACATGGATAAAACTTGAATCATAAAAGTCTACGGATGGATAACTGATCATTGTCTACAGGATGGATAACAATGATCAATATTTGTCATTATCTACATGGATAACTGATCAATGTCTACATGGATAACTGGTCATTATCTACAATGCCAATTTACCATTATCTACAATAACCATTGGATATTGGATCATTATCTTCAATGATAGTTGGAGTTTTCCATTATTTACCAGGATAATTGTCATTATCTACAATGATAATTGTCCTGGTAAATAATGGAAAACTTCAACTATAATAGTAGATAAATTTCCATTAGAGATAATTGTCATTATCTACAATTATATGTTTTCTTCCATTAGTTATATGGATAATTGATAATTATTTACAATGATAATTGGTAATTATCTACATGGAGAATTAGTCATCTTCTAAAATGATGTTTGTAGTTCTCCATTATTGACATGTATACTTGTTCATTATCTACAGTGATAATTGGCCATTATAATTACAATGATAATTGATTTTCTTCCATTATATACATGTACAATGAAAATTGTATTTTTCTCCATTATCTAAAATCAATGATAACGTTTTTTTTAACATTATCTAAAATGGTAATTATGTTTCCATTATCTACAAGTTATAGCTGGTATTCCATATCCAACATGGATAAGTGGTGCTCAATTATCTGACATTATTTTTCATCCAAATTGTATGAATTATGTGAATTATGTGATTACTCATTGTGCAGCTAGTTACAGTGGGGTCAGCGTGTAAGTGCACACACGAACGAACACGACAGGTTGGTTCCAACCTGTCGTGTTCGTTTGTGTGTGCACTTACACGCTGACCCCACTGTTCCTTTAAAAAGGTGTATAATAAATGTTAGAAGTAACATGGATAGCTGTGACGACAGGTGGAAGACTTGGACCTGTGACACAAAACAAAATGCCCATTACATTACACAAAATCCATTACCCCACCCACTTATGTATAGAAGATAGTACTGTATGAGACCAAGTGGTGGGGTAATGGATTTTTTGTACTGGGCATTTTTTTTGTGTCACAGGTCCGAGTCTTCCACCTGTGGCTGTGACGTGTTAATGCCTTAATCATTGCAATGCTGAATTAAACTTTGGTTCGTTTTTAATCTATTTTTCTAAACAAAGACATATTTTGGCAGCACTGTAGAATCATTTCCAATGGTTATGCTGCCAAAGTATTTTGTTATTGAAAAAAGACAAAATATAAAACTACAGCTGACGACAATTTTTTGTATCCAGCATAAGGGTTAACTCATTTCCTGTTGAGCACCTCTGTAAATGATGTGTAACTTTAAATGATTTTCCTTATTTCTATTCAAAAACATATGTTGTGACCACTCATTGGAAACGTCTCGGTGAGACGATTCAAATGAGTGGTAACAACGCATACTTCCATGCATAATTAAGAAAATTATTTTGATTTTTCGTATGAAAATTTGTGTAGCCTAGTATGTAATGGTTAACCCTTAGAATGCTGGAAACAAAAATTTTCGTCTGCTCTTGTTTTATATTTTGCTTTTTTCTCTCAATAAAAACATGGATTGACAGCACATTAGAATCATTTCCAATGTAAATGATTCTAAAGTGCTGTCAAATCATGTTTTGGATGAGAAAAAGGGAAAATAGAAAATAAACAGCAGACGATGACAAAATTTAATTCAGCAGTGTAAGAGGTAATAATATATTGGATTACATTATAAGTGTAAGTGGCAGGTTGGCAGAACTATATTTTGTGGCTGGATCAGGGACTAGCCTGGTCACAAATGTCATAAGCCTCATTTATCCGGCAATCATCGACAAATACCATAAGAATCATTACTCAAGTCATGAAACATATTTCTGCCAACTGAACAGCTAAATGACAATTTGCATTTTAACCCTTTTCATTCTGAAGATACACATTTTTTTCTGACTGAAATTTTTAAATATTTTTTTCTTTTTTTTTCTGCACAGGAGTATATGGTGTTACCACTCATTTCAACCGTCTCGGCCGAGACGGTTGAAATGAGTGGTAACACCATATACTCCTGTGCAGAAAAAACAAGAAAAAAATATTTAAAAATTTCAGTCAGAAAAAAATGTGTTCATATGAGTGATAACACCATATACTTTTGTTTGAAATGAAGAAAATAGAAAAAAATGTTTGTAAAGTTAGAAACCTGTGAACGCCGGTATCCTGTATGAAATGGGTTAAAATATAATTATGAATATATTTGTTGTTGGCTCAGTGCTAAGATCATCAGTGTATTGTACCCATATATTATTAGCCTTGTTGATAATCGAGAAACATTAGCATTTTGTTTGCATCAGAAACTTGTTGCACCATTATTGAAATTATCGGCCTCTTATGTTCCAAAATGGAACAGAATTTATACATCCTACAAGCACTGGAAAGATGATGAACTAGATTTGTCCGTTTAACAGTTTAATGGTATTTAACGGCCTGTCAACATGTCATTTTAGGTTAACAGGGTCGATTCCCGTATTTCACTTGTACAGCGAGAGACAAATCCAAAAATCAGAACTGAATATTTACACAAGGCGATCGCCTGCCGGGAGTGTCTTGCCCACTATAGTCTGTTTCACGAAAGCTGCCAAAATTTTACGGCTATATAGACAATTCAAAAACAATATTTTTTTTGATAATATTAAATTAAAGGAAAATTTAAGAATGAGCCTTCTTTTTATTTCTTGAAATTCGGTCAAATATTGGTTTTATTACGAAAAATTGATTTCTCTATGGGAATTTAACATGGGGAAAAAAGAGGTAAAGGAGTGTGGGAGGAGTCAAAAAACGAAAACATTTGGAAATTGTCTCCGAAACCCGACTAGATAGCTTGGATATGATCTAACTAAGAAAACAAAAGTTAAATTTTAAAAATCGGTCCAGTATTTCTAAAATTCAAAAAAATTTCCCCATATTAAATCCCCATAGACATCTTCACTCCGTGAATATGTCTATGGGGGATTTAACATGGGGAAATTGTGTCTTCGCAATAAAATCAATATTTGACCAAATTTCACGAAATAAAAAGAAGGCTCATTCTTAATTTTTCCTTTAATTTAATATTATCAAAAGAAATCTTGTTTTTGAATTATTTATATAGCCGTAAAATTTGGGCAGCTTTCGTGAAACAGACAGTAAACGAGGCGATCACCATGACGGTCAATGTCACCACGGTCAAGGTCTCCAAGGTTAAGGACGGATGGCCGGACGGCCGGACGGCCGGTCAGATGGACGGACAGATGTGGCTGTGACAGGAGAAATTGGGCTATGTGTTTTGCGAGCAGTGTAAATCCAGATCAGTCTGCATCCGCAGATCCTGATCAGACTGTGCAGATGAACAGGCTGATGTGGATCTACACTGGTCACAAATTCAATAAGCACAGTTTATCCAGTCACAGCCATAAATTACAATATACAGATGGCAAACTAGATTTATCAGTAAGCGAAGGCTTATGGTAAGCGAAGGCCCCCCCCCACCCCCCCGCACGGGCCAAGACCTCAAATCTTTCAAGGCTTTGACCTTGGCGTAAGTGGGGGTCATAGATTTGTCGCAGCATGATAGAGAATAGGTTTTCTACAAAAAAGTTTATATTTTATGCAGGGCTCCAGATAAGCTGCGTGTTTGCGTAAATACCCAATTAAAATTGCCAAAAACCCAATTGAAATCAGAAGTAGCGAGTATCAAAAAGCAATAACAAATTTGTGGTACGATTATCATGCTACAGAAAACAATAAACAGACCACAAATATAGCATATTTTTCTTATTTTCCATGAAAACACATCTTGGTATTTCATTAGAATTGTCAAGGAGACAATTCTAATGAAATGCCAAGACATATTTTCATTTCGAAGCAAACTATTCAATAATTGCGGTCTGTTTATGTGTAAACAGTAGTGTGTTTTTATTTTACACAATTAAAATATTGAAATACAATACTCAATTGCTTCAGATATGATGGAGTGAAAATATTCAATTACTAATTCCTTTTACTAATTAAAATTGCCAAAAACCCAATTGAAATCAGAAGTAGCGAGTATCAAAAAGCAATAACAAATTTGTGGTACCTTTATCATGCTACAGAAAACAATAAACAGACCACAAATATAGCATATTTTTCTTATTTTCCATGAAAACACGTCTTGGTATTTCATTAGAATTGTCTAGGAGACAATTCTAATGAAATGCCAAGACATGTTTTCATTTCGAAGCAAACTATTCAATAATTGCGGTCTGTTGATGTGTAAACAGTAGTGTGTTTTTATTTTACACAATTAAAATATTGAAATACAATACTCAATTGCTTCAGATATGATGGAGTGAAAATACTCAATTACTAATTCCTTATCTGGAGCCCTGATTTTATGAAAAGATCACATACAACTGTCACAACATTATAGCACTGCCCATTTTTACAACATAGCACTGAGCCATCAGTATAGCTGTGATTGGAGAATGGGGCTAAGGGGATTTGTGACCAGTGTAGCTCATGTAGCCGATTTTACCAATATTGTAAAGTATACATATCTTATAAAGTACACTTTAAGGGGGACATTTTTAATTTAAGGATAAATTTATTAATTTTTATTATACTGAATTTATTACATTATCACATGTGATAATGTAATAAATTCAGTATAATATTCTACATATTTTAAAGTCATCAAATATATGCAATTGTTAGTTCTGTATGAAACAATGCATTTCGGGGGGGAAATAAATGATTACTCCCTCAAAATATACTTAGCCAGATAAGTATGCGTAGCAATGTTGATTAAATTGGCTACTGATCAAGTAACACACTCCTGCAGACTGATAATGATTTGTGTTGCTCGTCTTTGAAGATTTCACGCAGTCTGATCAGGATCTGCACTGTTTGCCTTCCATCAACACCCGTCATGCGTGGCTGCACAGGCTAATCTGGATCTATCTTGGTCGCAAAACATATAAGACCCATTTCTCCAGTCACAGCCACATGTATATATGTACATGTAGACGAGGTCTGAGAAAATTCACTTAACCAATTCTCCAACTTTTGAAACCAATCCGCGTCAATGTTCAAAATGCCCCAAAATAATTTGAACATTTTTCACTAAATTAATTGATACATATGTAACGGCTAAATATATTGATATTGCAAATTTAACAGCAAATAAATTGTTGATTTTCTCAGACATCTCGACTCAATTCCTTATATGGCACTGAATCTGATAAAAGAAAACAACTTTACAGTCGCTTATTTAATAGGGGTTTCCCAAAGCAAATTGTGTCCGAATATATAGGGTTATTATGGTATGCATTTTTAAACAGCTTTCGGCATCACATTAATATGTAAAATAAAATTGTTGGCAAAACAACTGACTACGCAAAAAGAATTTATTTTCTGATTTTTCAGTTTTTGACATTTATGAAAATTCACAATTTTTATTTCTTTCTGCGTTCATGTACAAGCATGCTAAAAATACAAAATACAAAATAAAGCGAAGGTATTTATCTACATGTAGCTCAGAGCCAGAGCCATTTCATTATGATATAGATACAAATGGTCTATAATTATACATGTATGTCAAATAGAACTCCCTTTCATGCATAAACAATGTATTCTGCTGATGACAAAAAAGGAAAATATTTTAATTTTTCCGTCAACAAATTTGTGTACCTCCAGTATACAATGGGTTGACTAACCCTTAAAAGGCGGGAACCGAAAACCGTCCTCTGCTGTTGTTTCATATTTTGTTTTCTTTATCCATTAAAATATGGTTTGACAGCACTTTGTAATCATTTACGACTAGAAATGTGGCCTGTCGGCACACGAATGCCCCCGCTGGCAGCCAAAGAAAATGAGGCATATTTGATTATAAGCCATTTACCTGAGCGTTAAGGTTTCGAACACACAAAGTCTGTGACCTTGACCCTGGGCTTAGCGGGGGCAGGACGAATGTGGATTTGTCACAGGGTGGTAGAGGACCATTGGAGGAATGCGTGTGTGAAATGTGAAGCAGATCCGAGAAATTATAAGCCATTTACCCGAGCGTTAAGGTTTCGGGACGTACGTACGTACGGACGCCGGTAACACTATATCCCCCCTCACCATTCGGTGGCGGGGGCATAAAAATGATTCTAAAGTGCTGACAAACCTTGTTTTTGTTGAAAAATAAAGAAAATATAAAATAATCAGCAGACAACAAAATTTATTCAGCATTGTAAGGTTTAATGTCTCTGATGCTTGTTTTAAACATAAAATAATGTCAACAGATCAATAATAGGCAAGAAAAGTATAGTTCTATTTGTCTGAAGCATATTAGTTAGAACATGTATATATAATGGATAGACGGAATATATACCGGAGAATTTTGTTTGTTCTTCTTTGCGTCCTGTAGAACAACATATTTGCCATTGATTGATTGATTGTTTGATTGATTGATTAGTTGATTAGTTGATTAGTTATAGAGAATAGTAGGTTAGTGCCGTGAATGGGAAAAATATCTGGCAAGGCTCAGGAAATGGGATGGGCGAGGCTCTGCCGAGCATATCTCATTTCCGTGCCGAGCCAGATATTTTTTCCCATTCACGGCACTAACCTACAATTCTATTTATCCCGTCAACACCTACAAATGGCTGTAAAATGCAAAAATAGTATTGACTGGATATCAAAAATGTTTCACGGCACCGTGTTTCACGGCACATACGCACTGTGTTGACGGGATAAAATTGATTAGTTGATTGGTTGATTGATTGATTGGTGATTGATTATCAATCAGTTGATTGAGTATCAATCAGTTGATTGGTTATCAATCAGTCGATTAATCAGTCGATCAAGCAACCAACCAATCAATCAACTAATAAATCAAGTGGTGAATTAATCAATCAATTAATCAAGTAAGCAAGCAATAAATCAATCGATTGATTTAGTTTAAAGTTCATAATTATATTTTACAACATGAGAATACAGCTATGTATAAATGAAGTAAAGCTGACAAATTCAGGGCATAACACAATTTGGGTCTACCGACAGTGGTAGCTACCATGTTCTGCCAGGTACAGAATATCAGAATGTCCAGTCAGATATTATGGCCAAATCGAGCGTCTTTGCAGATGCTACAGAAAGTGGTAGAGTCAAATCGAGTTGGAATGGAATGGAATGGTGCTTAACGGCCCGTCAACACAAAAGGGCCAAGCAATGTAGATTACAAATAACAAGAAACGAGGCAAAGCCACGAAGGCCAGGTTTTTTCCAAGCATAGACACTTGGATAACATAATTATACCCACTTTTTGTAGACTAGATGGCCGTGGCCTGCATGTCGCGCCTTGGGGCGAGGCATTGACACTAAAAAAATAGATATAGTAGATGGAAAAACTTTAACCAAAAAACTTTAACCGGACACACGGACGAACGGACGGACGTATGCCAAAATGCCGACGATATCGCGCTTTCCGCAAGCAAGCAGTTGTGACAATGATGATAAACACCCATGTGAAGTATCAAGGTATTGGGTGAAGCAGTTGCAGAGATATAGTACACGAAAAAACTTTAACATAAAACATTCAAAGTAATTTGACCTTGACATTGGGGCACAGGATCGCGCTTTCCGCAAGCAGGTGCGACAATGATGATAAACACCCATGTGAAGTATCAAGGTATTGGGTGAAGCAGTTGCAGAGATATAGTACACGAAAAAACTTTAACAAAAAAATTCAAGGTAATTTGACCTTGACATTGGGCACAGGATCGCGCTTTCCGCAAGCAGGTGCGACAATGATGATAAACACCCATGTGAAGTATCAAGGTATTGGGTGAAGCAGTTGCAGAGACATAGTACACGAAAAAACTTTAACAAAAAAATTCAAGGTAATTTGACCTTGACATTGGGCACAGGGGCTGCACGGTTGGGGGTTAGAATGAAAATATGGATGATGATAAACACCCATGTGAAGTTTCAAGGTAATGGGTGAAGCAGTTGCAGAGATATAGTATAACGAAAAAGTTTTAACCAAAAAACTTTAACCAGACGTACGTTAAAAAGTTAACGTTGAAAATGGCTAAGTCAATTACGTAGAAATAATAGGTGAAGGTAAAAAAATGGTCACATGTTGGATAGTTGTATGTGGTAGGCACCCCTTGGTTATGAAGCTGTGAAAGTTTGGTGGTCGTAGGTGGTACAGTACCAAAGAAATGGACTTAAACACGAAAACTTAACATTGTAAACGCGAAAACTTAACATTGAAAATGGCTAAGTCGACTGCGCGGAAAAAATGGGTGAAGTTAAAAAAAAAAGTAACATGTTGGATAGTGATATGTGGTGGGCACCTCTTAATTATGAAGCTGTGAAAGTTTGGTGGTCCTAGGTGGTACAGTACCAAAGAAATGGACTTAAACACGAAAACTTAACATTGTAAACGCGAAAACTTAACATTGAAAATGGCTAAGTCGACTACGCGGAAAAAATGGGTCAAGATAAAAAAAAAGTAACATGTTGGATAGTGATATGTGGTGGGCACCCCTTGATTATGAAGCTGTGAAAGTTTGGTGGTCCTAGGTGGTACAGTAACAAAGAAATGGACTCAAACACGAAAACTTAACATTGATTGTGGACGGCCCGCCACCCGCCGCCCGCGCCGCCCGCCCGCCGCCGCCCGCCCGCCCGGCTTTCGCCAATCCAATAGCCTGGATTTATTTTCAAAAAACCTGGCTAAAAACTAGAAATGGACGCTTGTCGAAGCGCATGTGTATCCCCCTCCCTAGATACACAAGTAGTTTGAAAAAAGGGTGATCGAGTTATGCTCCGGAGACAAAATCGGTGACGGACAAAGGGAGATAACTAAACAATTAGTGATGCAAGAGTTGTCATTCTTGCGCGACACACCTTTAGGATCTATGCATGTGTGAAGCTACTGGAGCGCAGAATTATTTGTTAATAGTCCTATATTTATGTACATATATCTGCACAGGTGCACATAATGCCACAATATTTTCAACACAGTTGACGGAAATGTAATATAGAATGTAAATAAAAAAAATAATGCTCGCTACTGGAGCCGAGAATTTTTTTTAATAGTCCTATATTTATCTACATATATCTGCACAGGTCCACATACTGCCACAATATTGTCAACACAGTTTAGGTAAATGTGAATATGTGTAATAATTTAGCTGTATAAATTACCTGTAATAAGTTAGTGGTCAGTTAAAAAATTGAAAAAGAATGTAAAAAAAATATTAAAAAAAAATTGAATAAAAAAGTTGAAAAATAAAAAATAATAATGCTTGCTACTGGAGCCCAGAATTTTTTTTTAATAGTCCTATATTTATCTACATATATCTGCACAGGTCCACATAATGCCACAATATTTTGAACACAGTTTACGGAAATGTAATATACAATTATTTTTTTTTTAAATAATGCTCGCTACTGGAGCCCAGAATTTTTGTTAATAGTCCTATATTTATCTACATATATCTGCACAGGTCCACATACTGCCACAATATTGTCAACACAGTTTAGGGAAATGTAATAATGTACCTGTATAAATTACCTGTAATAAGTTAGTGGTCAGTTAAAAAATTGAAAAAGAATGTAAAAAAAAAAATGGAAAAAAAAATTAAATTAAAAAAAAGAAAAAGAATAATGCTCCCTACTGGAGCCCAGAATGTTTTTTAATAGTCCTTTATTTATCTACATATCATATATACACAGGTCCACATATTCCCACAATATTTTCAACACAGTTTACGGAAATGTAATATAATCATTTACCTGTATACATTACCTGTAAGTTGTCAGTGGTCAGTTGCACATGCTAGCACATGCACAGGTGAATAGTCTGTATATAGCACTTACCACCTTATGCTACTAGACAAAAATTGAAAAATAATTTGAAAAAAAAAATGAAAAAAAAAAAATGGAAAAAAAAAGTTTAAAAATAATAATGCTTGCTACTGGAGCACATAATTTTTTTTTAATAGTCCTATATTTATCTACATATATCTGCACAGGTCCACATAATGCCACAATATTTTCAACACAGTTTACGGAAATGTAATATAATCATTTACCTGTATAAATTACCTGTAAGTGGTCAGTGGTCAGTTGCACATGCTAGCACATGCACAGGTGAATAGTCTGTATATAGCACTTACGACCTTATGCTACTAGACAAAAATTGAAAAATAATTTGAAAAAAAAAATGAAAAAAAAAAAAAAAAAATTTTTTTTTTTTTTAAATAATAATGCTTGCTATTGGAGACCAGATTTTTTTTTAATAGTCCTATATTTATCTACATATATCTGCACAAGTCCACATAATGCCACAATATTTTCAACACAGGACCCAATGTAGTAATTTACCTGTATAAATTAACAGTGGTCAAGCACTGGACATCTGCACATGCTAGCCCATGCTAGCACATGGTTCTCCCAGTTTCTATTGTTCTCTCTACAGGTAAGGTGTACAGAGCACACGAGAAAAGGTGTACAGAGCAGACGAGAAAACAGGTCTTCATGCATTATTGTCCAGTTTGTAGAGTGCGCAAAACAAAAAAGGGAGATAACTAAAAAATTAGCTACGCAAGAGTTGTCATTCTTGTGCGCGACACACCTCCGGGTCGTGGTCTATGCATGTGTGAAGTTTCATGAAAATATTCCAAAGGGTGGTCGAGTTATGCTCCGGACAGGAAATCAGTGAGCGAAAACAAAAAAGGGAGATAACTCAAAAATTAGCTATGCAAGAGTTGTCATTCTTGTGCACGACACACCTTCGGTTCGTGGTCTAATTGAATGTGTTAAGTTTCATAAAAATATTCCAAAGGGTGGTCGAGTTATGGTCAATCAGTGCGCGAAACAAACAAGGGAGATAACTCAAAAATTAGTTATGCAAGAGTTGTCATTCTTGTACGCGACACACCTTCGGGTCGTGGTCTATGCATGTGTGAAGTTTCATGAAAATATTCCAAAGGGTGGTGGAGTTATGCTCCGGACACGAAATCAGTGCGAGAAACAAAAAAGGGAGATAACTCAAAAATTAGCTAAGCAAGAGTTGTCATTCTTGCGCGCGACACACCTTCGGGTCGTGGTCTATGCATGTGTCAAGTTTCATGAAAATATTCCAAAGGGTGTTCGAGTTATGCTCCGGACAAGAAGTGTCTGCGGCGGACGCGGACGAGGACGCGGACGCGGCGCGCTGTCAAATCCATAGTATCCCCCGACGGAGTCCGGGGGATACAATAATAGTGAAATAGTATGTTAGATAGTGTAGGCAATCAGATGATTAGGGTAAAAATATTAATACGATGAACAACATAAATGAGCAACATTACAATGATAAAATTATAGAAATGATAAAAATCAGATCTTTCAAAACAAGCTGGTTTCATGGAGAAAGCTAAGCAAACCTTCAATGTTCTCCATCTGGAATAACTCCGCATTGAAGTAACATTGAAGTGTTTGCATCGAATATCGACAAAGTTGAAACAGTCCAGTAGGATGTGTTGCACGGTAAATGCGCTGTAGCATGAAATCGAGTTGGACCCGGAGGAAAAGTTTATGTGACTAGTGTACATCCACAGATGGCTGCACACTGCGCAAGTCGGCTCTTTTTAACCTTCTGGTTTAGATAAACCTAGTTCTGTATGATAAAACTTTGACAACCCTGTCTAACCCCGTCTGCTAACCCCGTCAACACTACAGTCCTCTATAGCGGTGTTGGCAAACAGTGTAGATCCAGATGAGCCGGCTCGTAACGAGCCATCACATCAGGATCTGCACACATTGCATGTACATGTAATGTTCGTATTTGTTTAGAATCAAAACACACTGTTCTCATAAATAAACTAGTTTGAAAATCATTTTCTGACAATTGGATTGGTCGGAAAATAAACATATCAAAATAAATTCCAGTTAGATAGGAGCAAAAGGTTTGAATTTTTCATTTGTGCCGAGTTTTATCTATAATTTACATTAGAAAACTAATACACCTACATGACAGCATGCCACAATCGAATCAAAGAGGAATCAATTTCCCAAATGTAGGTTATTGAATACTTCTTAATTATATAATTTACATAAACTTAATTTGCAAATAATTTATAATTCCGTCCTCGTTTTATGATGGAACATGATGAACTTGACACTGTACATGACTTTGTTTTGCAGGCTTAGATATACAACTCGGCACGTTTAAGTTAGACTGAAAATAAATTTGTTAAATAAATTGAGTTTCATCATAATTAATTGAGTACATCATAAATTGAGTTAAACATAATTGAAAATTCCCAATATGGCAATAAATATATCTTCACATTTTTCTCATTCATTTTCAAAATTATATGATTCTGGTCACTTTGAAAGGGAAAAGCGAATGGTGTTTAATGTCCTAGCAACAGCTGAGGCCATATAGAGATGGAAGTCTCATCCGATAGACTACATTTAGTAGTGGGATGTAAATAGTTTTCATGTCTAAGGTGAGGTTTTAACATATAACCTCAAGTATTGAAGACCAATGTTCTACCATTAGATTATCATCCTCTCCCTTCACTCATTCGAAGTTCAACGATCTGAACTGCTTTTACGGTGGAATTTAAAAGATGTTAATTTTTTTCCTGGTGGAATTGAAAAGATGCTAATTTTTTCCCTGAAAGGTGTTAGTTTTTTCCTGGTGGAATTGAAAAGATGTTATGTTTTCCTGGTGGAATTGAAAAGATGCTAATTTTTTCCCTGAAAAGTGGTATATAGTGAATATTTTTATTATAAGTACGATATGAACACTTTCAACACAGTGACCACTCTGCCGATGTTTGCAAACAGTGTAGATCCAGATGAGACGGCTCGTAACGAGCCGTCTCATCAGGATCTGCACTGTTTGCAGAATATTTTTTTAAACGAAATTAGCAGTTTTTATTAATGGAATTGTCAGAAAATATAAATTTGAAAGCTTGAAAGGTGTCAATTCTAATTATGGTGAATGTGTTAAGCAAGAAATCAAGGTACAAAATCACATGACTAAAATATGGCGACAATTCAAATCATTTGACAAGATCTGTCGAACAAGGCGATCGCCTGAGAGTGTCTCATCACCCATGAAGATCAAGGTCACCAAGGTCACCCGAATGACACTGTGTTGGATAGCCATCAATGTGAGGAAGCTGTTGATGAAGTTTGGTAATGATCGCACTAGCAAATCAGGAAATATTCAACATTTGGAAGTTTTTGAAATTATTGACACAAATGTTAAGGTCACCAAGGTGAAGGTCAATGTCACCTGAATGACACTGTGTTGGATATCCATCAATGTGAGGAAGCTGTTGATGAAGTTTGGTAATGATCCGACTAACAGATCAGAAAATATTCAACATTTGGACATGTACGTCGAAAATTGTTGACGCCAGCACCTACGCCAGAATTGTGACCTCTATATCGCACTTTCCACAAACGCGGGTGAGACAAGTAGTAAATATACCAGTGTGTTCAGCATTTTAAATCATACATTTAACTAGAAAATGTGTTCATAGAACACGGATGCCCCACATATCTCTTTGATAATAAGTCAAAAATAAAGTCCAAAAGGGGATATAATCCATGACCGGGATCGAATTAAAATCAAAATAAACTTTGTGCATCTACTCATCATAAGGAAGCTACATACCAAGTTTCAGGTATGTAGCTATTAGGGTTTAAAAGTTTTACGACTTACAAGACAAAATTGGAAAATTCTAAGTCGAAAAGAGGGAGATAATCCATGACCCCAAATAAACCTTACTTATCATAAGGAAGCTACATACCAAGTTTCAGGGGCCGTTTCACTAAACTTTGTACAACTAAAATGTTCGTAAGTGCAAATTTAAGATCGTCTGTAAATTTCAATTTATGGATTTACATTTATTGAGCATAGGCTGCATATGCAGCCTATGCTCAATAAATGTAAATCCAACAATTGTTTACAAGAAAACATTGTTAATGTGACATTTACAGACTATCATTATTTTGTACTTACGAACATTTTAGTCGTACGAAGTTTAGTGAAACGGGCCCCTGGTCTGTAGCTAGAATTACAAGGTTGGTGACGGACGGACCGAAGGATAGATGGGACAGGAGGGACGGACGGACAGGAGTAACACTAAATGCCCCCTCCACTATATCGTGGTGGGGCATAATAAACTACATCAATATAATATAACAGGTTTACCCTATATTGCTAGCAGATCTTGGTAAATATTCTGAGATGGCTGTCATGTTTAGATCATGTGATTTGCCACACAGCGAACACTTACCGAGCTGTTACGACTGATGTTAGCGAGGGAGTAGCGACTGCCGGTCTCGCTTGGCAACTCCTCGTCAATATCTGGAACAGGACATTTTGTTATACAGAATATAAGGCTTTATGTAGTGTCTTTTAATATCAAGTTTATCAGGCAAGGCTAGAGAATATCAGGCAACATGCACAGGCGTCAGCATCTGATAGGATGGTGTAATATACTGCAGGGCTCCAGATAAGTGTTGTATCTAATGAGTATTATACCCCCAGATTTCAAATTCAATGTGTATTTTACTTTTACCAATGTATTATTGATTTTCTCCTCATTAAATAGGAACAAATACTATAGGAATGAATGGCCTTTTTGTGGAATTTATCGGGGTATAAACTTGGAAAAGTCGCGGGAATACTGGACGAAGGCCGGAAGGCCTCGTCCAGTATTCCCGCGACTTTTCCAAGTTTATATCCCCGATAAATTCCACAAAAAGGCCATTCATTCCTTATAATTCCAGCATTTGAAATAAATTCATCAAGAAAATGTGTTTATTTTCCGTTTTCTTAAGAATTATTTTAACTGCGCCTCACGGTTACGGAAAGTAATTTGGCGTGGGAGTTTACTGGGATATAAATTTTGGACAGAGACTTGCAACGGACCAATCAAATGTTAGGGAATTGTGTAAATATTTTTGTGCTGGAATTATATTTTAATACTACCTTCATGTAGGATCATTACTTCTGAATAATTCCAGCACAAAAATATTTACATAATTCCCTAGCATTTGATTGGTCCGTAGCAAGTCTCTGTCCAAAATTTATATCCCAGTAAACTCCCACGCCGAACTACTTTCCGTAACCGTCAGGCGCAGTTAAAATAATTCTTAAGAAAACGGAAAATAAACACATTTTCTTGATGAATTTAATTCAGATGCTGGAATTATAAGGAATGAATGGCCTTTTTGTGGAATTTATCGGGGATATAAACTTGGAAAAGTCGCGGGAATATTGGACGAGGCCATAAAAATTACAATTTTCGAAAAAAAAAAAAAAAAAAAAAAAAAAAATTATAAATTTTTATGGCTTCGTCCAGTATTCCCGCGACTTTTCCAAGTTTATACCCCGATAAATTCCACAAAAAGGCCATTCATTCCTATAATAAATCACCAAACATTTCTCAAAATATGTTGCTAATGCAAACTCTGTTGTCATTTTAGTTCTGCACTTATGAACCTCTTAGTTACACGAAGTTTAGTGAAACAGGCACACAAGCCATAACATTAAATTGAAACAATGAAACGGTTTAACATCCCAGTAAATTGGCAGTAATTAACAGCTATGGTCTATAGAGAAAGGGCCTGGTTTAATGTCCCAGCAACAGCAAAGATCATACCTCAGGTTCAAGTCTCATCAGAAAGACAGGTGGGATGGAAATACTACCAGGGCTCCAGATAAGGAATTAATAATTGAGTATTGTCACTCCATCATTTCTGAAGCAATTGGGTATTTCAAAATTTTAATTGGGTAAAATAAAATCACACTACTGTTTACATATCAACAGACAGCAATTGTTGAATAGTTTGCTTCGAAATGAAAACACGTCTTGGAATTTCATTAGAATTGTCTCCTTGGAGACAATTCTAATGAAATACCAAGATGTGTTTTCATGGAAAATAAGAAAAATATGCTATATTTGTGGTCTGTTATTGTTTTCTGCAGCATGATAAAGGTACGTACATAACATTTTTACTGCTTTTTGATAATCGCAACTTCTGATTATTTCAATTGGGTTTTTGGCAATTTTAATTGGGCATTTAAGCAAATACGCAGCTTATCTGGAGCTCTGTACTACTAAATAATCTTTTCTTGCCTCGGGCGGGGATTGAACTCGCAACCTCCGACATTGAAGTCCAATACTTCATCCACTACACTACTGTCTGTTTCACGAAACCTGCCCAAATTTTCTGGCCATATCAACAATGCAAAAACAATACTCTTTTGATATAAATATGAAATTATATTAAAATTGAAGAATGAGCCTTCTTTTTATTTCGTAAAATTTGGTCAAATATTGATTTTATAACGAAAAATGATTTCTCTATGGGAATTCAACATGGGGGAAAGAGATGGAGAACCTGGAGGAAGAGTCGAAAAAAAATTGGAAATTGACTCCTGGCTATATACATGTAGCTTGGAAATTATCTAACTAAGAAAACAAGTTAAATTTTGAAAATCGGTCCACTATTTCTGAAATTAGAAAAATAGTTTTTTCACAATAAAATCGATATTGGACGAAATTTAACGAAATAAAAAGAAGTTTCATTTTTAAATTTTGCTATAATTTAATGTTTTTGTAAAAAATTATGTTTTTACATTGTTTATATAGCGGGAAGATTTGGGCAGGTTTCGTGAAACAGATAATAAAAATACACCCCTGAACCATAACAACATTAACCAACAAACCTGGGACATGTGGGTAGTTTGACCCTCCGACCGTACACGATTTAAACTCCATCTGATTCTCTGTAAGCGTTCCGGTTTTATCAGAGAAAATATACTCAATCTGTCCGAGATCTTCGGTAATGTTTAAGGCACGACACTCGACGCGTTTATCACTCGGTTCGTAGTAAAGCTCCAGGTCGAGTGAAATAAAATACACCTGGGCTAGTTTGATTATCTCCAGTGAGACATACAGGGGTAGGGGTATCACAGACTGAAAATAAATACAGAGAATGCCAGTTAGTTTATCAGGTGAGGCTAGGAAATGTGTAGGAATTCCGAGATTTGCCGAATGTGTAGGAATTCCGAGCATTCCCGAGGCGAGTATGACAAATGACATAACAAAATGACACCAGCAGGATATTGAAATGTTTAAGACACGACACTCGACGCTTTTATCCATCGGCTCGTAGTAAAGTTCCTCGTCGAGTGTAATAAAAACACCTGTAGCCTATTTCATCAACATTGCAAAGTATACTTTAGTAGCAAAGTATACTTTGAGGGAGAAATTTTCAATTTTTTTTTAAATTTATTAATTTTTATTATACTGAATTTATTACATTATCACAGCCATTTAATGGCTGTGATAATGTAATAAATTCAGTATAATAATTCTGCATACTTTTAATCATGAAATATATGCATTTGTTAGTCCTATATGAAATAATGAATTCTGCATACTTTTAATCATGAAATATATGCATTTGTTAGTCCTATATGAAATAATGCATTTCAGGAAAAATAAATGATTACTCCCTCAAAGTATACTTTGCAATGTTGGTGAAATAGGCCCCTGTGCTAGCTTGATTATCTCCAGTGAGATATACAGGGGTAGGGGTATCACAGACTGGAAATAAATACAGAGAACGAGTGAGTGAGTGAGTGAGTGAATAGGGTTTAACGTCCGCTTTTCTGACATAGAGGTACAAGCCTCAGGGAGTCTACACGCAGATGGGTCAACAGGGTCGTGTCCCGTATCCACCTGTCCGAGGGGGTAAATCCCAACTTCAGAACTCAATATTTACAATCAAAATATATATTCAGTCCTGAAATTAGAACAACCTCATCTGGTGCCAGGCCCTCGCCACACCAGCATCATTTATCCCATCCCCTGAAAGTAATAGGATTATCGCTAATCTTACTTTTATATATGGGGCATAGCCTGACTCAACTCTCACATACAAGAAAGCCAAAAATGTACATGAGGGCCAAATCCGGTATAGTGGGTTCCAGAAAGTATGAACCCAATCGTTAAGCCAGTTTAGTCGCCTTTTACGACAAGCAATGGCTACTGCAGCACAATTCTCAGGATCAGTTCATCCCGCCCCAGTGCCTGCACGGGGCTACAGAGAATGACAGGATAGTTTAAGGTGAAAGGGTTTAAGGCGAGGAAACATGTAGGAATTTTGTGGGTTGCCGAGGAATTATTACTATATAGTACATGCTACCCAGTGATATACCATGATTCTGGAGGGATTTATTTCCTTGAAGGAAATACTTCCTCTTAGACGTTTGCGAGATGTAAATGACGTCACATTTTGATGTCATTTCAGGAGAAGAAACAAGTCATACGCTAACGTCAAAATTGTCAATTTTGACAATGTTCTACGCTGGTCTAAGAGCAAATTTCACATTTTTCGAAGAGCATGTGATATACAATTTATTCCACTACCATTTTGAAATACCGGTACCGGATTTATTTCCCTTGACATCTGTAAATACGACAAAGAAACTTGTGCTCCACACTCATTTCTTTATCGGATTTCCAGATGTCTCGGGAAATAAATCCGGTATTTCAAAATGGCAGTTGAATAAACTCTATCTCTAAACCGAGTCAACTACAGTTTCCGAGCGGAGTCTGATACTCATACTTTAGCCAGGGGAGGTTAGAAAATATAAGGTTCGACAATGTCCAGCCATGGGTAAACGTTTGCCGTGGCACAACGGAACTGTTTGAACCCCAAGGCCGTAGGCCGCGGGTTCAAACAGTTCCCGAGTGCCACAGCAAACTTTCACAGTCCAGCCGTGGGTAAACGTTTGCTGTGGCACGACGGAACTGTTTGAACCCCAAGGCCGTAGGCCGCGGGTTCAAACAGTTCCCGAGTGCCACAGCAAACTTTCACAGTCCAGCCGTGGGTAAACGTTTGCTGTGGCACGAGGGAACTGTTTGAAACCCAAGGCCGTCGGTCACGGGTTCAAACAGTTCCCGAGTGCCACGGCAAACGTTTACCCACGGCTTGACATGGTCGAACGTTATTGTTACATTTCCGTCAGCAATATCACGTAATTTGAGCATATCTGAAGTTACCTTCGGTACTTTGATAACCTGCTTCATTCAAACATACATATACATATTCCGGGGCCGCAGTACACGTCGCGTGATGCAGCCACATCAATATCAAAATCTCAGTGCGAACTGATCTGGTGACGTAATGGCACGTTCTAGTAATGTTGCATTACGTAGGTGTTGGCTTGGCCCCGGAATGAGCATTTTCCATGCATATGAGCATACAGCCATGGTCAAACAGCACGCGCTGTTCGTTTGAACAAGGCTGTGAGCGGTGTCGAACAACGGCTTTCATGTAACAATGTGGAATAAATTCCGAGGCTTCGAAAGCAAAACCTACTACTTCTAGTCAGTAAAATAGTGTACATCCTCAGGACAGAGTCAAGTGATACATGGTAATCAGCAAACAGGATACAAAACAAAACATTTGTACCTAAAAAGATATGAATTTTTTTCTGGGATGTATTATACAGAAACTGTGATATTTTCAGCAAATGATTTGAAAGTCGACAAAATTTCATAGCAAAAACGAAATTCTATTGTCTCATAAAAATAATAACAGAAATTGTGACATTCCTGAATATTTCGTCAAGATTTGATGTAATTTACCGAAAATACCGTAAATGTTGTGAAAATAAATCATGAAAAACCGCACTTCATCTTAGGTGAATATCACATGGCTCGTCTCAAATGAAAAATATACCTGGAATATGATGATGTAGGTGAAGAACACGATGAAAGCCTGGAAGTAAGGGTTGAACTGTGACGAGCTCTCGAACGGAATAAACAGGACCTCTGTACTGTCATTGTACTGGCTCAACCAAATGGCGCTGCCTGAAATACACGGAGAGGATCTTTATTGTTTGATGCATTCTAAAGCAATGTCATATACTGATCAGAATGATACTATATAGAGTTTATTCAACTGCCATGTGGGAATACTGGATTTATTTCCCCCCCAAGACATCTGTAGCCGATTTCACCAACATAGCAAAGTATACTTTTCTAACAAAGTATACTTTGAGGGAGTAATCATTTATTTTTCCTGATATGCATACTTTCATATAGAACTAACGACTGCATATATTTGATGCTTAAAAGTATATATGCAGAATTATTATACTGAATTTATTACATTATCACAGCCAAAATGGCTGTGATAATGTAATAAATTCAGTATAATAAAAATTAATAAATTTATCCTAAAATTGAAAATTTCTCCCGCACTCGTTTCTTTGTCGGATTTCTAGATGTCAAGGGAGATAAATCCGGTATTTCAAAATGGTAGTGGAATAAATTGTAATTACATGTACATGCTCTTCGAAGAATGTAAAATTTTCTCTTAGACCAGCTTATAATGTCAAAATTGACAATTTGTACGTTAGCGTATGAATTGTTTCTTCGCCGGAAAACGAAGTCAATTACGTCTCACGAACGTCTAGGAGGAAGTATTTCCTTCAAGGAAATAAATCCTACCAGAATCACGGCAAATCACTGGGTAGCATGTAATATAGCGTAGTATAGTTCCGCTCATTATGTGCGAGTATTATCATCATCTACAGGAAACAACATGGTTGGTTGGTTGGTTGGTTGGTTGGTGGTTGGGTGGTTGGTCGTTCTACAGCAATGGCACACAAAGAGCGGCACGATACTACAGAGATGCATTCTTGTAGTATCGTGCCGCTTTTTATTTGAAAGTAGTATGGCCCAATCCTCATATACAGAAAGACAACATTTGATTGATTGATTGATTGATTGATTGATTGATTGATTGATTGATTGATTGATTGATTGGTTGTGGTAGATCATGTACTTACCGGCGGCACAAAAGAAGCAGAGGAAGAGCAGGATAATGACGCACCAGATCACGTCACGGTTCAAGGCACGCTCCAACTTACTCCGCTTGTAGCGCGGGTTTCGGTTGTTCATCATCGATTTTGTCTCGTGACCTACAAGATACGGTCAAACGTGGATTTATTGGTGTTTAATGGCCTCGCAACAGCTACGGTCATTTAAGGCTATGCAAACGGGTTCCATCCCACATTTAGAGTCAAAAGTGGAAAGTGAAAGGATTAACCCTTTCAACACTACAGCCCTATATAGCGGTGTTTGCAAACAGTGTAGATCCAGGATCTGGGGCCCATTTCACTAAATTCACTCGTAAGCGCAAATTTAGGATCAATTTCAATTGATGGATTTACATTTATTGAGCAAAGGCTGCATATGCCCATAATACTCAATTCTCTATCCACTAGACTATCAAGGTACAGTACTTTCAAAAAGGGACATTTTCAGACATTTTAACCTTTGAAATTTGATTTCAATTCCTGAAATTTGCAGCATAGGCGTCAAATGTTTGCTATTCATAAAACATACTGAATTTGTGTTTACACTTAACCCTAAGAATCCTGGGAATGAAAATTGTCGTCTACTGTTGTTTTATATTTCGTCTTCTTTCTCAATAACCAGATGGCCGCGGCCCACATGTCGAGCCCGCCAAGGCATTTGAAGGTCTCAGAGTATATTTATTTGAAGTTTGAATTAAGGTATGTAAAAGCTCTAACGCAAATTTGAAAGTCATTTGACCTTGATCTTGGGCATGTTGGCTATAGAATGAAAATATGGCTGATAATAAAGAATTATTTGAAGTTTGAAGCCAATCTGAGTAAGTGTTGTGGAGATATAAGGTATGTAAAAACGTTAACACAAACTTCTAAGACATTTGACCTTTACCTTGGGGCACAACATGAGTCGGATACAACATGAATATATGGATCATGACTAACAAGCATATGAAGTTTCAAGTCAATGTGACTTAGGAATGCAGAGATATAACGTATTTAAAAGCTTTAACGCAGATTTCGGACACACGCACGCACGGACACCCGGACATCATTGTGATCACTATGTCTTGCTTTCCGCAAGCGGGCTTGACAAAAATATGGTTTAATAGCACTTTAGAATTATTTCCAACGGAGAAGTGATTCTAAAGTGCTGTCAAACCATGTTTTTAATGAGAAAAAAATGGAAAATAAAAAATAAGCAGCAAACAACGAACTTTAACTCAGCGTGGCAAGGGTTAAGTTTAGTCTTGATCGGCCATTTTGACCCTTGAATTCTGATGGATAATGAAAACCCTGAAGCCCTAAAATACAGTGTAACCTTCATGTTTAGGCCATATAAATGTGATATTCGGCCAATGAGGAGATAATTAGCCCTTACAATGCTGAATCAAATTTTGTCTTCTGCCGTTTATTTTTTTCTCTCCATTTTTCTCATCAAAACATGGTTTGACAGCACTTTTGAATCATTTCCAATGGAAATGATTCAAAATTGCTGTCACATCATATTTTTACTCGGAGAGAAAGGCATAATATGAAACAACAGCAGACGCCTTCTAAGGATTAACCCTTAGACCGCTACTCACAACAATTTTCGTCTGCTGTTACTTTTATATTTTGCCTTATTTCTCAATAAAAAACAAGTTTTGACAGCACTTCAGAATCATTTCCAATGGAAATGATTCTGAAGTGCTGTCAAAGTATGTTGTAAATTATTCTAAAGTGCTGTCAAAGCATGTTTTTGATGATAAAAATGGAGAATAGAAAATAAGCAGCAGACGACAAAAAAAATACAGGGATTCCGCTGGCGATCGCTACTTTCGCAATTGGCGATAAAAATAAACAATTGGCGATAAAAAATTACAATATTCAAAAAAAATAAAAAATAAATAAATATTTTTCGAAATTTTTTATCGCCAATTATTTATTTTTTATCCTATTGGTTATTTTTTTGAAATGGCGATTTTTTTTTTTTCCCCAGCGGAATCCCTGAAAAAATATAGCGGTCTAAGGGTTAACTTGTAATACCTGCATATATAACGATGCCCTCTATCCAGTCGGTGTTCCGGATGACGCAGCCTCGCAGAAGGAGGCTGTTCTGGTTGACGGGAACAATGTTATCCTCCCGCTCCGACAACTTACTGAAAATAGGTTGGTTAGGTTTGGTTGGCTGGTTGGATAGTTGGTTGGGCACGGTTTGTTAGTTTGTTGGTTGGTTGGTTGTTTGGTTGGCTAGTTGGGTGGCTAGTTGGTTGGTTGGTTGAATCTTTTGGTTGGTTGGTTTGGTCGGTAGTTTGGTCGGTAGTTTGGTCGGTTGGTTGGGTTGGTCGGTCGGTCGGTCGGTCGGTCGGTCGGGTGTGTTTTGGTTGGTTGGTTTGGTTATTGGTTGGGTTGGTTGTATCTTTTGGTGGGTGATTTGATTGGTTGGTTTGTTTCTTGATTGATTGGTTGAAAATCATTATCAAGTGTGTTGTGGATCCATATGTTTTATCTAATGGCCAGTTCCAATATCCATTATTCAAACTGACCAATCAATATTTTGACTACCGGTAATTGGTTTGTTTGTTTATTGGTGTTTAACGGCCTATCAACAGCTAAGGTCATGTAAGGCCGGGCAAACAGGTTCGATCCCGTTTTAACCTGCTGCATTGGGGGGAAAATCCCAAAATCAGAACGGAATATTTACATCGAGATAAAACATATTCAGCCCTGAAATTAGAATAACCTGACCTGGTGCCAGGTCCATACCGCACCAAAGTCACTTGGCCCCTTCCCCTATTTAAAAGTAATACCGGTAGGATTACTCTTATAAGGGGTAATTGGTTTAATATAACCTCCTGACAAAACCTAGGTCATAATTTTGAGCAGAACCCAGGGCTTAAAAATATTAACTTTTTGTACTTGTACAATTATATGTGTAGCCTCCTACTGCGAGGGGGGGAGGGGGCACCGCACCAGACACAATCACTACAAATAATGCTGCTTATCTGGAGAACATAATTTTAATTAAAAAACGGGCGCAACATTATTTAGATGATCTATCAATCTACACATCAATTGTTCAGATGCTTTGTAACTTTATTAAGTGTTTCCAATACACAGATTCATTTTGTAGTGGCTATGTATGCAGCGTCTTGGAAACTATTTTAATTCAGTATATTCGCTGATTATTATTAGTGCAAGTGTACGCTGACCTGTAGTAAAAAGTGTGTAGTTAACGCAGTACACTTCCAGTGACAAGCCCTGCATAAATTGCATCTGGTGATAATGCCCTTACTAAAATATCACGAGGCATAATGTCAGCAGAATGAGACCATGGTCTGTTTTAGGAGTGAGCAGATAGCAACTGTCTAGACGTCCAATCGGCTAGTACAGGGATGCTGTAATTGATCAATATCCCGGTTTCTAATGTAAAGATTAAAAACATATCATTTCCGGTTTTGAAATCGCGGAATGCGTTAGGAAAACCAATAAAAGAATGGAACCTAAGATGCAAATTTTGTCAGTTTCAAGTAAATTTTTGGAAAATACAGAATGACCTTTCCCGATTTGTCACTCGCCAAATCGGGCCAGTGACAAGAAAATCCTCTCGCCAACACGAAAATTGACCATTAGACGATTGGATGTCTAGACAGTTGCTATCTTCTCACTCCTAAAACAGACCATGGTCTCATTCCGCTGACATTGTGCTTTATGATTTTTTATTAAGGGCATTATCACCAGATGCAATTTATGCAGGGCTTGAATTTTTAAGCCCTGGAACCGATGTTGGTTTCAGGGGCAAATGCCATTCAACATTGATCGGCATCCAGATGTCATCACTATCTCAGCAAACAAGACGTAACATAGATACAAAACATACATAGATACAAAACATACATATACATAGATACAAAACATAACATAACATAGATACAAAACATACATATACATAGATACAAAACATACATATACATAGATACAAAACATAACATAACATAGATACAAAACATACATATACATAGATACAAAACATACATATACATAGATACAAAACATACACATACATAGATACAAAACATACATATACATAGATACATAGATACAAAACATACATATACATAGATACAAAACATACATATACATAGATACAAAACATACATATATATAGATACAAAACATAACATAACATAGATACAAAACATACATATACATAGATACAAAACATAACTAACATAGATACAAAACATACATATACATAGATACAAAACATACATATACATAGATACAAAACATAACATAACATAGATACAAAACATACATATACATAGATACAAAACATACATATACATAGATACACATAACATAACATAGATACAAAACATACATAGATACACATAGATACAAAACATACATATACATAGATACAAAACATAACATAACATAGATACAAAACATACATAGATACACATAGATACAAAACATACATAGATACAAAACATACATACCGGTAGATACAAAACATACATACATGTAGATACAAAACATAACAACAAAACATAACATAGATACAAAACATAAAATAGATGATTCTGTCAGGAATAAAAATTTTTGTGAAAAATTGAAAATAGAAAAATTTGAAAACCGGATTTAGTAGCAGACGACAATTTTAAGTCAGCATTGTTATGTTCCATTCAGCCCTCCTTCCAGTAAACAACCTCCAATAAGTGAACTTAACTCTTAGAACGTGGATTGATAACTGTCGCCTGCTGTTATTTCTAACTTCAAAATTTTCCTATTTTCAGTATTTTAATTTTCTGAAGAAAAAAAAATTGTTTTAACAGTGCATGAGAAATTGTGCTATTTTTAGATCGCAGTCATCTTGGATTAAGCTTTTGACCCCGGGGTCACCATTTTCACACACAACTTTGAAAGAGCATTGTAAATCGATCATTTCTACCAAGTTTAGTCGAAATCAGTCCAGCGGTTCATGAGAAGAAGACTTTTTAAGAATTTATGCTATTTTTAGACGGTGACCATCTTGGATTAGCGATGACCTCCATTTTAACAAATCTGAAAAGGCTTCACCCATGGACCATAACTTTTATGTTTTGAAATCTCTAATAAAAGAAAGACCTTTTGACATTTTGGCGGCCATCTTGGATGACATAACAATCCGATTTCGATACAAAATGTACCAGAGTGATCGCCTCATTGATACCTTCGATTTGATATATAACATGACCATAGTCGGTCAAAAATAAAATTTGACCCCACAGGGCACGCCCATTTTTGACCCCGGGGTCACCATTTTAACAACTTTGAAACAGCATTGTACATCGATCATTCCTACCATGTTTTGTCGAAATCCGGTTGGCGGTTCTTGAGAAGAAGATTTTTAAAGAATTTGTGCTATTTTTAGACGGCGGCCATCTTGGATTACGTAATGACGTCATTTTAACAATTTTGTAATCCCCCTACCATGACCATGAAGTTTGGTGACTATAGGCCCAATGGTTACCGAGGAGAAGACGTTTGAAAATGTTCACGGACGACGACGACGGATGACGACGGATGACGACGGACGACAACGTACACATTGCGGTAACAATAGCTCACATGAGCTTCGCTCAGGTGAGCTAAAAACCTGAACAGTCAGCTGACAACAAAATTGATTGACCCACCCTTTATGGGTTGTCTGCTATTGTTGCATATTTTGTCTTCTGTAACACTGATGGATGTACCGCTCAAAAACTACAAATTTCAAAGTAATTTGACCTTCACCCTCAGCACAGCGGCGACTGGGTGGACTATGGATGATGAAAAGAATGTATGTGAAGTTTCAAGTCAATATGACAGTAATATAGACAGTAGGCAGCCAAAACGTTAACCCTTAGACCGCTACACACGACAATTGTCGTCTGCTGTTGATTTTATATCTAGCCTTATTTCTCAATAAAAACATGGTTTGACAGAACTTCAGAATCATTTCCAATGGAAATGATTCTGAAGTGCTGTCAAAGCATGTTGTAAATTATTCTAAAGTGCTGATAAAAAACAACTGTTAATTTAGCAATTTATTTCAGGGGCCAGTGGGGATGAGAATATACAGTGCAACCTCTCTACAACAGCCACCCATGGGAAGAGGCAAAATTGGCTGTTATAGAGAGGTGGCTGTTGTAGAGAGGTTAATGCTGAATACAATTTTATCGTCTGATGTTTATTTATTTTCTTCAATAATTCTCAATAAAAACATGTTTTGACAGCATTTTAGAATCATTTCCAATGGAAATGATTCTAAAATGCTGTCAAAACATGTTTTTATTGAGAAAGAATGCAAAATCAACATCAAACGACAATGTTCATGCTCAGCAGTGTAAGGGTTAGATATAGATAAAATCATCCATTTGGGATATAAAATAGCGGCTGTTACAGAGAGGTGGCTGTTGTAGAGAGGTGGCCGTTCGGGGAGGTTCGACTGTATAAACATAATTTCTCTGGACACGGCACAAAGGACATTTTTGTAATGCTTATCTAGCATGTACAATTACAAAAGCGACATACCCCCGAGTCATTATAAAATCACCGATATACATTAGGACATACAAGGGAATGTGTCAATCAGTGAGATCGACGCTAACGTCACAACACACCTTGCGCACACAAAGTAATTCCTTGACAATCTCATGATATAATCGGGCTTAACCCTTACAATGCTCATTTAAATTTTTGTTGTCTGCTATTTATTTTTTAACTTACTTTATATCAGTATAAACATTGGCAACACTTCAGAATCATCGTCAAAGTGCTGACAAACCACGTTTTCATTGAGTTCATTGAGAAACAAAAGAGAAAATATGAAATAAAAGCAGACGACAATTTTGTTTTCCCCGAATTCTAAAGTAAGATTTATACTTGGAAAAGTCGCGGGAATACTGGACGAAGGCCGGAAGGCCTCGTCCAGTATTCCCGCGACTTTTCCAAGTTTATATCCCCGATAAATTCCACAAAAAGGCCATTCATTCCTTATAATTCCAGCATTTGAAATAAATTCATCAAGAAAATGTGTATATTTTCCGTTTTCTTAAGAATTATTTTAACTGCGCCTCACTGTTACGGAAAGTAGTTTGGCATGGGAGTTTATTGGGAAATAAATTTTGGACGGAGACTTGCTACGGGCCAATCAAATGTTAGGGAATTGTGTAAATATTTTTGTGCTGGAATTATTGTTTGCTCTAGTTCTTATTCTAATGAAAATTTGTATAAAGGATTATAAGAATCGGATTTTTTTTACATTTTGTTTTGATTTCAAGATTATTTTTCCAAAAAATGTTCCATGTAATAAGGAATATTATCTCTTGGATAAATATTAACCCTTACACCGCTATCTTAATGTTTTGTCGTCTGCTGTTTATTTTCTATTTTCCATTTTTATCATAAAAAACATGCTTTGACAGCACTTTAGAATAATTTACAACATGCTTTGACAGCACTTCAGAATCATTTCCATTGGAAATGATTCTGAAGTGCAGTCAAACCATGTTTTTATTGAGAAATAAGGCAAGATATAAAAGCAACAGCAGACGACAATTGTTGTGTGTAGCGGTCGGTCTAAGGGTTAAGCAGACGACAATTTATGTTTCCGGCATTCAAAGAACAACCACTGCGCCAGTGTGGCTCACATACAGTTTGAAAAGAAATATGCGAACAAATATAATGTAGATAAAGAGTACATGAAAAACCAAACAAAAAATTATATTTTTAACCATACTGGTTTTAAAATAAAAAGCATTGAATAAACTCAGGAAGAATTTTTAAAAAACAATTCTGCATTGAATTGTGTAAAAATGGCGGTACGCCCACGGATTGTTGTGAAACACACTCGGAAAATTTTCTCTCACTCAGTTACCATTTCACATTCACATATGAATACCGTATCAGCTAGTATTTATGACGGGAGAAACAGGACCTATGGCCTTTGGGAGCGGTGTAGACCCAGACCAGCCTGCGTATCCACGCAGGCTGGTCAGGGTTTGCACTGTTTACCATTAAGTGAGTGAACTGCTGTCATGTTTCCAACAAAGAGAATACATTCCTATGAGGCGATAAGAGTTCGCGATCATGATCAATGGCTTGACTGGTAAAAAAACCCACATAAGCCCCATTTCTTCAGTTACAGTATCGAATACACTTTTGTTCTCAAGTTAAACCCATATTTAGATCTATATAAAAGAAGCAACAATGGGGAAAATGACGTCAAAACATTCATGGTTTCTTCTTGGAATTTAGGGAGACTAGTCCCTTTAGAAAAGGGGGTGTCAAATTCTTCTAATAAATATGAAAATTACTTGCAAAAAGTGCAGAACCTGATGAGACGGCTCGTAACGGCTCATCTGAAATCTACACTGTTAAGCTAAAAAATCTTTTTTACACCCTCCATATGAGAATGTAAAAAAGATTGTTTGGCTTATTTCTTTTTCTTCATTTATTGATGCTTTTAGGCATATTTAATGTATTTATAGACGTCGGTCCGTTACTTCAACCTGTGCCCTACACAATTCCCACATATTCAGTCACAAGAATTACGCGGAATCAAATGTCTCGCCTTGTTCCGCCTTGTTCTGCCTTGACCTTGATCCTGGGGCCTTGACCTTGACCCTATATTCATGTACATATCATAGTAAAGGTATGTATAAAGTTTGATGACTGTAGCTGATAAGGTGTTGGAAGTAATGATCGTAACACAAAAACTTAACATTGAATGATGACGACGCCGGAAAATCAAAACCTTAGTCTCGCTTTCCGCTTTCGAGGGCGAGACAAAAATGTCTCTTTTCCATGCACAAAGCCATTGAAAACATCATATTTTTAAAGTTTTGTGCATTTTTTATATCCAATGATTTGCATAGCCATGCAGGGGGCCGTTTCACTTAACTTTTTGTGACTAAAATGTTTGTAAGTGCAAAATTATGATAGTCTGTAAAGTTCACATTAACAATGTTTTCTTGTAAACTATTATTGGATTTACATTTATTGAGCATAGGCTGCATATGCAGCCTATGTTCAATAAATGTAAATCCATCCATTGAAATTTACAGACGATCCTAAATTTGCACTTACGAATATTTTAGTCGTACAAAGTTTAGTGAAACGGGCTCAGGTATTTAATATGATTAAATATGGTATTTGCATACATTATTTTTATCTGCTTTGACCTGCATTTTAGTAAATGTCAGAAACTACAGAAACAATTGCATAACACTGCAAGGTCACTTTTGTGAACCAGGACCCTGGTTACCATAGTTACCACTCATGTTATATTGTATACATAAAACAAATTGGGCTTACGACCAGAGTAAATCCAGATCAGACTTTGCGGATGGGATCAGGATCTGCAATGTTCGCCATTCCGTCAATGAAACACTTGTCATGCTTCTACCAAGCAATATAGATCGTTATCAGACGACAATGGTGTGCTATTTGATCAGAAGCTACACTGGTCACACATCCCATAAGCCCCGTTTCTCCAGTCACAGCCACAAATAATCTGAAGATATAATTGCATAAGCCTCAGAGATTGGCAGCTATATATCTTAACACTATGCCACATGGATTGCGCATACAACCTCCGATATTGATTTGATTTTGATTTAATGGTGTTTAACGGCCTGTCAACAGTCAAGGTCATTCTAGGCCGGGTAAACGGGGTCAAATCCCATTTGTTACCTGTTGTGATGGGCGGTAAATCCCAAAATCAGAACCCAATATTTAGAGAACAAATATATATTCAGCCCTGAAATTAGAATAACCCGACCTGGTGCCAGGTCCATATCACACCAGACTCACTTAACCCCACTGGCTAAAAGTATTTAGGATTAGTACTATATACTTTTATAATGGGAATACAGAGCTCCAGTTAAGGTGCGTAATTTGGAGGTAAATTTCTTATTTCTACATCAAAAATGGCAAGTTAGGAGTGCTTTAGAATCGTCTCAATGAGACGATTCTAAAGGACTCTCAGCTTGCCATTTTTGATGACGAAATAACAAAATTTCACTCCAAGTTGGTCAAATTACGCACCTTAACTGAAGCTCTGGGTATAACTAGATTATAATCTCAAATATCAAGGAAGCCAGTAATGTACCTGAGGGCCAAACCAGGGATATCGGGATTCTTGTAAAGATGAATCCCATTGTTAAATTACCCTTCGCAGGCTCCCACCTGCCACCCACATCCGTAGCCTATTTCACCAACATTGCAAAGTATACTTTGAGGGAGTAATCATTTATTTTTCCTGAAATGCATTATTTCGTATAGAACTAACGACTGCATATAAATGATGATTAAAAGCTTGCAGAATTATTATACTGAATTTATTACATTATCACAGCCAAAATGGCTGATAATAATGTACGTAATAAATTCAGTATAATAAAAATTAATAAATTTATCCTAAAATTGAAAATTTCTCCCTCAAAGTATACTTTGCTAGAAAAGTATACTTTGCAATGTTCGAAAGTTTGATTGCATGAGACTGATCAATTGATTGATTTCCGTCTTTTTTTTTCATGCCCAAGGCAAGGAGGGATTGAACCCACAACCTCCGGTAATGAAGTCCAATGCACCGAATATCCCATGAAGTTTGGAAGTAGAGGGCAGCAAAAATGTAAATACAATTTCACTTTCAGTCGTGTGACTGTGTCACTTTAATTTTCCGATATTTTAAATCGTCATTACACACTTCATCATCGATTGTAATATTAGTCGTTTGACCACATTTTATTTTATCGACCATCAAATAGGCATTGAAATAACCACTGAAAAGCTGAATAAAAGTTTGTCGTCCAACTGAACAGATTCTAAAGTGCTGTCCAAACATGTTTTTATTGAGAAAGACGACAAAACTAGAAAATGCATAGAACATAGAACATGGATGCCCCACATATCGCTTTGATAGTAAACGAGGCAAGTCTAAAAGAGAAGATAATCCATGAGGTCGTATAAAAAATCGAAATAAACTTTGTGCATCTACTCATCATAAGGAAGTTACATACCAAGTGTCAGGTCTGTAGCTATTACGGTTTAAAAGTTTTACGAATTACAAGGCAAAATTGCCAAAGATAATCCATGACCGCGGGTCAAATAAAAAATCAAAATAAACTTTGCGCATCTACTCATCATAAGGAAGCTACATACCAAGTTTCATGTCTGTAGCTAGTGTGGTTTAAAAGTTTTATGAGTTACAAAGCAAAATTGCCAAATTCTAAGTCGAAAAGGGGGAGATAATCCATGACCCGGGGGTCGAATCAAAAATCGAAATAAACTTTGCACATCTACTCATCATAAGGAAGCTACATAATAAATGTAATACAAAATTGCAGGTCTGTAGCTGTTACGGTTTAAAAGTTTTACAAATTACATGCAACATTGTAAAATTCTAAGTCGAAAAGAAGGATCCATGACCCAGGGGTCGAATAAAATTTTTATATAAACGGAAGGACGGATCCATGGGACGGACGGATGGACGGGGCGGGACGAATGGACAAGGGTAACACTAAATGCCTCCACTATCGTATGTTACCAATACCACTATGCAGGTCTGTGGTGTTGAAAGTGTTAAAGTTTAAATGTTAAATATTTGAAAATTTTCTATGAAAATGAGATTGAATTTTTGGTCAGATAATCTCAGCTCAATGTATGTATTTTACTATTTCATCTGTCTTTTATATTTTCTGAAAAAATGTAGAAAAAAATGGCTAAGTTAAAAAGGTGATATTTTTATTAAAAAATATGTTTTCGGCATAAAAACACCAACAACCACCTGTCTACAACGGCCAGTTAAAAATCCCCCGTCCAATTTTGTTCTTTATAAGACCTTGGAATAACGACCACCCCCGACTTTCTGCGACCAGCGACTCGCTATTTTCATTTCCACACGGCATGTTTGTATGTGAACAGCGGCCACGTCAAGTTTTTGTCGGCAAAAAAAATAGCACCACAATCGCTATTTTCCTTTCATCACAATCTGGCCGCTATCATTTGAATTGTAACCGGTCGTATCCAATTAGTCATCGATTACATTCTCCGATTTTGTTGTGAAACCGGGAAAATGTTTGACCCTTGGAACAACGACCACCTGTCAACAACGGCCACTTTGGCCACTTCCCTTTGATGGTCATTGTTCACAGGTTCGACTGTATGTGTAGAAGACATGTGTATAGTTTCTGATCGATCGACTGAACGGTTTCAGAGGAGTTGTATACACAAACTATTCAGTTTTTCTGTCCGCCGCCCGCCCACCGCCCTGCGGTAAAACATAATACGTACCTGTTTTTTTAAACGGTCGCATAAAAAGTGCAGTCATAAAATCTTTGTAAATTGAAGAGAATAATGGACAAATACCATGACATTTAATCAAACAATAGTCTGCATTTCATTGCTAAAGATCGGTTTCACCCATAAACAAAGGCATTTAAATTCTTAAGACACCATAACATGCAAGGTATGCAATGAATGCCAGCTTCATGAAACGTAAATGAATATTTCAATGACAGGCGTACATGTATGGGTTAACCCTTACACCGCTAACTTCATTTTTTGTCGTCTACTGTTTATTCTCTATTTTCCATTTTTATCATCAAAAACATGCTTTGACAGCACTTTAGAATAATTTACAACATGCTTTGACAGCATTTCAGAATCATTTCCATTGGAAATGATTCTGAAGTGCTGTCAAATCATGTTTTTATTGAGAAATAAGGCAAGATATAAAAGCAACAGCAGACGACAATTGTTATGTGAAGCAGTCTATGGGTTAACTGCGGTTGAACACCGGTTGCGAGACACCATTTGTGTTGGCAATCAAGTTACACATGTTTACACAACGATTTTAACAGGTATTCTGAGTGGTAGATGATGTAGCGTTTATTGATCCGGATATATTAAAGGTACATACCCACTCAATAGGCACAAACTGTTCTTTATAGGAATTAAATAAGTGTATAATTGTGTCACTATTCCACCAGTTCTAACTAAACATTACCAGTGGCCGCTATACACATATAATCATTTAGTAATATTTATTTTACTGATAGTGACGCGCGTTGGTATCAGGCTATTTTCATATGCAAATAAGGCATGGTATTTTTTTAATTATTTATACTAATTAAATGTGTCGCACGAAAAAATAATATTTTCGACAGATTATAAAGTATGATAATTGCACATAGAAAAATAAATACAGAGTATAAATAGTAATGTCCATTAACATTTTAAGGAAACACGGTTATCGCCCCTGATATCAGTGTAGAAAGTTATTGTCTGATATAAAATGTATAATAATGCCAATCAATACGTGTACGTGGTAATGGTGAATTAATGTTATTTTGCCAGAATGTGTCTCAGATGATGTCTCTGATATAAAGAACAGTTTGTGCCTACTGAGTGGGTATGTACCTTTAACGTAATACAAGACACCAAACAGACTATTTGTATATGTAACTTTAATCACATATTGGGTGCCATAATTGCTTGTTGTGTTGTAAAGGTTAACTTGGTTGGTTTGTTGGTTGGTTTTTAAAGGTACATGCCCACTCAGTAGTCACAAAATTTTCTTTACATCAGACATCATCTGAGGTATTTTCTGGCAAAAAAACAACAGTCATTCACAATTACCCCACATAATGATTGGCATTATTATACATTTTATATCAGACGTAAATTTCCACACTGATATCAGGGGCGGTAATCACGTTAATCATACTTTATAATCTGTCGAAAAAAAAAATAAATTCAGGCGACGCATTTAATTAGTATAAATAAATAAAAATTAGCATGCCTCATTTGCATATGAAAATAGCCTGACACCATCACGAGTCACTATCAGTAACATAAATATTACTGAATGATTATATCTGTATAGCGGGCACTCGTAATTTTTGGAACTGGTGGAATAATGACACAATTATACACTCATATAATTCATATAAAGAACACATTGTGCCTACTAAGTGGGCATGTACCTTTAACCCTTGCAGTGTTGAATAAAAAATTGTTGTCTGCTGTTTATTTTCCATTTTTCTTATCAAAAACCTGTTTTGACAGCACTTTAGAATCATTTCCAATGGAAATGATTCTAAAATGCTGCCAAACCATGTTTTTATTTGGAGAAAATACAAAATAAGAAACAACAGCAGACGTCAGTTTTCGGTTCCCGCCTTCTAAGGGTTAAGGCTATAGGATGAAAATATGCAAATTGCAGAGCTGTTGTTTAGGCATGACCAGGCCATATGATTGCCATGGGGTGAAATATGTTTCTGGAACAATTATCATATCTGCTCAAGTGGTTACCTGCTGCACTGTGTAAGTGCATTTATTATCTGTTAACCCTTTTACCCTGTAAGTAACTGGATGGATTTTGATATGTCCAATGCTCTACATACTAGACGATCAAGCCATCCCAGACTCTGTATGGAAAAAAACCCAAACAAAACGGAAAATTAAATAAAATGTTCGCAAGTCACAACCAGATTCGCGCCCACCCACTGTGACAGTAACCAACCCGAATTGTAAAAGTGTCAAATTGAAAAATCGAGTTTACACAGTTACACAATATGAGACGAGCCATGTGATTTTGTAAGAAGATGTGTTATTTACAATGATGTGAATAGCAATTCTAATGTACTCTTGACTGGCTCGAGGTCACACATATATATGGTCCACTGTGCTCCAGATAAGGCAAGTATTGGTGTATTTTATGCGTTTAAGTTGGCTGAAAGCGTATTGATTTTCAAAAGTGGGAGTACAAAGTACTCAAAACAATTTTAAAGTAAATTGAAGAGTAGAAAATTAATGCTGTAATAACGTTGAAAATTAATTTATTCGAGCTCAAAAAAGCAACCCTTATGGAGGGAATGCCATATGTTCAGCACTGGAATTAGAATAACCCTTTCACCCCTAAGTAACTGGAATTGAATTTGACATGTAAATTTTGCAAGCAATCCAATCGTTACAAAATGATTTTCAGACTAGTCCATTTATGAAAAGGTGATGTTTTTGCTCTCAAAAATATGAAAATTACTTGCAAAAAGTGCAAAAATTTATGAGCTGTCTCATCTGGATCTCAACTGTTTGCCAATACCACTATGCAGGCCTGTGTGGTGTGGTGTTGAAAGGAATAAAACCTTTCAGCAATGAAATATAGTGTCCTGATCCAGTGTCAGGCACCCTTACTACACCGAATCATTTGGCCCCAGGTGTGAATCCCAGTAAGATTCACAGTTAAACCATGAATCCTTAAGAAGGATTCCCTCCCACTCTCAACATATATGGCTGTGTCAGGAGAAATTGGGCTTATTTCGCGACCAGTGATCCAGAACAGCCTGTGCATTCGCAGTCTGATCAGGATCTGCACTGTTCGCCGTTCCATCAATGAAACACCCGGTATGCTTCAAACAAGCCATTTATCAGGCTACAGGAGAGTGCGATTCGATTAGTAGCCGATTTCACCAACATTGCAAAGTATACTTTACTAGCAAAGTATACTTTGAGGGAGTAATCATTTATTTTTCCTAAAATGCATTATTTCATATAGAACTAACAAATGCATATATTTGATGATTAAAAGTATGCAGAATTATTATACTGAATTTATTACATTATCACAGCCAAATTGGCTGTGATAATGTAATAAATTCAGTATAATAAAAATTAATAAATTTATCATAAAATTGAAAATTTCTCCCTCAAAGTATACTTTGCTACTAAAGTATACTTTGTAATGTTGATGAAATAGGCTACTGGAGCTACACCGGTCACAAATCCCACAAGTCCCATTCCATCATTCATAACCATGCATGACTATCAGCCTGCTAGCTGATCAGTAGCCGATTTCATCAAAATTGCAAATTCATATATTTCATGATTAAAAGTATGCAGAATTATTATACTGAATTTATTACATTATCACAGCCAATGTAATAAATTCAGTATAATAAAAATTAATAAATTTATCCCAAAATTGAAAATTTCTCCCTCAAAGTCAGTTCAATCCAATGGTAAACATTTCTTTCAATGTTGCTTGCCTTGAAAATGAGATTGTTGTTAGATTAAAATTCGCGTTAGCGCGTTTAGCAACACAGTAGCCGATTTCATCAAAATTGCAAAGTATACTTATCTAGCAAAGTATACTTTGAGGGAGTAATCATTTATTTTCCCCAAAATGCATTATTTCATATAGAACTAACGATTGCATATATATGATGATTAAAAGTATGTAGAATTATTGTACTGGATTTATTACATTATCACAGCCAAAATGGCAGTGATCATGTTTTTTCCAAGCATAGACACTTGGATACCATAATTATACCCACTTTTTGTAGACTAGATGGGCGTGGCCTGCATGTCGCGCCTTGGGGCGAGGCATGGACACTAAAACAAGAGGGCCATGATGGCCCTAATTCGCTCACCTGACTCCATGAACACCAGAGGAGAATGTGACATCGAGATCATATTTGTTTTAAAAAAATTGTGCTATTTTTAGATGGCGGTCATCTTGGATTAAGTGATGACTCTCATTTTACCAAATCTGAAAATGCTTCACCCAAGGATCTTAACTTACTATGAAGTTTGGCAAGCATCGGCCATGTGGTTCCTGAGAAAAAGACGTTCAAAATCTCGAATAAATGGACCTTTTGGTGGCCATCATGGATGACATAATCATCTGATTCCGACAAATATTGCACCAGAGCAATCGCCTCATCGATACCTTCAATTTGCTATATACATGAGCATATTCAGTCAAAAATAAAATTTGACCCCACAGGCTACGCCCATTTTTGACCCTGGGGTCACCATTTTAACACCTTTGAAAGAGCATTCTACACATCGATCATTCCTACCAAGTTTCGTCTAAATCCGGCTGGCGGTTCATGAGAAGAAGATTTTCTAAGAATTTGTGCTATTTTTAGACGGCGGCCATCTTGGATTAGCGACGACCTCCGTTTTAACAAATATGAAAAGGCTTCACCCATGGACCATAACTGTGAAGTTTGGCCAACATGGGCCAAGCGGTTCGTGTGAGGAAGAATTTTGAAATCTCTAATAAAAGAATGACCTTTTGACCTTTCGGTGGCCATCTTGGATGACAAGACCATCCACTGAATTTCGACAAAAATGTACCAGAGCGATCGCCTCTTTGATACATTCGATTTGATAGACCATATTCGGTCAAAAATAAAATTTGACCCCAATTTGACCCCAATTTGACCCCACAGGCTACGCCCATTTTTGACCCCAGGGTCACCATTTTAACAAATTTGAAAGAGCATTGTACATCGATCATTCCTACCAAGTTTCGTCGAAATCCAGCTAGTGGTTCATGAGAAGAAGATTTTTTAAGAATTTATGCTATTTTTAGATGGCGGCCATCTTGGATTAGCGATGACCTCCATTTTAACAAATCTGAAAAGGCTTCACCCATGAACCATAACTTTTAAGTTTGGCTACCATGGGCTAAGTGGTTCATGTGAAGAAGAATTTTGAAATCTCTAATAAAAGAACGACCTTTTGACCTTTCGGTGGCCATTTTGGATGACATAACGATCCGATTTCGGCAAAAAATGCACCAGAGTGATCGCCTCATTGATACCAATTTACCCCAATTTCACCCCACTGGTCACCATTTTAACAACTTTGAAAAAGCATTGTACATCGATCATTCCTACCAAGTTTTGTCGAATTTCCGGTTAGCGGTTCTTGAGAAGAAGATTTTTGAAGAATTTGTGCTATTTTTAGATGGCGGCCATCTTGGATTACGTAATGACGTCATTTTAACAATTTGTAATCCCCCTACCTAAGGACCATGACCATGAAATTTGGTGACTATAGGCCCAATGGTTACCGAGGAGAAGATGTTTGAAAATGGTCACGGACGACGACGACGGACGCTGACGACGGACGCTGACGCCGGACGATGGACACATTGTGGTAACAATAGCTCATATGAGCTTTGCTCAGGTGAGCTAAAAATAGATATAGTAGATGGAAAAAGTTTAACCAAAAAACTTTAACCGGACGCACGGACGCACGGACGCACGGACGCACGGACGCACATATGCCAAAATGCCGACTATATCGCGCTTTCCGCAAGCCGGCGCGACAATGATGATAAACACCCATGTGAAGTATCAAGGTAATGGGTGAAGCAGTTGCAGAGATATAGTACACAAAAAAACATTAACAAAAAAATTCAAAGTAATTTGACCTTGACATTCGGAACAGGGGCCGCACGGTTGGGTGGTAGAATGAAAATATGGATGATGATAAACACCCATGTGAAGTTTCAAGGTATTGGGCTAAGCAGTTGCAGAGATATAGTATAACGAAAAACTTTAACCAAAAAACATTAACAAGACGTACGTTAAAAAGTTAACGTTGAAAATGGCTAAGTCAATTACGTAGAAATAATAGGTCAAAGTAAAAACAAGAAACGAGGCAAAGCCACGAAGGCCAGGTTTTTTCCAAGCATAGACACTTGGATAACATAATTATACACACTTTTTGTAGACTAGATGGCCGTGGCCTGCATGTCGCGCCTTGGGGCGAGGCATGGACACTAAAAAAATAGATATAGTAGATGGAAAAACTTTAACGAAAAAACTTTAACCGGACACACGGACGTACGGACGGACGGACGTATGCCAAAATGCCGACGATATCGCGCTGGACGTACGGACGGACGGACGTATGCCAAAATGCCGACGATATCGCGCTTTCCGCAAGCGGGTGCGACAATGATGATAAACACCCATGTGAAGTATCAAGGTAATGGGTGAAGCAGTTGCAGAGATATGTAGTACACGAAAAAACTTTAACAAATAAATTCAAAGTAATTTGACCTTGACATTGCGCACAGGGGCCGCACGGTTGGGGGTTAGAGAGAAAATATGGACGATGATAAACACCCATGTGAAGTTTCAAGGTAATGGGCGAAGCAGTTGCAAAGATATAGTATAACAAAAAAGTTTTAATTTTAACCAAAAAATTTAACCAGACGTACGTTAAAAAGTTAACGTTGAAAATGGCTAAGTCAATTACGTAGAAATAATAGGTGAAGGTAAAAAAATGGTCACATGTTGGATAGTTGTATGTGGTAGGCACCCCTTGGTTATGAAGCTGTGAAAGTTTGGTGGTCCTAGGTGGTACAGTACCAAAGAAATGGACTTAAACACGAAAACTTAACATTGAAAACGCGAAAACTTAACATTGAAAATGGCTAAGTCGATTGCGCGGAAAAAATGGGTCAAGTTAAAAAAAAAGTAACATGTTGGATAGTGATATGTGGTGGGCACCCCTTGATTATGAAGCTGTGAAAGTTTGGTGGTCCTAGGTGGTACAGTACCAAAGAAATGGACTTAAACACGAAAACTTAACATTGAAAACGCGAAAACTTAACATTGAAAATGGCTAAGTCGATTGCGCGGAAAAAATGGGTCAAGTTAAAAAAAAAGTAACATGTTGGATAGTGATATGTGGTGGGCACCCCTTGATTATGAAGCTGTGAATGTTTGGTGGTCCTAGGTGGTACAGTAACAAAGAAATGGACTCAAACACGAAAACTTAACATTGATTGTGGACGCCGCCCGCCGCCGCCCGCCCGCCGGCCCCCCACCCACCTGCCCGCCCGGCTTTCGCCAATCCAATAGCCTGGATTTTTTTTCAAAAAACCTGGCTAAAAATGGTCACATGTTGGATAGTTGTATGTGGTGGGCACCCCTTGGTTATGAAGCTGTGAAAGTTTGGTGGTCCTAGGTGGTACAGTAGCAAAGAAATGGACTTAAACACGAAAACTTAACATTGTAAACGCAAAAAGTCGGCTGCGCGGAAAAAATGGGTCAAGTTAAAAAAAAAGGTAACATGTTGGATAGTGATATGTGGTGGGCACCCCTTGGTTATGAAGCTGTGAAAGATTGTTGGTCGTATGTGGTACGGTAACAAAGAAATGTACGAAAACACGAAAATGTAACATTGATTGTGGACGGCCGCCGCCCGCCGCCGCGCCGCCCGCCCGCCCGCCCGCCAATCCAATAGTCTGGATAAAAAAAAAAAACCTGGCTAAAAATTAATAAATTTATCCTAAAATTGAAAATTTCTCTCTCAAAGTATACTTTGCAATGTTGATGAAATCGGCTACAGGAGCTACTGGTATAAACTAGAAAATGTGGTATGTCGACGCACTTAGGGCCCCTATATGTGATTTGAAAATAAACAGACAGTCGGACGAACAGACGTACGTACGATCAGTAGCGAAGATAGTTGTATTAATGTGGAAGGATGATTCATTACTCAAGCAAGGCATGTGTGCAATATGAAGATATTAGCTGAAGGCAAACAGAAAAAATTATAAGTGATTTGAGAAACTCGTACAAAAACTTTGCATTAATGTGGAAGGATGTATCATTACAAAATAAGGCATGTGTGCTATATGAAGACATTAGCTGACGACAAACAGAAATTATAAGTGATTTGAGATCCAAACAAGAGCTGTAGGAGAACAGCATAGCTTGACTACGAGGGTTGTCGATGTACACATAGCTTGACAAAAAAGGTGGCTGCGGCCTGCATAAAAACCTTAACCAAGGTCGACTAAAAACATTAACCAAGGGAAACTAGAAATGTGGCCTGTCGGCACACGAATACCCCCACTGGCAGCCAAAGAAAACGAGGCATTTTTGATTATAAGCCATTTAGCCGAGCGTTAAGGTTTCAAACGCATCAAGTCTGTGACCTTGACCCTGGGCATAGTGTGATAATCCATGCATCGGTGTAGAAGATATAGAGCGGAAGAGAATTTCAATAGGTTTGACCTTTGACCTTCAACTATGACCTTGACCTTGGACGTAGGTGCGTGGTTATTGATCGAGACACACCTTCTCATCCTGAGAAACATTTGTGCCAAGGCATTTGATAATCCATGCATCGGTGTAGAAGATATAGAGCGGAAGGGAATTTCAATAGGTTTGACCTTTGACCTTCAACTGTGACCTTGACCTTGGACGTAGGTGCGTGGTTATTGATTGCGACACACCCTTCTCATCATGAGAAACATTTGTGCCAAGCCATTTGATAATCCATGCATCGGTGTAGAAGATATAGAGCGGAAGGGATTTTCAATAGGTTTGAACTTTGACCTTCAACTGTGACCTTGGACGTAGGTGCGTGGTTAGCAATTTGATAATCCATGCATCAGTGTAGAGATAGAGCAGAAGGGAATTTCAATAGGTTTGACCTTTGACCTTCAACTGTGACCTTGACCTTGGACGTAGGTGCGTGGTTATTGATCGTGACACACCTTCTCATCGTGAGAAACATTTGTGCCAAGCCATTTGGGAATTTCAATATTTTTGACCTTTGACCTTCAACTGTGACCGTGACCTTGGATGTAGGTGCGTGGTTATTGATCGCGACACATCCTCATCCTGAGAAACATTTGTGCCAAGGCATTTGATAATCCATGCATCGGTGTAGAAGATATAGAGCGGAGGGGAATTTCAATAGGTTTGACCTTTGACCTTCAACTGTGACCTTGACCTTGGACGTAGATGCGTGGTTATTGATTGTGACACACCTTCTCATCATGAGAAACATTTGTGCCAAGCCATTTGATAATCCATGCATCGGTGTAGAAGATATAGAGCGGAAGGGAATTTCAATAGGTTTGACCTTTGACCTTCAACTGTGACCTTGGACGTAGGTGCGTGGTTAGCAATTTGATAATCCATGCATCAGTGTAGAAGATATAGAGCGGAAGGGAATTTCAATAGGTTTGACCTTTGACCTTCAACTGTGACCTTGGACGTAGGTGCGTGGTTAGCAATTTGATAAGCCATGCATCGGTGTAGAAGATATAGAGCAGAAGGGAATTTCAATAGGTTTGACCTTTGACCTTCAACTGTGACCTTGACCTTGGACGTAGGTGCGTGGTTATTGATCGCGACACACCTTCTCATCATGAGAAACATTTGTGCCAAGCCATTTGATAATCCATGCATCGGTGTAGAAGATATAGAGCGGAAGGGAATTTCAATAGGTTTGACCTTTGACCTTCAACAGTGACCTTGACCTTGGACGCAGGTGCGTGGTTTTCCAAGTATGGTTGCTGTAGGCCCAGGAGTATTCCATATACAAGCTTGAGTAAAAACCGTAACCAAAGGGAGATAACTAAGTAATCCAAGGATAAAAGTAGGTCAAGGTCAAATATAGGTCAGGGGTTGTTGATGTACATCACTAGGAGATGAAGTTGTCCAAGTATGGTTGGTGTAGGGCCATGAGTATTCCATCTGCAAGCTTGAGTAAAAACCTTAACCAAAGAGAATTAAGTAAGTAATTCAAGAGGAAATGTAGGTCAAGGTCAAATATAGATCAGGGGTTATTGATGTACATCACTATGAGAAAAGGTTGTCCAATTATGGTGTCTGTATGCAAAATAGTATTCCATGTACAAGCTTGAGTAAAAAGCTTAACCAAGGTCGAGTAAAAACCTTAACCAAGGGGAATTAAGTAAGTAATTCAATGTTAAATGTAGGTCAAGGTAAAATATAGGTCGGGGTTGTTGATGTACATCACTAGGAGATGAAGTTGTCCAAGTATGGTTGGTGTAGGGCCAGGAGTATTCCATGTACAAGCTTGATTAAAAACGTTAACCAAGGGGAATTAAGTAATTCAATGTTAAATGTAGGTCAAGGTCAAATATAGATCAGGGGTTGTTGATGTACATCACTAGGAGATGAAGTTGTCCAAGTATGGTGGGTGTAGGGCCAGTAGTATTCCATATAGAAGGTTGACTAAAAACCTTAACCAAAAGGAATCAAGTAAGTAATTGAAGAGGAAATGTAGGTCAAGGTCAAATATAGATCAGGGGTTATTGATGTACATACCTATGAGAAAAGGTTGTCGAAGTATGGTGTGTGGATGCACAATAGTATTCAATGTACAAGCTTGAAAAAAAACCTTAACCAAGGTTGACTAAAAACCTTAACCAAGGGGAATTAAGTAAGTAATTCAAGAGGAAATATAGGTCAAGGTCAAATATAGATCAGGGGTTATTGATGTGCATCACTAGGAGATGAAGTTGTCCAAGTATGGTGGGTGTAGGGCCAGTAGTATTGCATATACAAACTTGACTAAAAACCTTAACCAAGGTTGTCTAAAAACCTTAACCAAGGGGAATTAACCAAGTAATTCAAGAGGAAATGTAGGTGAAGGTCAAATATAGATCAGGGGTTATTGATGTACATCACTAGGAGATGAAGTTGTCCAAGTATGGTGGGTGTAGGGCCAGAAGTATTCCATATACAAGCTTGACTAAAAACCTTAACCAAGGCGTGACGGTGTTAAGAATTATGGCAAATATTTAAAAACAGCAATCTTGGATGGGTATTATATGTAAGGTCTAACGATGCTAATATCTATGGTAACCATGGTAACGGGATGTCAAGTCACCAACAATAAATAGTTACACACAATAACATTCGGAAAATCCTTCAGAATTCTTTCCTGGATCACATCGCTATGGAAACTATGCCATTAATGCACGGACGCACGCACGGACACCCGGACGTCATTGTGATCCCTATGTCTCGCTTTCCGCAAGCGGGCTCGACAATAAGAAACAACAGCAGACTACAAATATGTTTCCCGCTTTAAACCCAGTGTTCCACATTCTGACATTCTGACACGCCTCTCAGGCACAATTCAATTGAATTCCGAGTTTTATAATGGCGGGTATAGATCATTTATACCAGGTATAATCTAATTTTACCTGTGTAATAGTGTAAGCCGTACTTTCATGTAGAGTCGAACATTACGCGAAGTCAATAACCTTAAAGACATTACCATGGTGATGGTATACATTGTATATAATATCAGTAGCCGATTTCATCAACATTGCAAAGTATACTTTTCTAGCAAAGTATACTTTGAGGGAGTAATCATTTATTTTTGCTGAAATGCATTATTTTGTATAGAACTAACGACTGCATATATTTGATGATTAAAAGCATGCAGAAGTATACTGAATTTATTACATTATCACAGCCATAATGGCTGTGATAATGCAATAAATTCAGTATAATAAAAATTAATAACTTTATCCTAAAATTGAAAATTTCTCCCTCAAAGTATACTTTGCTACTAAAGTATACTTTGCAATGTTGATGAAATAGGCTACAGATAATACAGATAGTACAGATAATATCACGTCATATTTTGAATTTAATGATCGACCCATTTCGTATTTAAAGACATTACCATGGTAATATACATTGTATTTGTGAAATGAGCGTGATTTATACATCGTACAGATAATATCACGTCATATTTTGAATTTAATGATCGACCCATTTTATAAAGACATTACCGTACATTGTATTTGTGAAATGAGCGTGATTTATACATCGTACAGATAATATCACGTCATATTTTGAATTTAATGATCGACCCATTTAGTATTAATTTTCTCAAATTATTTTGATTCATATTTTCAAACCACATTTTGAGCATTGTGTTGGGAGTGCTAATAAAACTGAATTACAGTGTAACCTCTTTAATCTGAACAGCCTGAGGACTTGTTTCACATATTGGAAACTGGCTCATTTTATATTACCCCTTCGAATGCGGGAAACCAACATTGTAGTCTGCTGTTGTTTTACTGTATGGTGTCAGAGCTCCAGATAAGCTGCGTATTTACTTAAATACCCAATTAAAATTGCCAAAAACTCATTTGAAATCAGAAGTAGCGAGTATCAAAAAGCATTAAAATGTTGCGGTACCTTTATCATGCTGCAGAAAACAATAAACAGACCACAAATATAGCACATAAATAAAACACATCATGGTATTTCATTAGAATTGTCTCCAAGGAGACAATTCTAATGAAATGCCAAGACATGTTTTCATTTTGAAGCAAACTATTCAATAATTGCAGTCTGTTGATGTGTAAACAGTAGTGTGATTGTATTTTACCCAATTAAAATGTTGAAATACCCAATTGCTTCAGAAATGATGGAGTAACAATACTCAATCACTAAGTCCTTATCTGGAGCCCTGGTTTTATATTTTTGTCTTCTTTGTCAATAACTAGATGGCCGACGCCCGCATGTCGCGCCCGCCGAGACTGATAGTTTACCGAAAAACTTTAACCCAGTGTACCGACTATATCGCACAGTCTGCAAGCGGGCGCGACGAAAAAAATAATTTGACAGCGTGTGCTTCATGAGAAAGATGGAAACAGCAGACGACAAAATTTAATTAAGCTTTGTAAGTGTTACACAGGGCTCCAGATAAGGAATTAGTAATTGAGTATTGGAACTCCATCATTTCTGAAGAAATTGGGTATTTCAAAATGTTAATTGTGTAAAATAAAATCACACTACCATTTACACATCAGCAGACCGCACTTATTGAATAGTTTGCTTCGAAATGAAAACACATCTTGGTATTTCATTCGAATTGTCTCCTTGGAGACAATTCTAATGAAATACCAAGATATGTGTTTTCATGGAAAAATAAGAAAATATTCTATATTTGTGGTCTGTTTATTGTTTTCTGTAGCATGATAAAGATACCACAACTTTTTCATTGCTTTTTGATACTCACTACTTCTGATTTCAATTGTTTTTTTTTGTAATTTTAATTGGGTATTTACGCAAATACGCACCTTATCTGGAGCACTGGTTAAGTGAGGTTTATACATTGTATAGAAAACATGGCATCATACTATGTACTATATGAAACTTGTCCATTTTCTATTGATTTTCTCAGCTTTGCCCCATATAAGAATATTTTATATCCAGTGGGAGTGGGCATTATCCAATATTTAATTTACTATTTATAACTGGCCAACCTTAAATACCATGACAGCGACACAAAATAAACATTGACCTAATATTATATATAGCCGATCTCACAACAGTGATGATCTAATATGATATTTATTAACCCTTACAACGCTGAAAATGTTTAATTTTCAATATTTCTCGACAAAAACCTGTTTTGACAGCGCATGAGAATCGTCTGCACTGGAGACGATTCTCATGTGCTGTCAAAACAGGGTTTTTTTTTAAGAATTAAGGCAAATATAAAAAACAGCAGACGACAATTTCTGTCTCCCGCTTAGTGAGAATTAATCAAGTTTGGTTATTTTGTAAGGAACGAGGTCAGGTGTATTTTTTTAGGAAATCAGTCAACTAGGTTAACCTATTGTAGGCGGGATACAATTATAGTAGTACAGTGCAACCTCTCTACAACAGCCACCCATGGGAAGACGCAAAACTGGCTGTTGTAGAGAGGTGGCTGTTGTCGGGAGGTTAATGCTGAATTTAATTTTGTCGTCCGCTGTTTATTTATTTTCTTCGATAATTATCATCAAAAACATGCTTTGGCAACATTTTAGAATCATTTCCAATGGAAATGATTCTAAAATGCTGTCAAAACATGCTTTTTATTGAGAAAGAAGGCAAAAGCAACAACAGACGACAATTTTCGTGCTCAGCAATCTAAGGGTTAGATACAGAGGAAATCATCCAGTTGGGATATAAAATAGCGGCTGTTATATAGAGGGTGTTGTTGTAGAGAGGTGGCCGTTCGTGGAGGTTCGACTGTATGAAACTGCTGAGACAAAAAATCCTTATTTTCTTTATTTCCTTTCAAAAGTATAATTATGTTGTTACCACGCAAATATATTCAGGAAACCAATACAAATCTGCAGTTAAATGCTTTTTTCCTAACTCAATACCTCACTTCCAACCTCATCTGAGACACAGTACCTTTAAGATTTAATCACGCTTTAAAATCTGCAAAATCCTGCAGATCCTTATGAGACAGCAAGCTATGAGTCAGCTCATCTGGATCTGCAGTACAATTACCGTAAAAACCTTAAATATGTTGACACAATTTATTCTGGGAATGCACATTTCCAAAACAAAGGGTGTTCGAATCTTTAGGGATATTACGGTAATCAGAAATATTGGATTTATAGCTTGGCATGTTGCAAGGGTTACATTTAAGAGCAATTTGAACCTCGGGCAGTTGCAATAACATTTTGTAGTGAAGGAAAAATGATTGTTATGAGGCAGCAGACCTGAATCTAAAAGTAACGATATTGTTTTTCATCATTATGAGAAACTATAGTCTGTTTCACGAAAGCTGTCCAAATTTCACGGCCATATAAACAATTCAAAAACAATATTTTTTTCGTCATTATGAGAAACTATAGTCTGTTTCACGAAAGCTGTCCAAATTTCACGGCCATATAAACAATTCAAAAACAATATTTTTTTCGATAATATTAAATTAAAGGAAAATTTAAGAATGAGCCTTCTTTTTACTTCGTGAAATTCGGTCAAATATTGATTTTATTACGAAAAATTATTTGTCTATGGGAATTTAACATGGGGGAAAAAGTGGTAAGGAAGTGTGGGAGGAGTCAAAAAACAAAAAACAATGTAAATTGACTCCGAAACCTAGCTAGATAGCTTGGATATGATCTAACTAAGAAAACAAGTTAAATTTTAAAAATCGGTCCAGTATTTCTGAAATTCTAAAAAATTTCCCCATGTTAAATCCCCATAGACATCTTCACTCCGTGAAGATGTCTGGGGATTTAACATGGGGAAATTTTGTTTTCGCAATAAAATCAATATTTGACCAAATTTTACTAAATAAAAAGGCTCATTCTTAAATTTTCCTTTAATTTAATAAAATGGAAAACAAATATATGGTTTTTGAATTGTTTATATGGCCGAAAAATTTGGGCAGCTTTCGTGAAACAGACAGTAGAGAAAGTGAGCAGTGGCTCCCATACACCCCTCGCCGCCGCCTCGTCCGACAAATAACAAGAAACGAGGCAAAGCCACGAAGGCCAGGTTTTTTCCAAGCATGGACACTTGGATAACATAATTATACCCACTTTTTGTAGACTAGATGGCCGTGGCCTGCATGTCGCGCCTTGGGGCGAGGCATGGACACTAAAAAAATAGATATAGTAGATGGAAAAACTTTAACGAAAAAACTTTAACCGAACACACAGATGTACGGACGGACGGACGTATGCCAAAATGCCGACGATATCGCGCTTTCCGCAAGCGGGTGCGACAATGATGATAAACACCCATGTGAAGTATCAAGGTAATGGGTGAAGCAGTTGCAGAGATATAGTACACGAAAAAACTTTAACAAATAAATTCAAAGTAATTTGACCTTGACATTGCGCACAGGGGCCGCACGGTTGGGGGTTAGAGTGAAAATATGGACGATGATAAACACCCATGTGAAGTTTCAAGGTAATGGGCGAAGCAGTTGCAGAGATATAGTATAACAAAAAAGTTTTAACCAAAACATTTAACCAGACGTACGTTAAAAAGTTAACGTCGTACGTTAAAAAGTTAACGTTGAAAATGGCTAAGTCAATTACGTAGAAATAATAGGTGAAGGTAAAAAAATGGTCACATGTTGGATAGTTGTATGTGGTGGGCACCCCTTGATTATGAAGCTGTGAAAGTTTGGTGGTCCTAGGTGGTACAGTACCAAAGAAATGGACTTAAACACGAAAACTTAACATTGAAAACGCGAAAACTTAACATTGAAAATGGCTAAGTCGATTGCGCGGAAAAAATGGGTCAAGTTAAAAAAAAAGTAACATGTTGGATAGTGATATGTGGTGGGCACCCCTTGATTATGAAGCTGTGAAAGTTTGGTGGTCCTAGGTGGTACAGTACCAAATAAATGGACTTAAACACGAAACTTAACATTGAAAACGCGAAAACTTAACATTGAAAATGGCTAAGTCGATTGCGCGGAAAAAATGGGTCAAGTTAAAAAAAAAGTAACAAGTTGGATAGTGATATGTGGTGGGCACCCCTTGATTATGAAGCTGTGAAAGTTTGGTGGTCCTAGGTGGTACAGTAACAAAGAAATGGACTCAAACACGAAAACTTAACATTGATTGTGGACGCCGCCCACACCGCCGCCCGCCCGCCGCCGCCCGCCCGCCCGCCCGCCGCCCGCCCGCCCGCCCGGCTTTCGCCAATCCAATAGCCTGGATTTTTTTTCAAAAAACCTGGCTAAAAAAAGTAACATGTTGGATAGTGATATGTGGTGGGCACCCCTTGATTATGAAGCTGTGAAAGTTTGGTGGTCCTAGGTGGTACAGTAACAAAGAAATGGACTCAAACACGAAAACTTAACATTGATTGTGGACGCCGCCCGCCCGCCCGCCCGCACACCGCACCCGCCCGCCCGCAGCCCGGCTTTCGCCAATCCAATAGCCTGGATTTTTTTTCAAAAAACCTGGCTAAAAACTTTAATGCAAATATCTAAAAAAAACTTTAACGCAAATATTTAAAAAACTTTAACGCAAATTTGACCTTGATGTTGAATACGAAGGCCGCATGGGTGCAGTATGGAATGAAAATATGGATGATAATAAGAAAGTAAATGAAGTTTGAAGTCAATCCGACTTACCGTTGCAGAGATAATGGGTACGCGAAAACTTTAACGCAAATCTTACGGAGGTAAATTTCCAAGTAGTTTGACCTCGACCTTCGACATGAAGGGCACATGAGTGTGGTATGGAATGAAAATAAGGATGATGATAAGGAAGTATATGAAGTTTCAGGCGAATCCGACTTACCATTACAGAGATAATGCGTACCAAAAATCTGTAACACGAACAGACGGACAAACGGACATTCCTACAAATGGATACTTATGTGGCTATTCTTTTGTTTAAAGTAGCCACGTAAGAGAAAAATATAGCCACGTAAAAGAATGGAATGAATAGCATTTACAGTTACCCATTGTTCTCTAGCCATGACAACACAATTGAGATAGCGGTGTAAGGGTTAATTAAGAGTGAAATGTGAAGAGATTTACTGTGTGTCCGGTTTATACAGGTTTCACTATAAACCAAGAAGATGGAAGTTATCACATCAACTGTCGATCTTATTACGAAAAAAAACCCAACATATTACGAATATTGATTGTCATTGTTTCACGTGTCTGAAGTAGCTCGATATAGCCATTGCGAAGATAACTTGTTTCTCGGAGCGAAGCAACATTGCGAAATTATCGATGTTAGGCAAAATTGTGACTGTAACTGGAGAAATGCGGTTTATGAGTTTTGCGACCAATGTAGATCCAGATCAGCCTGCGCATCTGCGCAGTCTGATCAGGATCTGCACTGTTCGCCATTTCATCCATGAAACATCCATCATGCTTCTAATAAACCACATAGAATGTTAACCCTTAGAATGCAGGAACCGAAAATAGTCGTCTGCTGATATTTCATATTTTGTCTTTTCTCTCAGTAAAAACATGGTTTGTCAGCATTTTAGAATCATTTCTATTGGAAATGATTCTAAAGTGCTGCCAAACCAAGTTTTTGATGAGAAAAATGGAAAAATAAAAAATATTCAGCAGACGACACAAATTAATTCAGCATTGTAAGGGTTAACAGGCAACAGGAGTGTACTGTATATACATACATATGTCTATACTCGTGTGATTGTGTGAACAAAAAATAATTTTGTTCTTTCCTAGAAAGCCTCTGGAAAAAGAAATAACACATCACAGTCTGTTCAGGCTCTACAATGAGCTAAAATTCATCAGGAGCTACACTAGTCAAATACACCAATCCCGTTATTGTCTTCGAGTCACAGGAAATCCCCAGATGCAGAAATCAGGAAGTAGCTGATAACAAACGACCAAACAAACGACCACAGACACACGGGCATCACCGGCTTGTAATAAATTGGGACTCACAAATGTTTCCCTATGTTAACCCTTTCAACAGTACAGACCTCTTTTCTAGTATTTGCAAACGTGTAGATCATATAAATGAGCCGTAATAGTCCATGCCAAGGGTTAACCCTTAGACCGCTACTCACAACAAGTGTCGTCTGCTGTTGCTTTTATATCTTGCCTTATTCCTCAATAAAAATATGTTTTGACAGCACTTCAGAATCATTTCCAATGGAAATGATGCTGGAGTGCTGTCAAAGCATGTTGTAAATTATTCTAAAAAGCATGTATTTGATGATAAAAATGGAAAATAGAAAATAAACAGCAGACGAAAAAAAAAAAAAAATAGCGGTGTAAGGGTTAATGGTGTTAACTCTGCATGTTAGCGGCGAAAATATCCGCCAAACAAATTTATTTCTCTCTGTAAATATGTCTTGGAATTTCATTAGAATTGAGTCCTCAGGACTCAATTCTAATGAAATTCCAAGACATATTCATGATATTTACAAAGAGAAATAAAAGAAAATATGATAATTTTTTGTCCGCTAGTTTTGAACTATTTATAGCCCACAAGTTTCCCAGCATGCAAAGAGTTAATATCCCAAAGTAATACTCTATTTTTCCTATAAAATCAATATTTGATGGAATTTCATCCAATAAAAACAAATTGGGGAGGGTGACTATATAGTTCTTTTATTATTGATGAAAAAATACTTACGGTACATTTAAATATTTTTTACACATTCAAAAGCCTAAAGTTTGTCTGCAAAAAAACGTGGAACAGAGACAATAGTAATGCCCATAATAGTTGTTTTCTTTGTTTTAGCCCTTATACTAGTCTACTGAATTAAATTTTGTTGTCTGCTGTTTATTTTCTATTTATCGTTTTTCTCGCCAAAAAACATGCTTTGACAGCAGGGGGGGGGGGGGGGGGGGGGGGGGGGGCGGGGGGGGGGGGGGGGGGCGGGGGGGCCCCAAAGTACTTTGGGGGGAGGGCCCCAAAGTAATATGATTTGCCATAAGCTTATTACTTCTTAATATGGAGCATAACAGGTTAACGTTGTCACTTGTTTATCCCTTGTTTATCGATTTAAATGGTTTAAATCGACTCGAAGCTTACGTTCAACGGCCGCACAAACTCGATTGAACTGCACGCCTTCAAATAGTCAATTACGTTTTTTTAATGTGCGCACTGGTCATTTAAAAAGGGGCCCATCCGTGATTTTTTGCGCGATGTCGGGCGCAAGACAATCAATAATTTGCGGCATTGACAATAATTAAGGGGGATTGCCGCAATCGCGCGTGCTGGATGCATCCCTGCCATCCCTGCATGATACGTAAACAAATCAAAGTTCGCTATGAAGGGCAATTCTTCGTTTTGATTGGTGGAAAATTTTGTGAATATTAACTAGCGTCAAATGACGCGCATACGCGATCCAATGGGATAAACCCGAGATGCTGGGGTTGCTAGTCGGAGGAGATTTTGAGCAGAGGTCGATTATAAATTAGCCGAATAAACACATTTTACGCGATTATACGTGGCTGAAACTTGTTCTGTTTAATAAATAAAAGCTTTAAATTAGCCCAATAATCGCGTATGTTGGCGTATATGGCCATTAGAGCCAACTATGGATTTCAACAACAACAACTTCCGGGTTCAATCTCTTCCGGCGTTCAGCTCATTACGTATTCAAAATTGTGTTATTTGGCTATATTTAAAGTTTTAAACGGAGATAATTGCCAAAAATGCAAACTTTATCGGTTGATGCAATTTGGAAGTGATACAGCAAAATTCGCGTTCGTAGATTACCAAATAGCGGAGAAAAGGGTTGCTACAAACTTTTCAGAATTCGATGGATGACCAATATATTAGCCGATCTATAAATAGATCGGCTAATAAAAAGCAACAGCAGACAACAATTTTCATAATGCAGCAGGGTTAGGCTGTTTCTAGATGCAGCCGGATATGCTAGTTGATGAGCAGATTTATATATAGCCATGATAAACACACAGTCATAAAACTTGAACAGGATCTTGGCGGGAAAAACCAATATTGCCGTCTGCTGTTCAGTCAAAGGGTTGAAAAAAAGATTATTTCGCCATCAAGGTACATTGTATATGTTGCTACCACTCATTTGAATGATTCTCATGTGCTGTTAAATTATGTTTCCATAAATGGAAGATAAAATAAACTGAAGACAAACCAATATGATTCTCAGGTGGAAGACTCGGACCTGTGACAGAAAAAGAACTGCCCATTAAAAAAAATCCATTAATCCATGCACCCACCAAGTAATGGATTTTTTTGTGATGGGCACTTTTTTGTGTCACCAGAGCTCCAGATAAGGTGCGTATTTGCGTAAATACCCAATTAAAATTGCCAAAAACCCAATTTGAAATCAGAAGTTACAAAGTAAGTATCAAAAAGCAATGAAAAATTTGTGGTATCTTTATCATGCTACAGAAAACAATAAACAGACCACAAATATAGCATATTTGCTTATTTTCCCATGAAAACACATCTTGGTATTTCTTTAGAATTGTCTCCAAGGAGACAATTCTAATGAAATACCAAGATGTGTTTTCATTTAGAAGCAAACTATTCAATAAGTGCAGTCTGCTGATGTGTAAACAGTAGTGTGATTCTATTTTACACAATTAAAACTTTGAAATACCCAATTGCTTCAGAAATGATGGAGTGACAATACTCAATTACTAATTCCTTATCTGGAGCCCTGTGTCACAGGTCCGAGTCTTCTACCTGTGATATTATTCAGCAATGTAGGTGTACCTTTAAATTTTGTTGCGCGATGTTTATTTTTTCTGCCTTTGTAAAACAGAAATATGTATAGTCCGCAGCCGATAACTTGCTACTTGTTTACAAACAAACCGGTCATAAACAAAACACAGAATAGGTGAGACAGGTAAATATACGGGTGCCAGTATTCCTTTTCAATATTGTTGAGATTTGTTATCAAGTCTGATGTAGTCGAGGGGTTAGAGTGACGGATATCAATGCCGTAGGTAGTGAGTTCGAATCTTAGTTTTGCATACATATATACACATATATTTTGACTTGTTTATATTTTATTTATATTTCTTTTTTATGTGTGTTGCTCATACAAATTACATTAACTAAGCATGAGATAGATTAATTGTAGAACGTTAGTCTCACTTTGAAGAAAACTAATAACTAAATACACATTTCATGTGTGTGTACATGAAGAATCTGGAGTATGTTCTCGCCAATCATGCCACATTGAGGTCAAACAGCAATAGAGATAACCCTCACCATTTCACTTATTCCCTTCTCCAGCAAGCAGTCATAAAAAGAACAGAATGATATTGACAAAATAATGCGTTTTGTGAGGATCAAACTCTCGACCAGATGCAATGAACAAAAGTTCTGCAAACGTACGACTATTTTCCCGCTTCGATACCACTGAGCCATGCTACATGTCTATTTTGGGCACCAATACACACTATTATATTGACATGCATGCACGTGCACTTTATCATGTAGTTAGTATACACGAAAACGAGGCTATGATGTGATAATACACCTGTAGCCTATTTCATCAACATTGCAAAGTATACTTTACTAGCAAAGTATACTTTGAGGGAGTAATTATTTATTTTTCCTGAAATGCATTATTTCATATAGAACTAACAAATGCATATATTTCATGATTAAAAGTATGCAGAATTATTATACCAAATTGGCTGTGATAATGTAATAAATTCAGTATAATAAAAATTAACTAGAATTGTGGCCTGTCGGCACACGAATACCCCCACTGGCAGCCAAAGAAAATGAGGCATTTTTGATTATAAGCCATTTAGCCGAGCGTGGTTTCAAATGCATCAAGTCTGTGACCTTGACCCTGGGCATGTGGATAATCCATGCATCGGTGTAGAAGATATAGAGCGGAAGGGAATTTCAATAGGTTTGACCTTCAACTGTGACCTTGACCTTGGACGTAGGTGCGTGGTTATTGATCGCGACACACCTTCTCATCATGAGAAACATTTGTGCCAAGCCATTTGATAATCCATGCATCGGTGTAGAAGATATAGAGTGGAAGGGAATTTCAATAGGTTTGACCTTTGACCTTCAACTGTGACCTTAACCTTGGACGTAGGTGCGTGGTTATTGATCGCGACACACCTTCTCATCATGAGAAACATTTGTGCCAAGCCATTTGATAATCCATGCATCGGTGTAGAAGATATAGAGCGGAAGGGAATTTCCAACATTTTACAGCATTATGAGAATCATTTTCCAGGCACGGAGCGGTGAATAAAATAATGCCACGGCGGACTATTGATCATGAGTGGGGGGCCGGCCCTCCCCCAGAAAAAAATTCAACCTAGACCCTCAAAAACTTATTATTTATATTTACATTTATTATGATTGCAAACAAGCTTTTGTTGGCACAGATGGAGGCTTAAGAGAGGAGGAAACTGGAGTACCTGGTGGAAAGTGAAAGGTACAAAGTCACATGGCGTGTTTCATATGACCTCGCCATCTTTAAAATGTTGTTGTTGGTATATGGTGCTGATTATATAAACGTAAGTAAGAAAGATGAAACTGGACGAAGTGAAAGTGAATGGTTTTAACGTCCCAGCAACAGCTAGGGTCATATATAGAGATGGGACCACAGTTTAAAGTCTCATCCGACAGACAAGTTGGATGGAAATACTATGGACATATAATTCCAGCACAAAAATATTTACACAATTCCCTAACATTTCATTGGTCCATAGCAAGTCTCTGTCCATAATTTATATCCCAGTAAAATCCCACGCCGAACTACTTTCCATAACCGTCAGGCGCAGTTAAAATAATTCTTAAAAAAACATTTTCTTGATGAATTTAATTCAAATGCTGGAATTATAAGGAATGAATGGCCTTTTTGTGGAATTTATCGGGGATATAAACTTGGAAAAGTTGCGGGAATACTGGATGAGGCCTTCCGGCCTTCGTCCAGTATTCCCGCGACTTTTCCAAGTTTATACCCCGATAAATGCCACAAAAAGGCCATTCATTCCTATAGTAAGAAAGATGAAACTGGACAAAGTGAAAGTGAATGGTTTTAACGTCCCAGCAACAGCTAGGGTCATATAGAGATGGGACCACAGTTTAAAGTCTCATCCGACAGACAAGTTGGATGGAAATACTATGGACATATATTTCACGCCTATGGTGAGGATTGAACTCGCAACCTCCGGTATTGAAGTCCAATGTCATATCCCCTAGCCTGTAAGAAACCCACTTGTCCGATGTGGCGACCACAATACCATCTCACATACTGCCCCAGTTGAGCATCGAACCCGGGCCGCATTGGTGAGAAGTGCGGTTGTTACCAATTTCACAAACCAGACAAGCGATATTTACAGATGAAAGGATTAAATAATGAATCTGTAGATAAGCACATATGCCGTCCTATAAGACCAGAGCTCCAGTTAAGGTGCGTAATTTGGAGGTAAATTTCTTATTTCTCCATCAAAAATAGCAAGTTGGGAGTGCTTTAGAATCGTCTCAATGAGACGATTCTAAAGGACTCCCAACTTGGCATTTTTGATGAAGAAATAACAAAATTTCACCCCAAGTTGGTCAAATTACGCACCTTAACTGGAGCTCTGTATGACCCGTCCTATAAGACCCGAGGACAAAAACTATATATGACAAAATGAGTTGCTTGATGTCTGCGACTATATATAGCCTACTGTCTGTTCACAGATAGTAGTTCCAGATTAGACCTAGGTTTACAGATAAGGCATCCAATCAGCAGCCCCAAAGACAAGTTTACAACTACTGTCTGTTCCAGGGGGCCGTTTCACTAAACTTCTTACGACTAAAATGTTCGTAAGTGCAATATTATGATAGTCTGTAAATATCACCTTAGCAATGTTTTCTTGTAAACAATTGCTGTAAATCCATCAATTGACATTTCCAGACGATCTTAAATTTGCACCCACGAACATTTTAGTCGTACGAAGTTTAGTGAAACGGGCCTCGGTACATTACGCCGATGGGCACTGAATTAATTTTTGTCGTCTGCTGTTTTTATTTTTCCCATCAAAAACATGCTTTGGCAGCAGCAAAACGTATCTGAGGGTCAAATCAGGCAAATCGCGATTCCTATAAGGAGGAACCCCTAACGTTAATTTACACCGTCACATTCGCCCGACCAACCACCCACAGTGTCAAGGGTACTTACATGTGTCCGGCAAATTTATATATTTCTGCGTTTGGTTGCTCGCAGTCAATCGTGTGTCTGAATCTGCCTGCATGGTAGCCATGGAACTGAAACAGAATGTAGAATCAGTAGCCGATTTCATCAAAATTACAAATCATACTTATCTAGCAAAGTAAACTTTGAGGGAGTAATCATTTATTTTTCCCGAAATGCATTATTTCATATACATGTAGAACTAACGACTGCATATATTTGATGATTAAAAGTATGCAGAATTTTTATACTGAATTTATTACATTATCACAGCCAATGGCTGTGATAATGTAATAAATTCAGTATAATAAAATTAATCAATTTATTCTGAAATTGAAAATTTCTCCCTGTGAACTGACAAGTTAGCTCATATGTTATGTTTTATAAAAACCGCTAGTTGATGAACTTGTTACTACCCCGAAAACTAGACCCACCATCATAATAACAAGAATTCCGCGGAATCAAATGTCTCGCCTTGTTCCGCCTTGACCTTGACCCTGACCCTGGGCCCCGAGAATAGTCCTGTAGTCATGTACATATCATAGTAAAGGTATGTATAAAGTTTGATGACTGTAGCTGATAAGGTGTTGATGTAATGACCGTAACACGAAAACGACACCGACAATGACGCCGCCGCCGACTCCGGAAAAGCAAAACCTATGTCTCGCTTTCCGCTTTCGCGGGCGAGACAAAAAATAATAAATTTATCCTCAAATTGAAAATTTCTCCCTCAAAGTGTACTTTGCAAGATAAGTATACTTTTGGTGAAATGTGCTACAGATCACAGTAAGATTCACCATTCAGATATGAATACTTAACCCTTTCCCTGTAAGAGACGACTTTTCACGCCTCTGCAGAAGATGTCTTTTGAAAACATTGTGGGAAAAGGAGAAATTGCTTGTAACAAGCAATTTCTCCTTTTCCCACAATGTTTTCTACTCTATCAGATAATTTAACCATCATTTGACCTGACCCAGCATTTGATTCTTTTATTCAGATGTTTTCGATTTGGAAGTCGAAATATCGCAAAACAGGGAAAGGGTTAAATGACCTAACCTACATGTATGTTAACAGTTTAACCCATTTCATGCCAAATACCCATTCACAGATATCTAAATGTAGAAACATATTTTTTTTAAGGATGGCTTCGTCTTTAAAGGTGCATATAAGGATTGTTTCAGAAAAAAAACTATAAAAAAAAATAAAAACATGTTTTCACCATGGCCCTGTGTAAAGTGGTTTAATTGAAGATATATGACGATACTAGGACCGCTGGGTTGTTTCTATTTTCACCCATATAGGTACATAAATATCGGATTTCCTATTTGCGTTCAACCAGATAGAAAATCTGACACTTATGTGAAAATTGAAACATTTTTCCCAGCCCTCGTATTGTGACGTTACCGAAAATATCGATGAACGTCATGTATTTCAACAAATTTGCGCGACATCACATAGGGCTAATGTAATGTAAACGCAATATGTTGAATGAGCGTTTCCATTATGAAGTTCAGGACAGTGTAAATATTTACATGTGGGCCATGATCAGACAAAACAGCGAGTAAATGTACCAGTTTATCGACCAGTGTAGACCCAGATCAGTCTGTGCAGATGCACAGACTGATCTGGGTGAACACTGTTTTATTTTCATATTATCTTGAGCCGACCCTCCTCCCCACCCCCTCCTCCACCCACACCACCCTCCCCAAGCCTCGAACTCTCACGAAGAGGAAAAGTGGAATACCTTGCTCTACAATTAAATAAGCCCGTGTTTCCAGAGTGTGGCCTCGATCTCTTACAAATGTTGGTCGTATAAAAGTGTCATATATTGTATACAGTACACGTCTACTTCGAATTTCAATAATACGAGGCAAAATGTAGGACTATTAAATAAGTCACTGATCCAAACAAAACTTGGTACATGTACAGTACAACCACTACAAAAGCCGCACCCACAAAGACACAAACTTGGCTGCTGTAGAGTAGAGGTTGGTGTTGTACAGACGTGAACTATATAGACGATCTTACATGAGTGATGATTTAATATGATATTTATTAAACAAGTTTACTGATTTCATAAGAAACGAGGCTATGCCTCGTTTCTTATGAAATTAGTCAACGAGTGAGGGCTTTGTTGTTGAGCGGTGCCCGTTTACTGAGGTTTGACTATACATACAAATCATTGCATAAAAGCCTTATGCAATGAATTAAGACTGCAGATCGCAAACAAATCTCAAATATCATAATTATTCTAATAAACACCCTGGGGCTATGCAATTTTCTGCAGAGAAATTTGAATCGGTCGGAATTTAACGTTGTTTAAACTTGGTCGGATTAAAATTTCTCTGCAGCATGTTCAGACTATTAACTACTCAAGTAATACATGTACTGCTAAATTTGGTATTGGCGGACTCGTAGTGTTAACGGCTGGAACATGGCCATCATTAAAACAAAGAAACCGCAGTCGTATTGATTTACCGGAGACCTCATGGCCATTACTGCAGTGTAAATAATACACCACGTGATACCACAGGTGGAAGACTCGGACCTAGGACCCAATACTTGGCTCATTTGGAAAACGTTACCCCACCCACCCATTTCCATACACTATACATTACAGCCTTTTCCGGAAAGGCTGTAAGGTACAGTGTATGGAAATGGGTGGGTGGGGTAACGTTTTCCAAATGAGCCAAGTATTGGGTCCTAGATCCGAGTCTTCCACCTGTGCATGATCCCATACCCTGATTATAATAGCATAAGACAAAGAAATTTTGAGACGATTTTACTACGTGAAAATAAAATAATTTAATATAGGAATGAATGGCCTTTTTGTGGAATTTATCGGGGTATAAACTTGGAAAAGTCGCGGGAATACTGGACGAAGGCCGGAAGGCCTCGTCCAGTATTCCCGCGACTTTTCCAAGTTTATATCCCTGATAAATTCCACAAAAAGGCCATTCATTCCTTATAATTCCAGCATTTCAAATAAATTCATCAAGAAAATGTGTTTCTTTTCCGTTTCCTTAAGAATTATTTTAACTGCGCCTCACGGTTACGGAAAGTAGTTCGGCATTGGAGTTTACTGGGATATAAATTTTGGACAGAGACTTGCTACGGACCAATCAAATGTTAGGGAATTGTGTAAATATTTTTGTGCTGGAATTATTTGAAAATATACAAGGGGGCTACTATTAGAGAGGGGGCAACTATTAGAAAAAACATGGTACGTGATTCAGGTTACATCACGCAAAGGATCATGTTGACGACAGAACTCATTGAAGCATAAAAAATGTACATTTTGCAATACAAATCCTCATTGAATGTTAGCAAATGCATACAGTAGAGTGTAAATAGATAGGTAACCAGATATGAGACACGCCATGGGATTTTGTACCTTCGGACATCTGCGTAATTTCATGAAATACATTTACAAAATTTACAATGTTTTCATGAATTAATTCAAAAGTTGACAACATTTTCAGAGTCATGCGGAATATAATTCCGCATGTCCTCTGAAAATGTTGTCAACTTTTGACGTCCTTTACGGAAAATATTGTAAATTTTGCAAACGTATTTCATGAAATTACGCAGATTTCCGAAGGTACAAAATCACATGGCATGTCTCACATGAGTGTGATTGGAGAAAAGGGGTTTATTGGATGTGTGACCAGTGAATACCTAAATCAGCCTGCACAGCCAAGCAGACAATATCTAGGTCTAGAATATTTGCCAAATATCCAATCTAATACTGTGGCTAGTGAACATATTTGTGGCATCATAATCAGAAGTTGCTATGACTGGAGAAATGGGGCTTATGGGATTTGCGACCAGTGTAGCTCCTGATCAAATAACATATTTCTGTAGCCTGATAATGATCTATGTTAGTAATTATTATGTGTTAGATCGAAGCATGACAAGTGTTTCATTGATGGAATAGCGAAACGTGCAGATCCTGATGAGATTGTGCGGATGGTCAGGCTGATCTGGATCTACACTGGTCACAAAACCCATAAGCCTCATGTTTTCAGTCACAGCCACATTTGGATGATCATGATGAAATTGGAGCTGATCAGGATCTACACTGGTCTAACATGTCAACATTTCTTTCATGCCTGCCGGTGACAGTTAAAGAACTGATATTTTGAAATGGAAACATATTTCACCATCATTTATATGGGTCATTAAAGGTACATGCCCACTCAGCAGGCACAAAATGTTCTTTATATCAGAGACATTTTCTGGCAAAATAAACATTCATTCAGCATTACCCCATGTATTGATTGGCATTATTATACATTTTATATCAGATGTAAATTTTCACACTCATACAGTACAGCTCAGGTGGAAAGAGCAAATGTCGTTTGCCGCTAGCGGAATTCCGTTTTTATTCATGAATGAAAACGGACAGAGATTGACGAAAACGGACAAAGACGGATTACTTACAGGCCTGGGGCAAAGTACTCCTGCAGCTCAAACACATATTTCTCAAAAACAAAACATGATAATCGTCTCGCGTTTTCACGATCTCGGCTTCCGCTTTTGAAAATACGTTTTGCTCGAACCAGATTTTTCTGTCTGTAACTTTGGGTGACTATCTCGGCGTTACAGCAGAAAATTCGGGTTTGTTTTGCTCATGCATGTGTCGAAAGCATGCATGTTGAAATTGAACTTTGCGCATGCGTGTGGGTAGACAACGCATGCAAGATCGCGAAGCAAAAACGCGAGATAGCGTGGCGAGGTTGCGAAAATGCGAGATTGAATATGATAGAATTTCGCGTTTTCGCGATCTCAACCTATGCGAGAAATCGCGAAAACGCGAGGTTGTCACATGTCCCTAACAGGACACCATACACATTGTCTTAGGAGACGATTCTCAAGTGCTGCCAAAACATGTTTTTATTAAGAAATATAACAAATGTGGACAACAAAAAACATAATTTAACAAAACATGATAATTGTCTTCGGAGACGATTCTAATGTACTGCCAATACATCTTTATTGGAGAAAAAAACATATTTCGATACGTTATTGGGTAACTGCATCGCATCGTCGATATTATACACAAGATCGTGAAAACGCGAGACCAAATCGCTTGACTGCGAAATCACGAGGCGAAAATGGAAAATTATTTCTAATTTTAGTTTTTATTATTCATACTCACCTGAATGGTTGCAAACTGATAGGTTGCTATGAAATCGTCCTAATAATAAAAATCTGCCTACTCTAATCACTCAAATAACCCACCATAGACCATTCCGCTCTACCCACAGCCAATTGGCTAGTCCGCTATTTAAACTCCTCCTATTATTGTTAGGTATACAGCTTCAAAAGTAAATCATTTCCATATGGAAATGACACTGCTAGATAAAAATAGCCTGAAGTATACTAAGTAGGGAGAAGATAAAACCATCAAGCGGGGACGGGAGGAGGGTCTACCTTACCATTCAGGTGAGTATGAATAATAAAAACTAAAATTAGAAATAATTTTCCATTTTTAATGTCTTCAAACTAACCTGAATGGTTGCAAGAATTCGTAGTGATGGTGGGAGCTATTCTCACTACTCATACTCGACCGGAATGGTAAGGCAGATTAAAAAACCCTCAAAACAGACAAAAATATTTGGTCTAGGTACAAACTTGGGTGTTACCTATATAGTAATAACATGGTCTCACCCTAGAATCATAGGGGAGCCCAAAGCGGGCCCCCCCCCACCATTTTCTACGAAAGTAGAAGAGAGGTGGATAAAGACAAGCACCACCACGCTAGTCTCGTAGACTGACTCGTAGACTCCAACCTGCTATACTTGGTTAAAACGCCGGAGAATACTCAAGGTATAGCTGCTGCTACCAGACGAAGCCCTGGCGAATGTAGTCGCCCGGCACTTCACACGCAATAACTCAACTGAGATAAACTCAAAGTCTATACATAGTCTCATGACGACACATGACTCGTACATATCGAGAAACACAGTATAAACGCCCTAAGCACTAAGGTCATCCTAACAAGCAAGTGCTGAGGAGTTAAACTGGCCCTAAAGCCAGATCAAAACCTATACCAGGGTTTGACACTAACTTTTGGCCCAGGGATTCCGCAGCATGGACATCCCTATTGTTACATAATGTTGAAAGGGATTTTCTTGAAAATGCAGTGATTCCTCCTACAAAACAGGGATCCTCGGGATCTCGGGACACTGCGAGTGTCGACCACTGTATACCATAAACCCATGTATAGTAGACAAAGAGAATAGAATCATTAACCCAAAGTGAAACACTATCCTTTTGCAACAACACTGCTACAAACTAGAAAGGTAGCCTCGCCCTAATTGAAACATGTACAAAACAATGCCTCCTGGGCCAGCGTGATGAACCGTAAGAACCGTAGATCACCACAGATCACCACAGATCCCCGTTCATCAACAAAAGCAAGTGAAGTTCATCGAGCGGAGAGTCACACTTACCAACCCCCAGGATTCCACTGGGACTGTAAAGACAAAAACCGAATAATCGGGTAATCAGAAAAAATCGCAGACTATCGCGAACAGGTAGATCCAAACAGCCTCCTAAACTTGATGCTACCGGCTGATAAACGTTGAAGTTGAGAAAGAAGTTGAGACTACATGCACCTCGTGCATTTAGGGCCTAAACAACTCAGCTGCAGAACCACTTACTGTAGAATAAACTCAAGTAATGGCCCTATCTATCCAACGGAAGACAAAGGATTGCGATACCTCCCGTTGGCTTAAAATTGGTAATAAAAAAAAAAAAAAAAAAAAAAAAAAAAAAAAAAAAACAAAAAAAAAAAAAAAAAAAAAAAAAAAAACTTTACGGTCGGACCGGATGTCCTAATTCTTCCGAACCTAATGCTTCATCGCACGGACTGGACAGAAAGTGTGAACCACTGTCGCTGACAGGCGTGACGGAGGGAGGCCCGAACCACAACTGATTCCAGATCATGCGAGAAGGGATAAAGTATCTGAGGGAGAAATCTCGGTCATAGGAGAAACTGCTGATGTGTAAACAGTAGTGTGCTTCTATTTAACACAATTAACATTTTGAAATACCCAATTGCTTCAGAAAATGATGGAGTGACAACAGCATGTTGTATATACAGTCGATACGCGTTTATGTCGACATTGCTTACATCGATATACCTGCTTATGTCGATATACGCTAGTGGTCCCGGCCGAACTGCTATATAACTCATACATTACATACCTGATATATCGATATCGGAAATGTCGACATTTCGTTTTATATCGATGTGGAAAACAAGTCCCGATGGTATAATTAATACACATTATACTGTAATGTCGATATGCAATTTGAACAGCGGGCGTCGTAAAGTTCTGGTCAAACATTAATTGGCACAGGTAAGTTTTTCACACATACAAAGTGATCAAAACATGCCGCCGGTAACCGTGTTACAATCGCGGAATACCGTCAAAGCCGACCACGTAAGCCGTGGTCAACCAATTAACGACAGTGTGACGTGAAATCACAAAATACTCTTGTTAATAGCCAATTATATGCCTGACATGAATCGATCCGTAAATGCCATAATCATTAACGGACGCTTGTTTATAATAATTACAATTGAGTGAATTACATGCAATCTTATAAACACGAACAGTTGGTATCTCAAATCACTTCCTTAGCAATGTCCAACATGCAGTACATGGGTCCGAAGTTATACTGGAACGAGTAAATTGAAAAGTCCGAATCGGTACGTGGGCGCAAACAGTGGAAAAAATAAAACCGACGTTTGAGCCTTGCCGCAACAAAACCACAAATGGATACCCCCATCCGGACAAGATAGCACTGGACACCAACGGATGCAGAAGCCATTCCGTCAGAACCGGAGATGACCGCAGAAACCATAACCACCTGTCCGTGCAGAACAGAATCCGCCGCTGTCAACCCCCGGAACACTGCCAAAAGCTAAAACATGTTGATGTGTCCCTGAGTTTCCTGCACTGACCACCAACACACCAATGTAGGGGCTCCAATGAGCCCCCCAGCCTTCTCACGACGCGTCTGTGGACAGAAAGCGAGTAGGAGGAGGTAACACTATGGGAAATCCCTGTAGGAACCAGACCTCCACTGCCCACCATCTGATACAACGTAGGAAGATGGTGATCCTAGGCAGAGACCGATCCAAGGATCGGGGTGCGGCCTCCATAGCCCTAGTAAGTAATACTGGAGGTCGCAAACATAACCTTCCCCTATTCTGCACCCCGAAATTCCAGGAGTGCAGAAATTTCCTAGCTGACAGAGAACCTCTGACCAGTACCCGGAAAACTAAAACAAGATGCCACGCACCCTGTCCAAAAGGTACTATGATGACTGATAGATCGGTCAATAAGCTCATCCCACCTAAGAAAAATCCTGTGTGGGAACCAACTACGACTACTCTAGATCTAAAAGACACAAAACTCGGAAACAACTTAAACTTCCGAGAGCATCTGCGGAAGGGCACGTGGAAGTACGAGACCCGCAGATCTATGGAAACAACCCAGTCTACCGGGCAAATGGCGCTCCGACCACGTCCCGAACTTCCTCTATAGCACTATACTTCAAGAGAGAGACTCTACTAAACCCTTGAAAATACCCCCGTCAGGGGAAACGACCACAGGAGGTAGACAAGAAGGAGCAGCAGGAGGGACCATCGGTACCGTAGCTGCCCTTGGCCGTTCGATCGCACAATAAACAGAGGTCAAAAGAGGCGAACGAAGCAAAACTATGGCCGTTCAAGAAAAAACTAGCCGGCTATCACTGCGTCTCACCTGGACAAGAGCATGTCCATAGAAAACTCCAAAGACATGTTGACAAGAGGCTTAGCGGCACAAATCGCCGACTGAAGCACTGCGTCCAGAGACGATGAATCATACTGATTCAAACATAAATCGAAAGTTGGCATAGCCACAATCGACTTAACAGCCTACACCCATGCCTTCGCAAACGCGAACCAGGACCAGGAGCCGAAAAGATATCCCAAACGCTGCGGCGTCCTTGTCCAGAAACGGAGATCTCAAAAACCATACCGCATAGAGGGGCATGTAGAACTTAGACCCCAGTGTGGCGATCAAAGTTTGAGCACTAGGAACCCCGCAGTGGCCAAATCCTACCTAAAGCTCCCCAATGTACGTAACAAGAAGCCCTACTGTAGGAGAGCAATGAAACCACGACAACTCGGCAATTCCACCACCACCGAATCAGCCTCACAACAGCCATCCGAGGAAGTACCCCTATGGGAGGCTCCACTGGCAAAACCACCAGCTGTGAAAGAGCCGACAAACCCACTAAGTACTAGGACTTAGACAGGAACTCCAGAATCTTAGCCAACTGAACCATCATAACTCTATCGCGTGTCGAGTCCTGAATATAGACTGGGAATTCGAACTCATATACACTCGAATAAAGAGCAGGCCAGACAAGTTACGGAGCCAAAGCACCACGGCGTCCAATACCACCTCGACCGTCTCCTCCGAGAACGGAAGAGCTAGATCTCGAGGAGCCGGATACAAAAACACAATATGTACACAGGATACGAACCCACGAACACCCCGGTCAGAAATAGTTGCTACCCCGGTGCCCGGTACCCGGTGCCTGCCCGGTGCCCGGTGCCCGGTGCCCGGTGCCCGGTGCCCGGTGCCCGTAACACAATACCGGCACCTCTCCTGCGAGAGTTAGGGTACGTTGTGACCGGTAGAATGTGATAAGCACCTGCCGCAGCAACCCTAGACTGGCAGTCATCTACCACATACGTGGAATCTGATTCAACAGTACTGTACTGTATCGTTCCAAATAGTATATGTACTGCCGAAGCTAGTACTAACATGTAGAAGCCCTATTACACCGTCTCCTACGACGAACAGGAGAACGAAGATCTAGATGAACCTGTTCCAAAACCTGAGAATGACCTCGAGGAAAAGGAAGAACAAGATCTAAACTCCGAACCCGAAATCGAAGAGCTAACCCAATCCTGACCTACGACGAGATCGACTCCTCGACTTACGCGTAGAACGAAGACCAACCGAAGACAAGAACGTCTTCCTACCGGAAGCAGCAGGCTGTCCAAGGAGAGTCTGGTGCCCGGTGCCAGGTGTTTGACCGGTGCCCGGTAGCCTAACCGGTGCCCGGTGCCCGGTGCCTGGTGACATAATGCCCGGTGCCCGGTTGCCCGGTGACCCGGTGCCCGGTGACATAACCGGTGCCCGGTGCCCTCCCGTGACCGGTGCCCGGTGCCCGGTGCCCGGTGAACGGTGCCCGGTGCCCGGTGCCCGGTGCCCGGTGCCCGGTGCCCGGTGACATAACCGGTGCCCGGTGCCCGGTGCCCGGTGCCCGGTGACCGGTGCCCGGTGCCCGGTGCCCGGTGCCCGGTGCCCGGTGCCCGGTGCCCGGTGCCGGGCGCCTCTACTGAGAGAGGCTGGGTCAGCTTCAAACCTGGGTGATATAGTATCAAGAACCAGCCGAAACAACCCCTGTGATAGGTATAGCCCTCTGCGAACCGGGGGGTGATAGAGATCAAGGCACCGGCCCCAGCAGCCCGGTATCCCCTGTATGGATCACCGGCCTATCACTTCAACACAACCTCCGAAACCTCGGACGGTTCCACTGCTCCCAAGAGCTGAGACTCGGACACAGACTTCTTCAGACGTGAGGTATGGGACCTTCTAGACCCAGCCTTGCCCCACGTCGATCCGTCCAACGGACGGACAAATCACATGGCCTCTCTTTTGCAACACCCGCAACAGGCAAAGCACCTGTCCGTATGGGTATCCCAAGGAGAGTCATGTGTCCACACGCAGCGCGTTGATTGCGGCATTCTAACAAGTATTTGTATAAACAAAACCTGATAGAAGAAACGCAAAAACGCTACAAAAAATGTGTCACGGGAGCGAATCCACTTGGGACGAACCCGTTAGGGTACGAATCGCGTACACGCGAAAATATGTGACACAAAGTAAAACACCGTGAAAAAAAAAACCCCAAAAAATGCAATGGAGAATAATCACGTAACACACAAGAGTGATAATAATATGTATTGAACGAAATATAATGACAAATACGGCACAATACACGGCAGGAAATTCAAAATAAGCACGAAATAAAGAGAGAGACAAATATACCTGCACTCTTGATAGCGTCCTAAAAATAATAGGAGGAGTTTAAATAGCGGACTAGCCAATTGGCTGTGGGTAGAGCGGAATGGTCTATGGTGGGTTATTTGAGTGATTAGAGTAGGCAGATTTTTATTATTAGGACGATTTCATAGCAACCTATCAGTTTGCAACCATTCAGGTTAGTTTGAAGACATAAAAACGTGATATTCTATTGTATTCAATATCGCGTTTTCGCCTCGCGTTTTCGCGACTGCAATGTCGGCGTTTTTGCCTCGGCTTTTTCACGATGTGTTGAAATTGAGTTTTGCGCACACACAGACCAGGATACCCTATTTTGTCAAAACTACGAACGCGATACCTTTCATAGATACATGTACTATGATATAATATTGTACTATCGCTATCGTCATCGTGATATCGCCTTCCGGATGGACATGCACGATGACGATATGATGACTATAGTACGATATATCGACTGTACAATGACGATAGTACGATATCACGACGGTGTGATGACGATGCTACGGTATAACATCTTATCACATTTTTGACACATTTCCGGCTGTTGTTTCTGTATTAACACAGCTCGTGCACAAGGTATGACTGCATGCGGATGTGATAAATAAGTTAGATCACGTTTGTCCGCATGTACGAGTGATAATCCGCTCGCTAAAGCTCGCGGATTATCTCCTCGTACATGCGGATGAACCGTGATCCAACTTATACACAGTATCATCATCGTGGTATCGCGTCATCATGGCTTCGTTATGGCCGTATCGTACATGTAATATCGTAGTATCGACTCCATAGCGATATTACGATGGCCTAAATGGAACACCGTAGTGGAGGGTAGAAGATTGGGTGTGCCAATGCCTACGCTGTGATACAGCTTGAAATGATATCTAAAATCCATTGTCGGAACCGGAGACAATGTCGCTGCCCTTGACATGCAGTGGGCCTCTGACTATCGTGAGAACAAGCTGTGCCCGATAGTCGTCCGCCGCCCATACAGCGTGGATACATAATACTCAAAATGGAGTATAAAAAATATGCCCATACTCACCCATTCCCAACTAGCACATTTGCGACATATCATTTTCAGTCTAGCTGCACACCTGATGGTGCTTACAATCATCAGTCGGTAATCCAGTTTCACGTGCAAAGTGTGACCGACATTTAGTGTTCGGCGGAAACAAACATATCAAAACCACGGTATGTAGTCGCTCACGTCATCGCAGATAAATTGATAATTACGCATTAGCTTGACATATGCATTGACATATGCTACAAACTAGATGGCCGCGGCCTGCATGTCACGCCTTGTGGCGAGGCATGGACACTAAAAAAAAGAGATATAGTATAACGAAAAACTTTAACCAAAAACTTTAACCGGACACACGTACGTACATATGTACGTACGTACGCCAAAGTGCCGACTATATCGCGCTTTCCGCAAGCGGGCACGACAAAAACTTTAACCAAAAACTTCAAAGTAATTTGACCTTGACATTGGGCACAGGGGCCGCACAGGAGGGGGGTAGAATGAAAATATAGATGATGATAAACACCCATGTGAAGTTTCAAGGTAATGGGCAAAGCAGTTGCAGAAATATAGTATAACGAAAAACATTAACCAAAAAACTTAACCAAAAACTTTAACCGGACACACGTACGTACGCCAAAGTGCCGACTATATCGCGCTTTCCGCAAGCGGGCACGACAAAAACTTTAACCAAAAACTTCAAAGTAATTTTACCTTGACATTGGGCACAGGGGCCGCACGGGAGGGGGTAGAATGAAAATATAGATGATGATAAACATCCATGTGAAGTTTCAAGGTAATGGGCAAAGCAGTTGCAGAGATATAGTATAACGAAAAACTTTAACCAAAAAACTTAATAAAAAAACTTAACCAAAAACTTTAATCAAAAAACTTAACCAAAAACTTCAAAAGTAATTTGACCTTGACATTGGGCACAGGGGCAGCACGGGAGGGTGGTAGAATGAAAATATAGATGATGATAAACACCCATGTGAAGTTTCAAGGTAATGGGCAAAGCAGTTGCAGAGATATAGTATAACGAAAAACTTTAACCAAAAAACTTAACCAAAAAACTTAACCAAAAACTTTAACCAAAAAACTTAACCAAAAAACTTAACCAAAAACTTTAACCAAAGAACTTAACCAAAAACTTCAAAGTAATTTGACCTTGACATTGGGCACAGGGGCCGCACAGGAGGGGGTAGAATGAAAATATAGATGATGATAAACACCCATATCAAGGTTTCAAAGCAGTTGCAGAGATATAGTATAACGAAAAACTTTAACCAAAAACTTTAACCAAAAAACTTAACCAAAAACTTTAACCAAAGAACTTAACCAAACAACTTAACCAAACAACTTACCAAAAAACTTAAACCAAAGAACTTAACCAAAAACTTTAACCAAAAAACTTAACCAAAAAACTTAACCAAAAACTTTAACCGGACACACGTACGTACGCCAAACGGCCGACTATATCGCGCTTTCCGCAAGCGGGCGCGACAAAAATTAATGTTTAGATTCTCATCCAAATTTTGGGAAAAAATGGGGCGGGTGGGACACTTTTATTTTTTATTTTCAGGCAGTACTAAAACGAGGTGCTGAACGGCAAGGTGCAGTGCAGTTGCATGCAATAGTGTTGCATAATAATAATAATACACGAAATAAAAAGAAAACATGTGTTTACTTTGTTTTATATTAACATAATCATATTTTCACCTTTCGAAAACATGTTGAGACTAGACTGGAACTGATTAGAATATTCAAGATCACACTAGTGTGATGACTAGAATTTATTTCTCCAGAAATAAAGTCATTATACAGATCAACAAAATTTGAATCTGGAGGCGCTTTGAGTCCTAGCCAATCCTTTAACACGGTAGACCCGGATTCCGAGACCTTTCTTGACATTACAACGACAAACATTGTTGTTTTTCAAGTTCATCGGACCGATGAGACGCCAGAGACGCTTGCATGGGTGCTGTATTACGTTACATAAAGCGCTCAGATGAAAAGCTGTGGGAGCGGTATAATACGCGGACCGCATCATTTTTGTAAATTTTACCGGATATATTTTTTTTTTTTTTTTTAATATTGAAATAAAAAATGCTCGGGCGGGCCGTTTTTTTTAGGGGCGGGCGGGGATGAGAATTTAAACATTAATTTTGTATAGCCTAAAGCAAGATTTGGCAGCACATGAGACGATTCTCCTATTTTGTTAAAATATGTTTTGTAAAGAAATACCGATGTAATCATATTTTCTTTTCACATTTGTTGATTTCGTAATAAAATAGGTTTGGCAACACATGAGAATCGTCTCCTAAAAAGATTCTCCTATTTTGTCAAAATATGTTTTGTAAAGAAATACCAATGTAATCATGTTTTCTTTTCACATTTGTTGATTTCTTAATAAAGCAAGATTTGGCATTGGCAGCACATGAGAATTTTGTCAAAATATGTTTTGTAAAGAAATACCAATGTAATCATGTTTTCTTTTCACATTTATTGATTTCTTAATAAAATAGGTTTGGCAACACATGAGAATCGTCTCCTTAGACGATTCTAATGTTTTGTCCAAAAAAAAAAATTGATGCTTTTTGTCACATTTGATTGATTCCTTAATAATAACACAGTTTTGGCAGCACATTAGAATAGGAATGGAATGGTGCTTAACGGCCCATCAACACAAAAGAGTATCATTTAGGGCCAAGCAATGTAGATGAAGAATGGATACACATTAGAATAGTCTCCTAAGTCGGTCCGTATTTTTAATTTTTAATTGTTGACAGTATTATCACCGAAAACCGGTGATGTGACATGGAATGAAATGTTGAACCTAGCCCATAGTCATTGCCCATTGGGGAAACTGTTAGATCGGGAAAACAATTGACACATTCAGAAATAAACGATTTAATTTGTGTTTCTCAAGTCGGGTTCCATATGGTGGAGAGGAAATACGATCGATTACACACAGTGAACATCTTGTTGGAACGTAAATGTCAATTGTCACGTACACCATTTCAGTTTACCGCCGTTACGTCAGCTCTAAGTACGTATGTGTACCCAGTCAATATGCAGCTGATTGATTGTATTTGTTTTATATAAAATTCGGCCAGCGCGCAAAAGCACCCCACTCCCACTTCAAACCCGTGACTACATATATGTCCTATATTCCCACATATATAGTATGTCCATACTATCCCATATAGTTATATCCTATACTTATATTTTCTGCACATGTATTTGTATTTGCACTTTACGGTATTACATGTATGCATGAGTTAAGGCCAGTCTTTCATTGCCTGGGGCAGAGATATGGTTTGTGGTGACGTCTCATGAAATCTCACCGGATAAATTGGAATGTATTGTGCGACCGACGAGATTTCGGCGCATTCCGCCAGAGACGCCATTACAAACCAGTTGAATAATTTATCTGTTTATTAAATTATCTTATATATCTTGTTCCAGGTATGACATATTGGTATAGTAGTTTCAGTTATTCATGCACAATTGTCCCATCCACATTTTGTCAACTGTTTTATGGTGTAATTATCCTGAATGGCCAGGAAATATGTATTTTTCCTGTCCTCACCCGTGCGCGGACCTCATGGATCCATTGACATCACACATTGTGCATTTTGACGCCATACACTGATGGGATATGTTCATGGCACATTAGCGTTCTATTAATAATTACCGATATTAATACTGCGGAGCATCCTACTATACACATGCCTCATTATTTCTCATGTTTCGGTCAAGTTGTGGTTGTTGAGAATCCTCTCCATAGACGATTCTAAATAACTTCACGCTTGCGACCGATCATTTGTATAATATACGTACATGTAATCCATTGTCATTGTAAATAGTCATGACGGTTGAGCTGAGCGATATATTCATATATTACTGTTATAACATGGAGATGATTCTACCAGGACTTTCATACAGGTTATTTTCCATGTTCATTTACCAATGCAGAGTGTCCGTCCATTCATTTGATTCGTCTCATCTATGTATATTTTCGTCTGCATGCAGTCCCATTCACTTACGTATTCGCCTTCGTTCAATCCCATTTATCTACTTTGTTCACTTTCATCCATTCTGTACGTCCGATATTATGACAACCTAATAACTATTACTGGTATTACGACGATCTTGTGTGCTCGTTCGTGTTCTACATTATCAGTGTAATGCTATTCTGATTATATGGCTCAACATATTATTAATATTCATAGATGTGCATTCATGATTGTTTCATCAGGATCTACACTGTACACACATGCAATAAGACTGATTCTGCCATTCACAATACCTTATGGTATCATGAATGCACATGCATATTGCATTGTGATCTACGCTTTTTGCAATATTCGGGCATTCCGCCAGAGACGCCATTACAATCCAGTTGAATAATTTATCTATTTATTAAATTATCTTATATATCTTGTTCCAGATATTAAATCGCTTGGCTTACTCGCCGTCGATACGGGATTGTTGTTCCATTAAAACCCGACCCCGACACACCCTGTGACATCTTTTGGTGCCCAACGAAGGACCGTAACTAATCACTAATCCCAAAAAATATGTAATTCGAGGACGAATTTCAATTTGGTGTGGGGAGTATGTCACGGTACGAATCTAGTAACTCAGGAGAGAAGATGTGTATCTGTGCCCGGTTAGCTCAGTCGGTAGAGCGACCGCCTTGTAAGCGGGAGGTGCCGGGTTCGAGTCCTGGGTCGGGTGCATATTTTCTCTTCCTGTGACATTTGGCGCCCAACGAGGGACCGTGACTGATATATATACTGCCCAAAATGTACCAAAAATATGGAATTCAGAGACAAATTAAATATAGAATTCGGGGACGAATTCCAATTTGGCGGGGAAGTATGTCGCGGTATGTAACTCACTGAGGGGAGGAAGTGTGTATTCGTGCCCGGCTAGCTCAGTCGGTTAGAGCGATGGTACGGTAAACCAGAGGTCCCGGGTTCGGGCCCCGGGCCAGAGCACATTTTTCTCACCCTGTGACATATGGTTAGGGGCATTTCTTTCCTTCATTTATAAGGGATGTGTTGTGGCTAGGGGTTAGAACATCTGACTTCCAATCTGGAGGTTGTGGGTTCAAACATCGTCTTATGCATCAAAAATATTAATAGCAACTTTCATGAGGAGGTCCGTGACCGTCCAAAGGAAATAATGAAAGGTCCGAAGACCTATTATATGTATAAAACACTGAAGTGTAAAGGTCCGACGTTGAAAATGGAAGGTCCCGGACCTTGGACTCGCCCTATTTTCAGACTATATATTCATAGTATTTCCGTCTCACTGGTCTGTAGGATGAGACTAACTGTGTTCCTGTCTCTATATGACCTTAACTGTTGCTGGGACGGTAAACCCATTCACTTTTTTTACTTTGTTTATATGCGTAGAAACGATAATTAAGAACCTTAAATTTCGTGAATTTATTCCTCTAAATATTTGTTTCTTTGCCTGTCGACGCGACGTAGTTGAACATACATGTAGTAAAATATGTCAGAACGCGGGGAAATGCGGCGTAGATTTGCAAAACAAAATCATGTGGAATGGGGATGCCCAGGACCCCCATACCATGCTCCGCTACGTCGACAAGGACCAATGTTATTGCCTCGATGTTTTAGAGGCTCTGGCTAAGCCATGATTTCTTCGCCTGAGCTGTACTGTATCAGGGGCGATAACCGTGTTTCCTTAAAATGTTAATGGAAATGACTATTTATTCTCTGTATTTATTTTTTGATGTGCTATGATCATACTTTATAATCAGTCGAAAACATATAAAAAAATTCAGGTGACACATTTAATTAGTATAAATAATTAAAAAATATCCATATGAAAATTGTCTGATACCACCGCGAGTTGCTATCAGTAAAATAAATATTACTAAATGATTATATCTGTATAACGGGCATGAGTGGGCATGTACCTTTAATCTGTTTGTACTTTGTGCTTTCCTGTTTTCAGACAACATGTTTATCATAAAACATTCATTCCATTTCATTTGAATGTGGTTTTACGCACAGGGGTCCGAAGTTGTGCTGGGAAAAGTGTACTGGGTCCGAATCGGTGGGCGTTAAGATGCCCACCGACTAAGACGCCCACCGATTCGGACCCCTGTGGTTTTACGTACTTCAAGGTCGTATACTACGGAGCCCCGCATGGGACGTAGAATTATTTTTTTTTATTAATTTGTTCCCATGAAATAACAATTTGTTCCCATGAAATAACAATTTGTTCCCTCAATTTAGCAATTTGTTCCCACTAATTAACAATTCGTTCCCTCAATTTGACAATTCGTTCCCACGAAATAACAATTTGTGAGAACAAATTGTTAATTCGAGGAAACAAATTGTTAAATTGAGGGAACGAAATTGTTAATTTGTGGGAACGAGGAACGAATTGTTATATCGAGGGAACAAATTGTTTTTTGTGGAAACAAATTAATTAAAAAAATCCATGTCCCCTCCGTAATATACAGATAGGGATGCGGCTGTATCTACATGTATCTACTTATATATAGCTATCACAAAAATGCATTTTTTTATCTAGTAACTGGCATCTCGTCAGGAAACCAGTGTATTTTTTTTATGTGAAATATTTTATGTCGGCCCAGAGTGCAGCATATGCTATTGAGGGGACTTACCCATTGACAGCTCTAATAAGAAATGCAGAGCTCCAGATAAGGTGCGTATTTGCGTAAATACCCAATTAAAATTGCCAAAAACCCAATAAGTAGTGCGTATCAAAAAGAGATGAAGATTTTGTGGTATCTTTATCATGCTACAGAAAACAATAAGCAGACCACAACCGTAGCATATTTTTTTATTTTTCCATGAAAACACATCTTGGTATTTCATTAGAATTGTCTCCAAGGAGACAATTCTAATGAAATACCAAGATGTGTTTTCATTTAGAAGCAAACTATTCAATAAGTGTGGTCTGCTGATGTGTAAACAGTAGTGTGATTCTATTTTACACAATTAAAATTTTGAAATACCCAATTGCTTCCGAAATGATGGAGTGACAATACATAATTACTAATTCCTTATCTGGAGCCCTGTGGATCTATGGAATATGCCATGGTTTCCTGGATTTTGGTTCCTTCCTTCCAAGATGTGTCAATGGGTAGGCTCCTTAAAGACACCATCACTGAGCAAAGTTTACTATTGAATTTGGGGGTGGGGGTGGGGGGGGGGGGATAATAAACATGGTAGACATTGCCTAATTATCACTGTGACAGAGTAAAATGTTTCACGTCAAATATTGCACTGGTTTCCTGACGAGATGAGATATGCCACTCAGCTCCGACGGTTACTCCCGTCTGTTCCACTTTTGGCTATTAAACACATTAAATCTAAAAAATAATTAAATGAAAATACTTTTTCATCAATAACAATAACAAAAATGTCACGCTCCTCAAAAAAAATTATTTTATGAAATTCCATCAAATATTGATTTTATTGCGAAAAAAATATTTTTCCTATGGGAAATTAACATGGGCGCTAAAAATTGATTGATGAAATAATTTTTTATTAGTGGACCAATTTTCAAAATCTTATTTACATCATTTCCAAGCTATCTAACCAGGTTTCGGAGTAAGTTTTCAAAATACATGTATTTCGTTTTTCGACCCTCCTCCGGTCAGCCTCCTCCTTTTCCCCCATGTTAAATTCCCATTCCAAAATCTTTTTTTTTTCGCAATAAAATCAATATTTTATGGAATTTCATCAAATAAATTTGTTTGGGGAGGGTGACTTTTTTGTTATTGATGAAAAAGTACTTACAGTTAAATATGTTTTAGATTTAATATGTTTAATAGCCAAAAGTTTGTCGGCAGCAAAACGTGGGACAGACAGTAGATGAAAATGTGTTTATGTTCCGGTAGTATCCTCTGCATGTGTTCATGTTTTTATTCGATTGCTCGAAGTAGATAATGGGAATTTGTTAGAAATCTGGTGCTTATCTTAGCATTAAACATCCTATATAATATACATACCCCGTAATTAATACCGGTAATACAATGTCGTTGTTTTAAATTTGTCTCTCCATCCAGATTCATCGTTTCAACGTGACACAAATTGCCCTTACTGTCGCTCGATTTGAGAAGGAGAATATCGGCAGGGATAATGTCGTTACACGACAAGTGGATTATGTCCCCTGCATGGAGCTCCGCCCAGTCGATCGATTTGAACGCCGTGTCCCTGCAAGAAAGTGAAGGTGAATTGGTTTAACGTACCAGCAACAGCTATGGTCATATGAGACACGCCATGTGACTTTGTACCTTCGAACATCTGCGTAATTTCATTAAATACGTTGACAAAATTTACAATATTTTTTATTAATAAAGTTAACAAAATAATTTCGCATGTACATGTACTCTGAAAATTTTGTCAAGTTTTTGTCGCCATTTGCGGAAAATATTCTAAATTTTGTAAACGTATTTAACGAAACTAAGCAGATGTACAAAATCACATGGCGTGTCTCATATGTGGCTGTGACTGAGGAAATGGGACTCCAAAATGGGAGATTTGTGACAAGTGTAGCTCCTTGTCAAATAGCACACTCCCGTAGCCTGGTAATGATCTACATTCCTTGTTAGAAGCATGACAGGTGTTTTATTCATGGAATGGCGACGACCAGTGCAGATCCTGATCAGACTGTGCGGATGCACAGGCTGATCTGGATCTGCACTGGTCGCAAAACCCATAAGCTCCATTACTCCAGTCACAGACAGGAAGAGAGGTAGGATCTCGCTTTAAAGTGAAAGAAAATGGGTTTGACGTCCCAGCAACAGCTATGGTCAAATAGATACGGGACCTCGGTTTAAATTCTCATCAGGCTGATCTGGATCTGCACTGGTCGCAAAACCCATAAGCTCCATTACTCCAGTCACAGACAGGAAGAGAGGTAGGACCTCGCTTTAAAGTGAAAGAAAATGGGTTTGACGTCCCAGCAACAGCTATGGTCAAATAGATACGGGACCTCGGTTTAAATTCTCATCCGAAACACATTATGAGGATGAAAACATGCTCCAGATTTAATAATGAAGAAAATCAATAATCCATTTGTAAAAATAAAACACGCATTTAATTTGAAATCAGGGGGTACAATACTCTATATACACAAAGCTTATCTGGAGCACTGCACATAGGGCATTAGTTTTCTCCAAATAACTAAGATGTCTACAGCTTAGAGAGTGCCATCATCAGCAGATTGAGTAGGCAATATTGTGAATCTGTTTTTAACCCTTACAATGCTGAATTAATTTGTGTCGTCTGCTGAATATTTTTTATTTTTCCATTTTTCTCATCAAAAACTTGGTTTGGCAGCACTTTAGAATCATTTCCAATGGAAATGATTCTAAAATGCTGCCAAACCATACTTTTACTGAGAGAAAAGATAAAATATGAATTATCAGCAGACGACTATTTTCGGTTCCTGCATTGTAAGGGTTAAGTCCATCAAAATTGTTACAGTAGTTACGGAGATAATAAGTGTGGTTGAAATTAGGCTGAAAAACAGGTGTTGTGACGTATTTTAAAGGTAAATGACCACTCAGTAGGCACAAAATGTTATTTATATCAGAGACATCATTTGAGACATTTTCTGGCAAATTAAACATTCATTCACCATTACCCCACGTACTGATTGGCATTATTATACATTTTATATCGGATGTAAAAATACTAAGTGGGCATGTACCTTTAACAACTGTATAACTTGGGACAAGAAATACAAGTTAGATCTGCAAAATCTTTCTCTTTGATCTTGTTACATGTATGTGATAGCTTTTCTAAGTCACAATTTCACTCAGTTCGGGTGATATATTCAATTATTATTTTGAAACATAGGATCTATAATTCTATCGATTTATGTATGTAAATCCTGATAATTCCAGCACAAAAATATTTACACAATTCCCTAACATTTGATTGGCCCGTAGCAAGTCTCTGTCCAAAATTTATATCCCAGTAAACTCCCACGCCAAACTACTTTCCAGAACCGTCAGGCGCAGTTAAAATAATTCTTAAGAAAACGGAAAATAAACACATTTTCTTGATGAATTTATTTCAAATGCTGGAATTATAAGGAATGAATGGCCTTTTTGTGGAATTTATCGGGGATATAAACTTGGAAAAGTCGCGGGAATACTGGACGAGGCCTTCCGGCCTTCGTCCAGTATTCCCGCGACTTTTCCAAGTTTATACCCCGATAAATTCCACAAAAAGGCCATTCATTCCTATAATATAGAAATTGTGTTTATTGGTCGGATTAACCCTTAGACCGCTACTCACAACAATTGTCGTCTGCTGTTGCTTTTATATCTTGCGTTATTTCTCAATAAAAACATGTTTTGAGAGCACTTCAGAATCATTTCCAATGGAAATTTCCAATGGAAATGATTCTGAAGTGCTGTCAAAGCATGTTGTAGTTTATTGTAAAGTGCTATCAAAGCATGTTTTTTATAATAAAAATAGAAAATAATAAACAGCAGACGACAACAAATTAAGATAGCGGTGTAAGGGTTAACTTTTAGATCACAAAAACGTAATTCTCTATTTTACATCTTGTCTTCTTTCTCAACAAAAACATGGTTTGACAACACTGTAGAATCATTCTAAAGTTCTGTCAAACCATGTTTTGATGTGAAACATTGAAAACTAGATTGGTCAGTAAGCTAGGCTTATGGAATACCCCCCGCGTGGGCCCAGGTACCCCTAAATATGTACCCTTGTGACCTTGACTCTGGGCATAGCGGGGGCCGGCACGAACGTGAATGTGAAGCAGATCCGAGCAAGGAAATAGAAGTTATAAGCGATTTCTCTGATGTTAAGTTTTGTAAAGAGACTAAGTATGTGATCTTGACCTTGGAATGAGCTGGGATATGTCACAGCATGATAGTAGAGCCTTAGACGAATGCATGCATGAAATATTAAGAATTTTAGATGAAGTTCTAACATATTTCTCTGATGTTAAGTTTTGTAAAGAGACCATGTATTTGACCTTGACCTTGGGATCAGCGGGGGTTGGACGGTTGTGGATTTGGCACAGCATGGTAGTAGAGCCTTACAGGAATGCATGTGTGAAATATTAAGCATTTTAGATGAAGGAAATAGAAGTTATAACAATATTTCTCTGATGTTAAGTTTTGTAAAGAGACTAAGTATTTGACCTTGACCTTGGAATCAGCGGGGGTTGGACGGTAGTGGATTTGGCACAGCATGGTAGTAGAGCCTTACAGGAATGCATGTGTGAAATATTAAGCATTTTAGATGAAGGAAATAGAAGTTATAACAATATTTCTCTGATGTTAAGTTTTGTAAAGAGACAAAGTACTTGACCTTGACCATGGGAGCAGCGGGGGTTGGATGGTCATGCATTTGGCACAGCATGGTAGTAGAGCCTTACAGGAATGCATGTGTGAAATATTAAGCATTTTAGATGAAGGAAATAGAAGTTATAACAATATTTCTGATGTTAAGTTTTGTAAAGAGACAAAGTATTTGACCTTGACCATGGGATCAGCGGGGGTTGGACGGTCGTGGATTTGGCACAGCATGGTAGTAGAGCCTTACAGGAATGCATGTGTGAAATATTAAGCATTTTAGATGAAGGAAATAGAAGTTATAACAATATTTCTCTGATGTTAAGTTTTGTAAAGAGACTAAGTATTTGACTTTGACCATGGGATCAGCGGGGGTTGGACGGTCGTGGATTTGGCACAGCATGGTAGTAGAGCCTTACAGGAATGCATGTGTGAAATATTAAGCATTTTAGATGAAGGAAATAGAAGTTATAACAATATTTCTCTGATGTTATGTTTACGGACGCACGGACGCACGGACGCACGGACAACCTGACTCCAGTATACCCCCCCACAACTCGTTGCGTGGGGTATAATGAAAAACAAACAGCAGACAACAAAATTTAATTCTGCATGGTAAGGCTTAACTTTTCATTGAATTTGTCCTGGCTTTTCAGGCTATTCACTACTAGTGTAAGTGGATATCACACATTCAGGAAAAACATGTAAAATACATAATACAGAAAACTGATTACCATAACCATTGTATTTATGTGAAGCCTTAAGATGCTTAAGGGGGAAATGTCATACTTTAATGGAATACTAAGTGATCTTATAATGTAGCTTTAATCCTTTTGAATCCAGGTCACATACAAAATGTACATGTATGTTGGCGTTTCACTCCTGCATGCAGCATATAGTCAATAAATGTAAATCCATAAATTGATATTTCCAGACGATCCTAAATTTGCACTTACAAACATTTTAGTCTTACGACGGTTAGTGAAATGGTCCACTGGTTATTTTGTTTATTACTGAAAAAAAGTAGGTCTACTATAAATGAATATTTAGCATCTTCAATAAGTTATAATTTAATGTGATATTCATTGAACTTGTTGACTGACTTCCTAAGAAATGAGGCATATCCGAGTTTCTTATGAAATCAGTCAACGGGTTTAATAAATATCTTATGACATCAAAACAAGTGTTAGATTCCATTTATGCATAAGCACAGAGAAATATGGCTTATGGGATTTGTCACCAGTGTAGCTCATGATCAAATAACAAACGTCTGTAGCCTGAAAACAATCTAGTTAGTTTATTAGAAGCAGGACGTGTGTTTCATTGATGGAATGGCGAACAGTGGAGATCCTGCGGATGCACAGTCTGATCTGGATCTACACTGACTGCAAAACCCATAAGCCCCATTTCTACTGTCACAGCCACGAATACACATTCTTGTTGATATCACATGCTGTAGACTCTGATCACAGGTTGAAGTAACGGATCGAGGTCTATAAATACATTAAATATGCCTAAAAGCATCAATAAATGAAGAAAAAAATAAGCTAAAAAAATTGTTTTTAATCCCTATATAATATAGACATGTATATGTCTATAATTATATAGGGAGTAAAAAAATAATTTTTTTAGCTTATTTGTTTTCATTAATTGATACTTTTAGACATATTTAATGTATTTATAGACCTCGGGATAAGCTGCGTATTTGCGTAAATACCCAATTAAAATTGCCAAAAACCCAATTGAGATCAGAAAAAGCAATAACAAATTTGTGGTACCTTTATCATGCTACAGAAAACAATAAACAGACCACAAATATAGCATATTTTTCTTATTTTCCATGAAAAAACATCTTGGTATTTCATTAGAATTGTCTCCAAGGAGACAATTCTAATGAAATGCCAAGACATGTTTTCATTTTGAAGCAAACTATTCAATAATTGCTGTCTGTTGATGTGTAAACAGAAGAGTGATTTTATTTTACCCAATTAAAATATTGAAATGCCCAATTGCTTCAGATATGATGGAGTGAAAATACTCAATTACTAATTCCTTATCTGGAGCCCTGTATTGATCAGCCTAATTGCACCCATACAACCTGATAATGATTTAGTTTGTTCTTGATTATAAGTTAATGTGATTCTACACAGTCAATATTCTACCCGAAGCACAGCCGAGGGTGAATATACAGGAATGTAGCTTCAAACGGGCAATATGACACCAAATGACTTTGTAGAATCACACTAACGTATTTGTCATACCACAGATTCATTAAATTCTCTAGAATTTAGTTTACATGTGCATAGGTGCATGTTTAACGTTACAGCCATATTGAGCAGGTAATATGGACTCATATTACCTGCCAAGCTGGCTAATCAAAACGCAAGAAATTTATCTGCGGTATGACATTACATATTAATAGATGTTTCATTGACAGGTATTGTACTTCAATATGTATGGAACGCCAAATCTACATAAACTCAAATATATATTGCTAGCAACAAATATTTGGAGCTAGCAATAAATATTTGGAGAGCTCTCGAAATCAATTAATGATATCTCGAAATCAATTAATGATATCTCGAAATCATTTGGAGAGCTCTCGAAATCATTTGGAGCGAGCAATATAACATTTGATTTGGAGAGCTCTCTAAATCATTTGGAGAGCTCTCGAAATCAATTAATGATATCTCGAAATCATTTAAAGAGCTCTCGAAATCATTTGGAGAGCTCTCGAAATCAATTAATGATATCTCGAAATCATTTAGAGAGCTCTCGAAATCATTTGTAGCGAGCATTATATAACTTGATTTCGAGAGCTCTCCAAATCAAAGCTATATAATGCTCGCTACAAATGATTTCGAGAGCTCTCTAAATGATTTCGAGTGAGTGAGTGAATAGGGTTTAACGTCCGCTTTTCTGACATAGAGGTACAAGCCTCAGGGAGTCTACACGCAGACGGGCTTCGAGATATCATTAATTGATTTCGAGAGCTCTCCAAATGATTTCGAGAGCTCTCCAAATCATTTAGAGATAGCTCCAAATCATTTAGAGAGCTCTCCAAATCAAGTTATATAATGCTCGCTACAAATGATTTCGAGAGCTCTCCAAATGATTTCGAGATATCATTAATTGATTTCGAGAGCTCTCCAAATGATTTCGAGAGCTCTCCAAATGATTTAGAGATAGCTCCAAATGATTTCGAGAGCTCTCCAAATGATTTAGAGATAGCTTCAAATGATTTAGAGAGCTCTCCAAATCAAGTTATATAATGCTCGCTACAAATGATTTCGAGAGCTCTTTAAATGATTTCGAGATATCATTAATTGATTTCGAGAGCTCTCCAAATGATTTAGAGAGCTCTCCAAATCAAATGTTATATAATGCTCGCTCCAAATGATTTCGAGAGCTCTCCAAATGATTTCGAGATATCATTAATTGATTTCGAGAGCTCTGCAAATGATTTCGAGAGCTCTCCAAATATTTATTGCTAGCTCCAAATATTTGTTGCTAGCAATATATATTTGAGTTTATGTAGATTTGGCGTTCCATAAATATGGTTGTGACCAGCGATATGGGGCTTACAAAATTTTGATCGTCTAGTATTATACAGTCGAATCTGCACCTTTTTTAAATCACAGGTGGAAGACTCGGACCTGTGACACAAAAAATGGAAAATTATTTCTAATTTTAGTTTTTATTATTCATACTCACCTGAATGGTTGCAAACTGATAGGTTGCTATGAAATCGTCCTAATAATAAAAATCTGCCTACTCTAATCACTCAAATAACCCACCATAGACCATTCCGCTCTACCCACAGCCAATTGGCTAGTCCGCTATTTAAACTCCTCTATTATTGTTAGGTATACAGCTTCAAAAGTAAATCATTTCCATATGGAAATGACACTGCTAGATAAAAATAGTCTGAAGTATACTAAGTAGGGAGAAGATAAAACCATCAAGCGGGGACGGGAGGGAGGAGGGTCTTACCTTACCATTCAGGTGAGTATGAATAATAAAAAAACTAAAATTAGAAATAAATTTTCCATTTTTATGTCTTCAAACTAACCTGAATGGTTGCAAGAATCGTAGTGATGGTGGGAGGTATTCTCACTACTCATACTTCGACCGGAATGGTTAAGGCAGATTAAAAAACCCTCAAAACAGACAAAAATATTTGGTCAGGTACACACTTGGGTGTTACCTATATAGTAATAACATTGGTCTCACCCTAGAATCATAGGGGAGCCCAAAGCGGGGGCCCCCCCCCCTTTTCTACGAAAGTAGAAGAGAGGTGGATAAAGACAAGCACCACCACGCTAGTCTCGTAGACTGACTCGTAGACTCCAACCTGCTATACTTGGTTAAACGCGGAGAATACTCAAGGTATAGCTGCTGCTACCAGACGAAGCCCTGGCGAATGTAGTCGCCCGGCACTTCACACGCAATAACTCAACTGAGATAAACTCAAAGTCTATACATAGTCTCATGACGACACATGACTCGTACATATCGAGAACACAGTATAAACGCCCTAAGCACTAAGGTCATCCTAACAAGCAAGTGCTGAGGAGTTAAACTGGCCCTAAAGCCAGATCAAAACCTATACCAGGGTTTGACACTAACTTTTGGCCCAGGGATTCCGCAGCATGGACATCCCTATTGTTACATAATGTTGAATGGGATTTTCTTGAAAATGCAGTGATTCCTCCTACAAAACAGGGATCCTCGGGACTCGGGACACTGCGAGTGTCGACCACTGTATACCTATAAACCCATGTAGTATAGTAGACAAAGAGAATAGAATCATTAACCCAAAGTGAAACACTATCCTTTTGCAACAACACTGCTACAAACTAGAAAGGTAGCCTCGCCCTAATTGCAACATGTACAAAACAATGCCTCCTGGGCCAGCGTGATGAACCGTAAGAAGAACCTAGATCACCACAGATCCCCGTTCATCAACAAAAGCAAGTGAAGTTCATCGAGCGGAGAGTCACACTTACCAACCCCCAGGATTCCACTGGGACTGTAAAGACAAAAACCGAATAATCGGGTAATCAGAAAAAATCGCAGACTATCGCGAACAGGTAGATCCAAACAGCCTCCTAAACTTGATGCTACCGGCTGATAAACCCACAACTGCACCCGCTGCTATTAACGGACCCAGTTCTTAAACATCTCACTGAGATGCCAACCCCATGTCGGTCACATGAGGAACATGGAGAGAAAAGGGGGATTACTTTCCGGAACACCACATATGTATTCCGGAACACAAATCAGTACTCACTTATATGCATTAAAATAAGTTTAAATATCCGCCTTGGCCCAAGTTTCGGCTACCATGAGCACCCGAATAACTACAATAACACTGATTGCAAGACGCAAAAACATCACCACGCTGTGACAGGACCAAATTGGGCCATGTCTCGCTGTAATCATAGATGAACAGAAGTGTTGTCCTAACTTCTTCCGATAAAACAATCCCCAAATAAGTTGGCTGCACGCTTAGATCAGACATTATACGAATTACGTGATGAATAAATCAATATCTCTGAGCGCTGGAATATCAAATGGTAATCGCCTAGACGAGAATGATAACGGGTAAATAAAACAATAGGATTATTGGCAGAATTGTATTTAAACGAAATAATAATATCCAGATATACCCGCGCCGATCAAAAATCGTACTTTTAATAGTAATCCGTACTACCGTCTATCTAACGTATTTCCCGGAATAAATACGGAAAAATCGTAACAGATGGCAGTTACGCATCTCCTGCCAGTGCAGAGAGCGATCATAGAAAGAAGTAGAGACTACATGCACCTCGTGCATTTAGGGCCTAAACAACTCAGCTGCAGAACCACTTACTGTAGAATAAACTCAAGTAATGGCCCTATCTATCCAATGGAAGACAAAGGATTGCGATACCTCCCGTTGGCTTAAAATTGGTAAAAAAAAAAAAACTTTACGGTCGACCGGATGTCCTAATTCTTCCGAACCTAATGCTTCATCGCACGGACTGGACAGAAAGTGTGAACCACTGTCGCTGACAGGCGTGACGGAGGGAGGCCCGAACCACAACTGATTCCAGATCATGTGAGAAGGGATAAAGTATCTGAGGGAGAAATCTCAGTCATAGGAGAAAACTGCTGATGTGTAAACAGTAGTGTGCTTCTATTTAACACAATTAACATTTTGAAATACCCAATTGCTTCAGAAATGATGGAGTGACAACAGCATGTTGTATATACAGTCGATACGCGTTATGTCGACATTGCTTACATCGATATACCTGCTTATGTCGATATACGCTAGTCGGTCCCGGCCGAACTGCTATATAACTCATACATTACATACCTGATATATCGATATCGGAAATGTCGACATTTCGTTTATATCGATGTGGAAAACAAGTCCCGATGGTATAATTAATACACATTATACTGTAATGTCGATATGCAATTTGAACAGCGGGCGTCGTAAAGTCTGGTCAAACTTAATTGACACAGGTAAGTTTTTCACACATACAAAGTGATCAAAACATGCCGCCGGTAACCGTGTTACAATCGCGGAATACGTCAAAGCCGACCACGTAAGCCGTTGGTCAACCAATTAACGACAGTGTGACGTGAAATCACAAAAATACTCTTGTTAATAGCCAATTATATGCCTGACAGAATCGATCCGTAAATGCCATAATCATTAACGGACGCTAGTTTATAATAATTACAATTGAGTGAATTACATGCGATCTTATAAAAACACGAACAGTTGGGTATCTCAAATAACTTCCTTAGCAATGTCCAACATGCAGTACATGGGTCCGAAGTTATACTGGAACGAGTAAATTGAAAAGTCCGAATGGTACGTGGGCGCAAACAGAGGAAAAAATAAAACCGACGTTTGAGCCTTGCCGCAACAAAACCACAAATGGATACCCCCATCCGGACAAGATAGCACTGGACACCAAGGATGCAGAGCCATTCCGTCAGAACGGAGATGACCGCAGAAACCATAACCACCTGTCCGTGCAGAACAGAATCCGCCGCTGTCAACCCCCGGAACACTGCCAAAAGCTAAAACATGTTGATGTGTCCCTGAGTTTCCTGCACTGACCACCAACACACCAATGTAGGGGCTCCAATGAGCCCCCCAGCCTTCTCACGACGCGTCTGTGGACAGAAAGCGAGTAGGAGGAGGTAACACTATGGGAAATCCCTGTAGGAACCAGACCTCCACTGCCCACCATCTGATACAACTTAGGAAGATGGTGATCCTAGGCAGAGACCGATCCAAAGGATCGGGGTGCGGCCTCCATAGTCCTAGTAAGTAATACTGGAGGTCGCAAACATAACCTTCCCCTATTCTGCACCCCGAAATTCCAGGAGTGCAGAAATTTCCTAGCTGACAGAGAACCTCTGACCAGTACCGGAAACTAAAACAAGATGCCACGCACCCTGTCCAAAGGTACTATGATGACTGATAGATCGGTCAATAAGCTCATTCCCACCTAAGAAAAATCCTGTGTGGGAACCAACAACGACTACTCTAGATCTAAAAGACACAAAACTCGGAAACAACTTAAACTTCCGAGAGCATCTGCGGAAGGGCACGTGAAGTACGAGACCCGCAGATCTATGGAAACAACCCAGTCTACCGGGCAAATGGCGCTCCGACCACGTCCCGAACTTCCTCTATAGCACTATACTTCAAGAGAGAGACTCTACTAAACCTTTGAAAATACCCCCGTCAGGGGAAACGACCCCACAGGAGGTAGACAAGAAGGAGCAGCAGGAGGGACCATCGGTACCGTAGCTGCCCTTTGGCCGTTCGATCGCACAATTAACAGAGGTCAAAAGAGGCGAACGAAGCAAAACTATGGCCGTTCAAGAAAAAACTAGCCGGCTATCACTGCGTCTCACCTGGACAAGAGCATGTCCATAGAAAACTCCAAAGACATGTTGACAAGAGGCTTAGCGGCACAAATCGCCGACTGAAGCACTGCGTCCAGAGACGATGAATCATACTGATTCAAACATAAATCGAAAGTTGGCATAGCCACAATCGACTTAACAGCCTACACCCATGCCTTCGCAAACGCGAACCAGGACGAGGAGCCGAAGATATCCCAAACGCTGCGGCGTCCTTGTCCAGAAACGGAGATCTCAAAAACCATACCGCATAGAGGGGCATGTAGAACTTAGACCCCAGTGTGGCGATCAAAGTTTGAGCACTAGGAACCCCGCAGTGGCCAAATCCTACCTAAAGCTCCCCAATGTACGTAACAAGAAGCCCTACTGTAGGAGAGCAATGAAACCACGACAACTCCGGCAATTCCACCACCACCGAATCAGCCTCACAACAGCCATCCGAGGAAGTACCCCTATGGGAGGCTCCACTGGCAAAACCACCAGCTGTGAAAGAGCCGACAAACCCACTAAGTACTAGGACTTAGACAGGAACTCCAGAATCTTAGCCAACTGAACCATCATAACTCTATCGCGAGTCGAGTCCTGAATATAGACTGGGAATTCGAACTCATATACACTCGAATAAAGAGCAGGCCAGACAAGTACGGAGCCAAAGCACCACGGCGTCCAATACCACCTCGACCGTCTCCTCCGAGAACGGAAGAGCTAGATCTCGAGGAGCCGGATACAAAAACACAATATGTACACAGGATACGAACCCACGAACACCCCGGTCAGAAATAGTTGCTACCCCGGTGCCCAGTACCCGGTGCCTGCCCGGTGCCCGGTGCCCCGTGCCCGGTGCCCGGTGCCCGGTGCCCGTAACACAATACCGGCACCTCTCCTGCGAGAGTTAGGGTAGGTTGTGACCGGGTGAATGTGATAAGCACCTGCCGCAGCAACCCTAGACTGGCAGTCATCTACCACATACGTGGAATCTGATTCAACAGAAACTGTACTGTATCGTTCCAAATAGTATATGTACTGCCGAAGCTAGTACTACATGTAGAAGCCCTATACAACCGTCTCCTACGACGAACAGGAGAACGAGATCTAGATGAACCTGTTCCAAAACCTGAGAATGACCTCGAGGAAAAGGAAGAACAAGATCTAAACTCCGAACCCGAAATCGAAGAGCTAACCCAATCCTGACCTACGACGAGATCGACTCCTCGACTTACGTGAACACGTAGAACGAAGACCAACCGAAGACAAGAACGTCTTCCTACCGGAAGCAGCAGGCTGTCCAAGGAGAGTCTGGTGCCCGGTGCCAGGTGTTTGACCGGTGCCCGGTAGCCTAACCGGTGCCCGGTGCCCGGTGCCCGGTGCCCGGTGCCCGGTGCCCGGTGACATAATGCCCGGTGCCCGGTGCCCGGTGCCCGGTACCGGGCGCCTCTACTGAGAGAGGCTGGGTCAGCTTCAAACCGGGTGATATAGTATCAAGAACCAGCCGAAACACCCCTGTGATAGGTATAGCCCTCTGCGAACCGGGTGATAGAGATCAGGCACCGGCCCCAGCAGCCCGGTATCCCCTGTATGGATACCGGCCTATCACTTAACACAACCTCCGAAACCTCGGATGGTTCCACTGCTCCCAAGAGCTGAGACTCGGACACAGACTTCTTCAGACGTGAGGTATGGGACCTACTAGACCCAGCCTTGCCCCCACGTCGAATCCGTCCAACGGACGGACAAATCACATGGCCTCTCTTTGCAACACCCGCAACAGGCAAAGAACCTGTCCGTATGGGTATCCCAAGGAGAAGTCATGTGTCCACACGCAGCGCGTGATTGCGGCATTCTAACAAGTATTGTATAAAACAAAACCTGATAGAAGAAACGCAAAAACGCTACAAAAAAATGTGTCACGGGAGCGAATCCACTTGGGACGAAACCCGTTAGGGTACGAATCGCGTACACGCGAAAATATGTGACACAAAGTAAAACACCGTGAAAAACCCCAAAAAATGCAATGGAGAAAATCACGTAACACACAAGAGTGATAATAATATGTATTGAACGAAATATAATGACAAATACGGCACAATACACGGCAGAAATTCAAAATAAGCACGAAATAAAGAGAGAGACAAATATACCTGCACTCTTGATAGCGTCCTAAAATAATAGGAGGAGTTTAAATAGCGGACTAGCCAATTGGCTGTGGGTAGAGCGGAATGGTCTATGGTGGGTTATTTGAGTGATTAGAGTAGGCAGATTTTTATTATTAGGACGATTTCATAGCAACCTATCAGTTTGCAACCATTCAGGTTAGTTTGAAGACATAAAAATACCCATTACAAAAAAATCCATTACCCCACCCACTTGATCTCGTACAGTACTATCTTCTTATAGCGAGTCGCTATAGTCATGATCGATATATTGCGATTGACAAAACAGTTTCTCATACTGGAGCAGTGGGTAAACTGGCGGCCAACGTTGGCACTTGATTTTAATTTTGCACTGCATGCGTTCAATCCTCACTTTGGCCATTATATATATATTTTTTTTTTTTTAAATATTGTTTTTGTGTTTTCTTTTTATTTTTAATGAATCTTTATTACATGTAACAACAATTGACATGGTAATTATGAACCACATGCATCCATGTTTATTTATTTATTTGTTTATTATCTGAAGTGAGAGGTTTATTTTTCGACACAGTGTTCTCCGTAACATATTTGCATTTGTAGTGAGTTGAGGTGGACTTTCACAATAACACACGAATGTGCAGAATGCATTTCACAATGATTAGGTTCAAAGTGAAGTGTTTTATAATGTTGTGTAAAAGTAAATGTACGACTGTTTCGGGATGTGTGCGTTACCTCTGGCGCCAAAATAGTAAAAGCGAGAGAAAAATGTATGCCTTTGGCTGGATTCGAACTCACGACCGTCCGATCACCAAACAGCAGATCTACCCACTAGAGCACTAAACGATGTTACTATTATTAGCAATTATATCGAATGTTAATGCGTTTGCGCTGGTATACAAATACCATGTCTACAACATATGACGTAAACTATTTAAAAATAACGTGTTTACAATAATATTTACAATAATAACGCGCCAGCTCAAAGCGGTACACCTCTAGATGGCCGCGGCCCGCCGAGGCTTTGACAGTATACCAAAAAACTTTAACCAACAACATTAAACCATTACACACGTATGCATGGACGGACATACGTATATTATGCCAATGTGCCGACTATATCACTTCAGTAAACAGTGTAGACCCACACCAAACCACGGGCATTCAGCGTGTTTCGGCTTCCATCGGTATAACTCTATATATATATATGAACAAGGCTTCTAAATCGTATCATAACAAAATAACATGTTTAAAATTGTAATTTTCTATGCATTCTACAGTATGTATTTCTGCAGGATATCAATAATTCTCAAATGATCATATGAACTTGCCACTACAATATGAACATTAGAGCCTAAAACATATTAATTCACTTGTTACGGTACGAGGTTGTGTCTGACCTAGGAAAAGAAGCTGTATAATTCGATATTATTTGCATAAATATGTTCTAACTATGTTATTTTAGCAAGATAACAATAATTCTCAAATGAACAGGACGTGCACTATCTGCCAAAATATCACATTAGTGTTAATAAAATCGAGGTAGAAGCCTTGTTCCTATATAGTTATACAGATGAAAGTCGAAACACAGAATGCCTGTGCACCAGACTGTATAGACGCGCAAACAGCAGGCGCGGATCCAGGATTTCGGGTTAGGGGGGGCGTAACTATTTTGCAATACTTGACTATATTATCGTTGACCAAGCAGAGCTCGGGATAGCGCTTGGGGGTTCCGGGGGCATTCCACCCGAAAAAAAATTGAAATCTACATCGCATTTCCTGCGTTCTGGCGCATTTTGGAGCAAAAATATTGACACTGCCACAGTATGTTTAGTATACACATGATTTTTGATTGAAAACGTTTAAATTTTGAAACAATAAGACAACGACCGAAAAATGCATGGAATACATGGCACTTGGCAAAATTACGTTTATAGAAACGTGCCTTGTAACTTGCCGGGTCCGCCCCCCATGGACTGGTCTGGGCCTGCAATGGTCACAAAGGCGATAGGCCTGGTTTTGACTTATGTAAACAAACCATAGATATACCATGACCATTTATGGGCCCGTTATACATGTATTGATCAGCTGGTAGGAGATAAGGCCAACCCCGTCATTTGTTGAGGAAATACAGAGAGTGCATGAGAAAACGTGCCTATTTCCATGAAAGTGAACTAGAATATGGGTACATGTGGCACTCAGGGCTCCAGATAAGGAGTTAGTAATTGAGTATTTTCACTCCATCATTTCTGAAGCAATTGGGTATTTCTTTAATTGGGTAAAATAACAAGAATTCCGCCACGGAAGCGGTATCGCGCCTGCCGAGGCATGTGACAATAACTTTAACGCATTTCCCTTACAAAAAAAACGGACGACGCGGACGATGACGACGACGGAAAAAGCGCTGACTATAGTCGCGCCTCTGCTAAAGCAGGCGCGACAAAAACACTACTGTTTACATATCAACAGACCGCAATTATTGAATAGTTTGCTTCGAAATGAAAACATGTCTTGGCATTTCATCAGAATTGTCTCCTTGGAGACAATTCTAATGAAATACCAAGATGTGTTGTCATGTAAAATAACAAAACAATATGCTATATTTGTGGTCTGTTTATTGTTTTCTGCAGCATGATAAAGGTACCACAAAATTGTTATTGCTTTTGGATACGCGCTACTTCTGATTTCAATGGCAATTTTAATAGGGTATTTAAGCAAATACGCAGCTTATCTGGAGCACTGAGCAGTCGATCAGAATTTAAAGGTACATGTACCAAAAATATGAATCACAATTTTCATGACTAGAATTTATTATTTTGGAATTTATTATTACCACCAAAGATCATATGCCCACATCTTAACTCTTAGACCGCTACTCACAACAATTGTCGTTTGCTGTTGCTTTTATATCTTGCCTTATTTCTGAATACCAGATGGCCAGATGATGACTAATAAGCATACAATGTATGAAGTTTCAAGTCAATGTGACTTAATACTGCAGAGATATAAGGTATTTAAAAACTTTAACGCAGATTTCGGACAGACGGACGGACACACAGACACCCGGACGTCATTGTGATCACTGTCTCGCTTTCCACAAGCGGGCTCGACAAAAAAAACATTGTTTGACAGCACTTCAGCATCATTTCCAATGGAAGTGATTCTAAAATGCTGTCAAAGCATGTTGTAAATTATTCCAAAGTGCTGTCAAAGCATGTTTTGATGATAAAAATGGAAAATAAACAGCAGACAACAACAAAAATAAGATCTAAGGGTTAAGAGCTTAAATCATTAAAGAATTGTTTTTCCCTATTTTCTTGTCACTTGTTGATGCTTTTTGGTATATTTGTAGACATGGTCCATCACCTCAACCTGTGAGAATACCAGGCCAGACTGGTTTTCTTTTATATCAAGCCTATCAGACATGACCTAGAAATTGAGATTGGTGCAACTACACCAAGTACAGAGCTCCAGATAAGCTTTGTGTCTAAAGCGTACTATACCTCCTGATTTAAAAATCATTGCGCATTTTACCTGTACAAATGGATTATTGATTTTCTTCATTACTAAATAGGGAACAAATGACAAAACATATAACAAATTTAAAGATTCACTTATTTGAGCTGCAAAAAGCAAACACTTTGAAGCAAACACTTTGCTTTTTGCAGCTCATCTAAGTGATTTTTCAACTTGATGACAGTATTTTCACTACTCAATTTGAAAATCAATGCGCATTTTCACATTGCTGTGTGTATTTTGTACTCCCACTTTTGATAATCAATGTGTATTCAGCTAAAATAATTGCATAAAATACGCCAATACGCACCTTATCTGGAGCAATGCCCACGGGTCAGGTGTGAAGGTGTGTTGTGGGGCATTTGTAATCCTTCAATTTCAGAGATAGGTGTGACAGATGTCAGCCAATTAGACAAATGTGTCCTTAATCCTAATCTCAGTGGAATACACTGTCAGGAGTGGATAGTGGATCGTGGCTTCTGTCTAACACACAACCAGGTGTCTGTATAGCCTAAACATTTTTACCACATGAAACAAAGCCAAAAACGGCATCTTGAACACACAAAATCTTATTTCCCGGTATTTCCCCCTTCTGAGCTTATTTCCCGGGGCGGGAAATACCGGTATTTCCCAGCGGTATTTCCCGGCCAACCCTGCCTCAAACGTAGACTAACAGTGTGTGCATCGGCTTACATCATCAGACGTTACATATCACTGATATACATATCCTATATATGCGGATATGTCAGTATAGAACCTGATCCATCTCCCCTCCCACTCCTTTGGAGATGTATACATGTATGCTACATGTTAACGTTGTATATGTACAGGCGATAATTTAAGTACATGACTACAGTATTTTAGTTGAGTTAATTTCAGATTGATTATTGCTGCCAAAGTGACCATAGGCGTGTAGGCTCTGACCAGATTGCGCGGATATTCATGTACCAAATGGCACACACTGTATATCTTGTCTGCGGTTGCACCCATCTTTAACGATCTTTAACACAACATGGATTTGGAAACGAAAAACATACAGACGTGTGTCATTAATGATTTATGGCTCACATACAGTGTGGGCTTTGGCCAACCCATACAGACGCTGGTTGCAGAGATTGAAAGGTTTACTTTTTCTCGCGCCACTCTAATCCGTTATCTCAATTATAATTGTTGTTTTTATTTATGAGTAATTGTGTGTTGTGATAAGCGAAATACACTAATGTACTCTGTGCATGGCATTATGTGGCTGTGACTGTAGAAATTGGGCTTATGGGTTTTGCGAACAGTGGAGATCCAGATCAGCCTGTGTATCCCCAATCTGATCAGGTGCTGCACTGTTTGCCATTCCATCAATGAAACACTTGTCTTGCCTCTAACAAGCCATACAGATTGTTATCAGGCTACAGCAGTCGGTGTGCTATTTGTACAGAAGCTACACTGGTCACGTCTATTTAGATTTACAGACCCACTACTGGAAAGTGTACATCCTGGTCATATAGAAATATAGAATTCTAATATGTACATGTATAAATCACAGAGATCCACGTTCCAAATGGCGAACAGTATATAACCGGATAAACTGAAATAATTATGTACATGCATAAATCATAGTTAATACCGTAAATTTGTGGACTAAATGGAGAACAATATAGGAATGAATGGCCTTTTTGTGGAATTTATCGGGGTATAAACTTGGAAAAGTCGCGGGAATACTGGACGAAGGCCTCGTCCAGTATTCCCGCGACTTTTCCAAGCTAGTTTATATCCCCGATAAATTCCACAAAAAGGCCATTCATTCCTTATAATTCCAGCATTTTAAATAAATTCATCAAGAAAATGTGTTTATTTTCCGTTTTCTTAAGAATTATTTTAACTGCGCCTCACGGTTACGGAAAGTAGTTCGGCATGGGAGTTTACTGGGATATAAATTTTGGACAGAGACTTGCTACGGGCCAATCAAATGTTAGGGAATTGTGTAAATATTTTTGTGCTGGAATTATTCATTATTATATTCAGACCTACTAATACCTTCATTTTCCTGCATATATTTCCGGACTAAGTAAATGGCAAACGTTGTATTTCTTGATTTACTATATATATAACAATCATGTGCAAAAGGAGCGGGAGGGGACATGGATCAGGGTCTACACAGATACATCCGGATATATTATATGAGCCGCTTCGTGGGAAAAGGTACGTTACGGACAAATTTTGACATTTGTACTTTTTGACGTTTTCCGATGCAGAGCTCATTTCTGAACATACCGATATTTGTGCAATTTGAACGTCACGTCGCTCATTATTGTGACGACGTCGCAACTTTTTTCTGATTCACATTAATTACCTCAGGACAAAGTAGTCGTATTTCATTTTACGCCATGTATGATACCTGTAGCCTATAACATGAATGCATGTACCACGTAGAGACGAACATGTGAAGCAATAGAGAACATAATTAGTATAAACCGTGTTTGAACTAATAGAAAATGGTTCTTCAAAATGTTTAGAGATTAGGTGGGCGGGCGGGCACCTTTCCTCTCTCACATGATGTTCACAGTTTTGATGTCACAGTGGTTATCACATTGTGTGTAAAACAATTCTTTCATTACTGATACATGCAAGAGTTTACCAAATACAAAATTGTATTCACTACATTTAAATGCAATCTGACACACATAAAAGAAATTAAATCAGAAACAGATACACGTATATGTTATTTTCAAATACAAAAGCCATTTAAAACAAAGTTATAAATGGCTTTTGTATGTGAAAATAACATATTTAGAAAGCAAACATGGGAGTGGAGGGCTACTATTAGAGAGGGGGCTACTATTAGAATAAATACGGTAAGTGATTGGATTTTGATTGGCAACTTGACATTTTAAATGATAAGTTGTTGGATCAGGAGCTACACTGGTCAACATCATAAGTGCATTTTTATGGTAGGTGGCATTTTCTCCCAACATTGATTTCCTCTGCAGGTAAACAGAGATCCAGATAAGTTTTATATCTAAAGAGTATTATACCCCCAGATTTCAAATTCCAATGTGTATATGTATTATTTATTTGCTTCATTATTAAATAGGGAACAAATGATAACAAATAAAACAAATTTAAAAATTCACTTATTTGAGCTGCAAAAAGCAAACACGTGCTGTTTGCTTTTTGCAGCTCAACTCAGTAAATTTTCAACTTTATTACAGTATTTTCATTACTCAATTTGAAAATAAATGCATATTTTCACATTGCTGTGAGTATTTTGCACTCCCACTTTTGATAATCAATGCGTATTGTGCAAAAATATGCCAAATACGCACCTTATCTGGAGCTCTGGGTACAGGTATTGACCATCAACCAGACACACATGCATATCATAATTAATACATGGACCAGGGTTAGCTAATAGTGGCTGTAAATACAAACGTATTGTACTACTTCATCTGTCTTTTATACTTTCTATATCAGGATACAGAAACAATGCATAGGCATCGTTGTTACAAAGTTAATCCCCACGCTGGCAGCCTTGATAATAATAAAAAAATAAATTTACATTTTTGCCTTACAAAATAAGGTGAACATAAGACCTCAGTGACATTGCAAAATAAAAAGACATCTTGGAATAGCATCTTATATCCTGGTCTAGCCAAGTTAATCTCGGCTGGTACAGCCGAGATTACCTTGGCTAGACCAGGATATAAGATGCTATTCCTTATTGCATACGGCAATTTTCTAAAATTGATTTTGATTGGTAACATGACATTTTAAATGATATAGAAAGTTGACAATAATTTCATTGAACACTGTGGATTTAAATTTTTGTCATCTTTTCATACGATTTATGTAATTGTTGCATATTTTTTCTGAATAAATGTTGGTGAAATACTAAGTAAAAATTATATAACTGGCATACACTGGCCAACATGTCACTCGATCATGATGACAAAAAGATGATTATTACATCCGTTTTTTACTACCGGAAACCCATTATCATACTTACTTGGAAGAATATATTCTGCATTTGGAGCCGTTAACCTTTTTATCGGACTTGAACCTTCTGAAATCCTCATACGCGTCCTTCACGGCAGTGACAGTTAGCACAAACACGATTGGAATCATAGCAATTTCCTTGCCAAACGCCTGAACTTGGGGCACCCAATTTAGTGCGACAACAAACAAAAAATATAAGTTTGCAAAACGATGAAATTGCTCAAATAAATTCTTCGGAAGGAATGTCAGCAAAGAATATTTTGTAGTTCTAATCCGATTGGATCGGAATTCGTAGTTTGGATGCGATTTTAAATGAATTGGCGTGTCTTCTACCGTGTGGTTTGGAACCACTGCACGCAACTTCGGACCCGATTTGTTCGCTCGGAATAACGAATTCCCCATTATTGATCGAGTATAATCCAATTGATGCTTAATTAATAATTGAACTGATATCACCAGCAAATTGGTTGTATTTTACATAATGTACATAACAAATATTTCACATGACATGTCCAAGTATACAAGTTTAACACATAAACGGTTAAACCAAAGAGTTAATCCATGATGTAGCAATTAATATGTACTTTATTTTAAATAATAAATTACCATTTCTGGTCACATTCCTGGTTTGAATGCTTGTGTCACAATACTCCGCGAAATATCGAATATGATAATGAACTGATATTTTACTATTAACCGCACCACTACACCAGTTTAATTGATAAACTAAGTTACACTTTTATCTGATCTAAAATACAGGTGTAAATATTCTACATTACTCTAATCTTCATTAATTAGACCTATTAACAACTATCAGCGTAAATTTCATCATGAATGTTCACACATTACACCGGTATAATTTTCAATCAGCAATACACCTTATTTTGTCATTACTAGGTATTGGTTTCGGGTCAACAAATACAATGCAACACGACATTTTTCTTTACAATCCGTAAACACAGGAAAACATATGACGTTGGTGACAGAACCTGTTCGTATAACCAGTTTTGATTGGTTACATATAAGAAAATTAACCAATGAAAGGAATTATTCTTTAAAAGACACACCTGAGACTGTGTTCCAAATTATTTTATCGATTAATAGAAATGACGCACAGTCTACAAAGGTAAGGCTAGACGCAACAGAGAATTTGATTGGTCAGGGGAAGTCAGTGTGACCAATCAACAACTATGTTACGGAACTTTCACACACCGACTGTCATGGCTGACAAAAATGAAAACATCGAATTGTTGAAGAAATGCGAGTTTAAAAGCTGCTCAACTGTACGTTATTTGCTGTCATCCTTTGTATTAAGCAAGCTTTTAAAATTTAATTAGAACTTATCATTTTTATTCTTGAATAATTGTTGTTTATGATTTAAATGCTCCATTATGAGGCTCATAAATTTGACCTGTTCATTATTTTTAGGGAGGGGCGGGGCTGGATTATCATTATGGATAGTGATACTGATAGTGGCCAATTTATCTCTGATAATTACCACCTTTGACCTGACCAACACTGTGGGTACGTGGCAATATTCTATTCAATTTATATTTAAGGGTGGGAAATGGCTCGAACACCTTCCATACGCGGTCGTGGCAATATTTGGACACTTATTTAAGTTATTATATAGTCACTGTTCTCATGGAGCTGTGCCCCTAAGCACATAAATTCATATTGTGTGCTATATTCTGATTAATTCCTGAAAATGTATACATCAACATAAAGTTCAAGCACTTGACTATGAGTGCACATAAGGAATTCGCAAAAAATTTTGTTTGTGCAGTCCCTAGAAATAATCCACCCAAGTCACCTAATTGATCTCGAAACTTCTCATCAGGTTCGTGCCCTACAACTGTGTGCACATTTGAGTGACATTCCTTGATCACTCATACAATAAAGAAGTGTTGCTGCCTAGATGCATCAAATTTAAATATGGTGAAGTCCAGATTCACCTATAAAACAAAATATTACATTTTATACATAATTTGCGAACTAACCCTCTTCGGATTAAGGAAGTACATGTATGTAGAAAAATCACAAAATAGGTGGTAAATTACAATTGTATGTAACTGTAACTTAGAAAACCGTGGGAAACAACTTAAAATACCTTTTTAAAATAATTTTCAATTAACACTATTCTTAGAATGTGCTTATTCGCTTGTTTTCTAGGGGCATGAATCAATGAGAAGGCACAAATTCATGAGAATTGGGGCTATAGGAGCTACATGTATATATATATAGTGTCTAATGAGAAAATCTGCATAGCTAATAATTTTAAGTTTTAACACCTTGAACATTACATACAAGGTGATTGTCAGGGAATGTACACACTACCAAATGGGTCAAGGTTACTCAAATGACCCAGGGTGGTTAACTATCAATGTGAGGAAGTTACTGATCAACTTTAGCGAACATTCGACTAACGTATCAGGAAATAGCGAAATTTGGACATACATCTCAAGTTTTGATGGACGTGATCTATATTTCAAGGAATGTAGATCATTGTCACATGAATGACCCAGGATGGTTAGGTATCAATGTTAGCAAGTTACTGATGAAGTTTGGTGAAGATGCAACTAACATATGAGGAGATATGCAAAATTTAGACGAAAGTCCAAAGTTTTGATGGACATGAGAAAAGTAGGACACGGTTACCAAATGACCCAGGATGGTTAGCTATCAGTGTAAGGAAGCTACTGATAAAGTTTGTCGACCATCCAACAGATGAGGAGAGATGCGAAATTTGGACGTACGTCTAGTTTGATGGACATGAAAAAGTAGGTCAAGGTCACTTGAATGACCTGGGGTGGTTATGTATCAATGTAAGGAAGTTTTGCGAACATGTGACGTATCAGGAGATATATATATACAAAATTTGGACGTACGACAGTCACACAATTGTCCCAGGGTGGCTAAGTATCAATGTATGGAAGCTACCATGAAGTTTGGCGAACATCTGACTAGCATATTGGGAGATCAGGGCTCCAGATAAGGAATTAGTAATTGAGTATTGTCGCTCCATCATTTCTTAAGTAATTGGGTATTTCAAAATTTAATTGTGTAAATTAATATCACACTACTGTTTACACATCAACAGACAGCAATTATTGAATAATTTGCTTCGAAGTGAAAACTAGTCTTGGCATTTCATTAGAATTGTCTCCTTGGATACTTGATACTCGCTACGTCTGATTTCAATTGGGTTTTTGGCAAGTTTAATTGAGTATTTACGCAAATACGCAGCTTATCTGGAGCTCTTGGGAGATATACCTATATTTTGAGAAAAGTAGGTCAATGTCACCCGTAGGACACTGGGTATTAGGTATCAATGTAATGAAGCTACTCGTGCAGTTTGGCAAACATCCGACTAAAGTATCAGCAAATATGCAAAATTTGGACTTGCGGTACATCCAAAATTATTGACACAAAGGTTAAGGTCACCAAGGTGAAGGTCAATGTGATGAAGCTATTGATGAAGTTTGTTGATGATGTGACTAATGTATCAAGAGATATATGGAGTTCCGTCCAATTATGACCGCTATGTCTCACTATATACATGTATATCCACTATTGTGGGTGAGACAATAAATTGTCTTAATCGCAACAATCCATCCAAACTGACTTGTTTCACAGTGGGCATGTACCAAGTTTTGCTACAAAAAAGTTACGGAAATTCTGATTGGTTACAGAGGTTTTGGCGAGCCTGATAAACTGCATATCAAAAGACACCAGTAGCATATTTCATCAAAATTGCCAAGTATACTTATCTAGCAAAGTATACTTTGAAGGAGTAATCATTTCATTTTCCCGAAATGCATTATTTCATATAGAACTAACGACTGCATATCAGTGATTCTATGTTATGTACATCTGGTGTCCCGGTGTAATTTACTGACAAATTACACAATCTATAAGGAATTTATTTATTTTTTTCAGTAAAGAAACTACATGTATGTATAATACCAATCCATTAAGAAAACAGTATTTACAATTCTTGTTATGTGTGTTTTGTTATTATTTTCTGTTGTTGGCATACGTGTGGTGCACCAAATGGGCATGTCCCGGTCATCAATCAGCACAGTTCACAAGCCCGTAGTTCTCAAATCTGGTCCATTTGTACTTTACTATATATTGCATCTGAATTAAGTTACGGAAATTCTGATTGGTTACAGACATTTTGGCGAGCCTGATAAACTGCATATCAAAAGACACCAGTAGCATATTTCATCAACATTGCAAAGTATACTTATCTAGCAAAGTATACTTTGAGGGAGTAATCATTTCATTTTCCCGAAATGCATTATTTCATATAGAACTAACGACTGCATATCAGTGATTCTATGTTATGTACATCTGGTGTCCCGGTGTAATTTACTGACAAATTACACAATCTATAAGGAATTTATTGATTTTTTCAGTAAAGAAACTACATGTATGTATAATACCAATCCATTAAGAAAACAGTATTTACAATTCTTGTTATGTGTGTTTTGTTATTATTTTCTGTTGTTGGCATACGTGTGGTGCACCAAATGGGCATGTCCCGGTCATCAATCAGCACAGTTCACAAGCCTGTAGTTCTCAAATCTGGTCCATTTGTACTTTACTATACATTGCATCTGAATTAAGTTACGGAAATTCTGATTGGTTACAGAGGTTTTGGCGAGCCTGATAAACTGCCTATCAAAAGACACCAGTAGCATATTTCATCAACATTGCAAAGTATACTTATCTAGCAAAGTATACTTTGAGGGAGTAATCATTTCATTTTCCCGAAATGCATTATTTCATATAGAACTAACGACTGCATATCAGTGATTCTATGTTATGTACATCTGGTGTCCCGGTGTAATTTACTGACAAATTACACAATCTATAAGGAATTTATTTATTTTTTTCAGTAAAGAAACTACATGTATGTATAATACCAATCCATTAAGAAAACAGTATTTACAATTCTTGTTATGTGTTTTTTGTTATTATTTTCTGTTGTTGGCATACGTGTGGTGCACCAAATGGGCATGTCCCGGTCATCAATCAGCACAGTTCACAAGCCCGTAGTTCTCAAATCTGGTCCATTTGTACTTTACTATACATTGCATCTGAATTAAAATAGTTTAACATTTACATTAAACTTATTCTGCAATAAATTTGCCTTTTGTTGTGAAAAATACTGACGTTAATGTATCTGTCCCGAATCATTACCGTTACGCTGAACAAAAAATGTAAAATCACAGTAATCTCCCTTTCCTACTCTCAGCTACTAATGCGATGAACACTGTTTATGCGCGCGCAATTTATAAATAAACACGGTGGTAGCACAACTTAAGTCATTGCCGAGAACGAGGCCGGTCTGTATTCATAATTTTAAGGTTACACATTACATGCATCATTACCGTTCAGGGTTTATACACGTCCATATGTATGTAGGTCGGCTGAAACCAAAATGGGTGGATAGACACACTTACAACGTTGTATTTGTATATTCTACCTTCATGATGCGTTGTATACAGAGGGGGGAAAAATGGGAGTTTTTAAAGAAAAATCATTACCGTTACGGTCATTTCCGTTACAAAATTGTGTAACGGTAATGACGATCGTGTAACGGCAATGATAAATTACCATACTAACCAGTCAGTTCATGCGTCGATTAGATATAAACCATGTCCCATCAGTTGTCGGTCAGTAATGGCACATTTATTCAGTCCTACAACATTTATATATCGGGATTTAATTAGTAAAAGCTCTGGAACAACAAAAAACAGACACAACTTCGATGAGTGTGGGTTTCTATTGGCAATCACATTAAAAGTAAACATTAACTTGAAGTTATTGGTTCTACCTCGAAACTAGAAAAACGGCACCAAGATGTACATAAAATATAGAATCACTGATATATTTGATCATTAAAAGTATGCAGAATTATTATACTGAATTTATTACATTATCACAGCCAAAATGGCTGTGATAATGTAATAAATTCAGTATAATAAAAATTAATAAATTCATCCTTAGACCGCTACTCACAACAATTGTCGTCTGTTGTTGCTTTTATATATTGCCTTATTTCTCAATAAAAACATGTTTTGACAGCACTTCAGAATCATTTCCAATGGAAATGATTCTGAAGTGCTGTCAAAGCATGATGTAAATTATTCTAAAGTGCTGTCAAAGCATGTTTTTGATGATAAAAATGGAAAATAGAAAATAAACAGCAGACGACAAAAGAATTAAGATAGCGGGCTAAGGGTTAAATTGAAAACTTTGCTAGATAAGTACACTTTGCAATGTTGGTGAAATAGGCTATTGATATTCTCTATATGTCGGCGAGCCACGGAAATCGTACTCGTTTCCTAGCCTTGCCTGATAAATTTTGTATCAAAAGGCACTAGCCATGTATTAATCTCTATATACAGGTGCTGCACAGGCTGGCCGATGCCTTATGTCACAGAGCACGCCCCACTTACGAGGATTATTCCAAGATTTGGACGCTACAAGAATGGTGGGCTGTTCTCGAATGCTTCTCCGATATTATCCGAGATTCTGTGAGCGAAACTTGGAGCAAAGACCAGGTTTGCCATTATAGACCAATCTTATAAATAGGTCACTTAACCGCACTTAGAACAACTTACAGGGAAACGTTGACTTTAGAATTGGAGAAAGTTGTCGGCTTGACATAATGTTACTTACTTTCTCCTTGTTGATTTGACAGTAAATAGAGAATATTAGTATAGTGTCATGAACGTGAATAAATATCTGTCGAGGCTGAGAAATCAGGATGGGCGAGGCTTGCCGAGCACATCCTGATTTCGAGCCGAGTCAGAATATTTATTCACGTTCATGACACTATAATAATATTCTATTTATCCCGTTAACCACATCAAAGTTGTTCAAATGTCTCATAAGTTTGTCTTCTGAAGCGACAAGATTATCGTGTTACGTCATTCACATAATGACGTAACGTCATACATAATGACGTATCTACTAGACGTGAACGAGAAAAAATACACGTACCTGCTTTTCACGTCTAGTAGCAACATAGTTGACGGGATAAAACGTGTTACGCTCTGCACCGGCATAAAATGTATCACATCCAAAAATGCATCGGTTTCAGAACTTTCCTGATGAGATGCCACTCAGTTCTACTTAGAGCTATCGCGTAAACACATTTTTGTCGAGCCGGCTTGCAGAAAGCGAGACATAGTGATCACAATGACGTCCGGGTGTACGTGCGTCCGTCCGAAATCTGCATTAAAGTTTTTAAAAATACCATCAAATGCCTCGGCGGGCTCGACATGCGGGCCGCAGCCATCTGGTTTGTCTAGTAACTGGCGACAAAAATGTGTTTGTGCAGTATTTTTTGCATGTAGCTGAATGCGAATTCGTTGAGAATCGGGCACCTATTTCTACATGAAACATTTTAGGCTGGTACAAAGTTCAGCACCAGTGTCTACTGTGAAACTAAGTAACGTGATGTTAAACTAACAAAATCCACCAATTCCAACCACTATGTCTTGGAAGTTAATTGTTATTTTCTATTGTTATTTTCTATAGGTAACCTATTTAAAGACTGGTCATTGAAAATGTAATTATTATGGCTGTAGAACAGTTTAAAGCAAATGCAAACTGGGTGATACAACTATAATTCCAGCACAAAAATATTTACACAATTCCCTAACATTTGATTGGCCCATAGCAAGTCTCTGTCCAAAATTTATATCCCAGTAAACTCCAACGCTGAACTACTTTCCGTAACCGTGAGGCGCAGTTAAAATAATTCTTAAGAAAACGGAAAATAAACACATTTTCTTGATGAATTTATTTCAAATGCTGGAATTATAAGGAATTAATGGCCTTTTTGTTGAATTTATCGGGGATATAAACTTGGAAAAGTCGCGCGAATACTGGACGAGGCCTTCCGGCCTTCGTCCAGTATTCCCGCGACTTTTCCAAGTTTACACCCCGATAAATTCCACAAAGAGGCCATTCATTCCTATAGTAATGATTTGATTTATTGGTGTTTAATGGCCTATCAACAGCTACGGTCATTTAAGCCCGGGCCAACAGGTTCAATCACGTATTTTACCTGCTGCATTGGCATACAAAACCTGTTCTACATCCCTACTGTCTGTTTCACAAAAACTGCCCAAATTTTACGCTATATAGACAATTCAAAAACAATATTATTTTCGATAATATTAAATTAAAGGAAAATTTAAGAATGAGCCTTCTTTTTATTTCTCGGTCAAATATTGATTTTATTACGAAAAATTGTTTTGTCTATGGAAATTTAATGTGGGGGGAAAAGAGGTAAGGAAGTGTGGGAGGAGTCAACAAACGAAAAATTTTGGAAATTGACTCCGAAACCTGACTAGATAGCTTGGATATGATCTAAGAAAACAAAAGTTAAATTTTAAAAATCGGTCCTGTATTTCTGAAATTCTAAAAAATTTAACATGGGGAAATTGTTTTTTCGCAATAAAATCAATATTTGACCAAATTTCACGAAATAAAAAGAAGGCTCATTCTTAATTTTTCCTTTAATTTAATATTATCAAAAGAAATCTTGTTTTTGAATTGTTTATATAGCCGTAAAATTTGGACAGCTTTCGTGAAACAGACAGTAGTTTACATGACTTCAGACACACCATATACCATACTTTCAATGATAAACATGAATAAACAACAATAAATATTCTGTTCTTTTAAATATATTATATTATTGAGTATTGTCACTCCATCATTTCTGAAGCAATTGGGTATTTAAACATTTTAATTGGGTAAAATAAAATCACACTACTGTTTACACATCAACAGACAGCAATTATTGAATAGTTTGCTTCGAAATTAAAACAGTTCTTGACATTTCATCCAATTCTAATGAAATACCAAGATGTGTTTTCATGGAAAATAAGAAAAATATGCTATATTTGTGGTCCGTTTATTGTTTTCTGCAGCATGATAAAGGTACCACAAATGTTTTATTGCTTTTTGATACTCGCTACTTCTGATTTCAATTGGGTTTTTGGCAATTTTTATTGGATATTTAAGCAAATACGCAGCTTATCTTGAGCTCTGTTATTTTATATAATACAGAAATTAAATTGAAACTACGGTAACTATCAATTTCAATTATCCCATTGTTTACTTTACTACAGTTGTTCAAAGAAATAGAATGCCTGGACGACGACTACAAGTCGATAGTGTTTGATGTAATCAATGCCAGGCGGGGCGAAATTCGAGGGCAGTTACTAGAGGAAACACACAGCATTTCGCAGGCTCAACTCTCCGACTTTGATTGGAAGTTAAAGGTTTGTAATCCGAGACACGCCATGTGATTTTGTACCTTCGGACATCTGCGTAATTTCATTAAATACGTTTACAAAATTTACCATATTTTTCATAAATGAAGACAAAAGTTAACAAAATTTTCAGATAGATCCGCATGTACTCTGAAATTTTTGTCAACTTTTAACTTTATTGATGTAAAATAGGTAAATTTTGTAGATGCATTTAATGAAATTACGCAGATGTCCGAAGGTACAAAATCACATGGCGCGTCTCCTATGTGGCTGTGGCTGGTGAAATCACAGGTGGAAGACTCGGACATATGACACCAAAAAAATGCCTATTAAAAAAATCCCATTACCCCACCCACTTGGTCTCGTACAGTACCATCTTCTAGCATTTTTTTGTTTGGTGTCATATGTCCGAGTCTTCCACCTGTGGGAGAAATGGGGCTTATGGGATTTGTGATCAGTGTAGCTCCTGCTCAAATATCACACTCCCGTAGCCTGATTACTATCAATATTGCTCGTTAGAAGCATACCGGGTGTTTCATTGATGGAATGGCGAACAGTGCAGATCCTGATCAGACTGTGTGGATGCACAGGCTGGTCTGGATCTACACTGGCCGCAAAAAGCTGTAAGCCCCATTTCTCCATTCAAAGCTACATATCATTGATGGATGCGGTTGATAATTTAACCCTTTGAACCCGAAATCCCGCTATATCGGTTTATGCAAAAAGTGCAGATCCAGATGAGCCGGCTATTAATGAGCCGTCTCATCAGGATCTGCACTTTTTGAAAGTAATTTTAATATTTTTGAGAACAAAAACACCCCCTTTTCATAAATGAACGAATCTGAAAATCATTTTGTGACCATTGGATTGGTCGGAACATTAGCATATCACAGTCCATTCCAGTTCCTTAGGGTTGAAAGGCTTAATTATTGAGCATTACTTGTGGTTATGGGTTCAATCCCGGACACAATGCGAAAAATTCCTTTCTTTGTATTCCCATCCCACTGGCATTCCGTGTGAAACCGAGGTCCCATCAGGATATGTATCAGTCAGCTATAGTTGGAATTATCTTCCTTATTGCATGACCCGTTTTGAGCGATAATTATCTAGAAGATCAGCTAGATTTTTGATAAATTTTTTAAAACAATAAATTTTTGTGTCTGTAATTTTTTACAACTTTTGATGCCACTTCACTGAACATATCAAAATCCATGCCATGCGCGGATCCAGGATTTCGGGTCGGTGGGTGGGAGGGGTGGGAGGAAAAACTTCTTAATTGTAAAAGTGTACTATAATTTTGAATGAGCACCGTTCGTTCGTCGACTGAGTGGAGCTGAGATATCAACATCCCATTTCCTACGTTCTGGTGCATTTTAGAGCAAAAAAATCTGTACTCGACAAATTTTAGGGAGGCGTGCGCCGGGTCCACCCCCTCCCCTGAATCCGCCCTTGAAATCAGCCTGTGGTTGAACACTGGATTCAGATATATCAACTTAAGCATTGCAGACATAATTAACCATTTCACCCCTTAGTAACAGGAATGGATTTTTATGTTAATTTTGCAACCAATCCAATAGTGATAATCTACACACACATCACCAATTTGTGTGTTTCAAATAGTAGGACAAATACATGCATCAGTCAACTTTCATAATGGTCAGTGTCTAAATTAAATCATGTCTAAATTAAATAAATTCAATCATTTACAAGTATTGTATAAAAGATAAATGGTGACAACTCGGTGCTCCAGCTCTAATTAAGGTGTGTATTTGCGGAAATATGCAAGTATTGTCATAATTAAAGAACTATAGTCTGTTTCACGAAAGCTGCCCAAATTTTACGGCCATATAAACAATTCAAAAACAATATTTTTTTCGCTAATATTAAATTAAAGGAAAATTTGAGAATGAGCCTTCTTTTTATTTCGTGAAATTTGGTCAAATATTGATTTTATTACGAAAACTTGATTTGTCTATGGGAATTTAACATGGGGGAAAAAGGTAGAGGAAGATGTCTATGTGGATTTAACATGGGGACATTTTGTTTTCGCAATAAAATCAATATTTGACCAAATTTCACGAAATAAAAAGAAGGCTCATTCTTAAATTTTCCTTTAATTTAATATTATCGAAAAAAATATGGTTTTTGAATTGTTTATATGGCCGAAAAATTTGGGCAGCTTTCGTGAAACAGACATAATGGTCAGTGTAAGTCGAGAAAAATGCAAACTGCAAGTGTGTAAGACTGAATGTTTGTCCTACTCTGCCAGATTTAGGTGTTCTATTTATAGCAGATTCCTTGCTAGGTAGATGAGCGCTACTGTCACAAAATGTTATGAAAATTACTTGCAAAAAGTGTAGATCCTGATGAGACGACTGGTGCGTCACGAGCCGGCTCATCCACAGGTTGAAGTAACGGACCGAGGTCTATAAATACATTAAATATGCCTGAAAGCATCAATAAATGAAGAAAAAATTATTTTTTTTACCCCCTCCATCTAATCATATATGATTAGATGGAGGGGGGTAAATTTTTTTTATTTTTTTTCTTCATTTATTGATGCTTTCAGGCATATTTAATGTATTTATAGACCTCGGTCCGTTACTTCAACCTGTGGGCTCATCTGGATCTACAGTTTGCCAATACCACTATATGTATCACTGATACACTGAATGTATCAGAGGTGCGTCATTTGACCAACTTGGGGTGAAATTTTGTTATTTCTTCATCAAAAATGGCAAGTTGGGAGTCCTTTAGAATCGTCTCATTGAGACGATTCTAAAGCACTCCCAACTTGCCATTTTTGATGGAGAAATAAGAAATTTACCTCCAAATTACGCACCTTAATTGGAGCTCTGAGGTATGTAGTGTTAATATTGACGGAATACAGTCACACGATAAGGGAGGTCTGTAGCCTATTATTAAGTATACTTATCATGCTTATCTAGCAAAGTCTACTTTGAGGAAGAAATTTTCAATTTAATGAAAAATTTATTAATTTTTATTATACTGAATTTATTACATTATCACAGCCATTTTGGCTGTGATAATGTAATAAATTCAGTATAATAATTCTGCATGCTTTTAATCATCAAATATATTCAGTCGTTAGTTCTATATGAAATAATGCATTTCGGGAAAAATAAATGATTACTCCCTCAAAGTATACTTTGCTAGATAAGTATACTTTGCAATGTTGGTGAAATAGGCTACTGATGTTTGCCCTGAACAGTATGTACTTAATCGGTGCTAAAACTCTTGAGCACATACTTTGAGTTTGTACTCGAAATCACACATGCGTATAATTTTGATCTGTACGGTTGGAAGTATTGATCCATCCTTTGTTTTTGTTCAGCATGTGAGGGTATGCATATCAACTATGAATCCATCCTGAACCCTTTCAACACAACAGACCTGTATAGTGGCATTGGCAAACAGTGTAGATCCAGATGAGCCGTCTTGTCGGGATCTGCACTTTTTGCATGTAATTTTCATATTTGTTAGAAAACGCCCTCTTTCATAAATGGACTAGTCTGTAAACCACTTTGTGATGATTGGATTGGTCAGAAAATTAACATATCACAGTTGAAAAGGTTAATTATTGATATCTTGATGGTAAATCTTACTGGCATTCACACCTGGGGCCAAGTAATCCAGTGTATCATAGGTACCTGGCACCAGATCAGGAACCTGTCTTGCAGTTCCGAAAGTTTTTATTGTATTTTCAGTGCTGAACATATGGCACTGCCCCTTGTACATGCCCTTGCTGTTGAATGGATGTAAAACCCCAACCAATCAATTATTTGTGTTTTCCAGCTGGTTATGTCCAGTGACAAGATATCGACAATCCAGGAGCCTGTGGCTACATTAAACTTGGATATACTGACGAACACCGGCACCCAATCGGCGAATATAGAGATGAGCAGATCGTCACTCAAGTCGCTGATTGCTAGTCTAGAAGCCGCCAATAAGGTGATTGCACTCGAACATACCAGTAGCCTATTTCACCAACATTGCAAAGTATACTTTTCTAGCAAAGTATACTTTGAGGGAGAAATTTCCAATTTTATGATAAATTTATTAATTCTTATTATACTGAATTTATTACATTTTTGCTGTGATAATGTAATAAATTCAGTATAATAATTCTGCATACATTTAGTCATCAAATATATGCAGTTGTTTGTTTTATATGAAATAATGCATTTCAGGAAAAATAAATGATTACTCCCTCAATTTCTAGCAAAGTATAGTTTGAGGGCCTCAAAGTATACTTTGCTAGAAAAGTATACATGAACTTTGCAATTTTGATGAAATCGGCTACTGTTATATATGTGGCTATGACTAGAGAAATGGGGCTTATGGGTTTTGTGACCAGTGCATCCGCACAGTCTGATCAGGATCTGCACTCTTTGCCGTTCCATCAATAAAACAGCCATCATGCTTCTAACAATCAATATATGGGCCGCGTCATGCGAAAACCGGGCATATTCTGAATAGCGCTTCTTTTAAAAGTCATATACCACAAAAAATATCAATGTACATTGTATCTCAATTATTTTTCATGTTACATGTATTTTTATAACACGTGGTAGGAGCGCAAACGACGTTTTAGCTCAATGAAATAAATAATTTTGGGGTATAATAGCGACATCATTTAACATTTTGTATGCGACGACATATTTTAAAGTAGGCAGTAGGCCGCTTATAACATTAACTTTGTGACAAAACACGATACCGGGCAGATTTGGTAGTGTGATACCTTATAATTGTCGCCGTGTGTCTTTCTTGAGGATCGCATTACCATCGCCTGATCTACATTATTATGCAGTCAAGTGATAAACTGATGATTTGATACTACACAAGCACTTTCGACTACAAAAGCAAGTTTATGACCATCACATTTCCAATTAATATGTTGATGCATTTATTTTAAATTCAATACATACCCCGGATATTTATGTCATTATATAGCTGCATGTCTACCTCCATTTATGATAAAATGAGTGGCATTAAATGGCATATCATTCGCTAAGTACTGGATATAATTGTTCAAAAGTCTCAATTTACCAAGATAATAGATGGTAATATCGTTGGCATACACTAGGTTGTTCATATTTAAGATTATTTAGGAATCCAAGTGCAGTGTAAGCGAAGACTTCGCTGATATGTAGCCAGTTAAATGATGCGTTCACCATTTTGAATTCATAAGGACAACGACGAAAAAGAGTAAAACTGTCAAAGAACAACAGAAGCATTTCTAAGTCATTGATGCTGCGAGGAACTCGTGCAAGTATCCTTGCTATAATATTTTGTCACGACACCATGGCCATAACGTCAAACATGTATTCACATTAAATGACGTCACAAGTACGTGACGTCAAGTCATGACGTCATAATGTGTGTACCGAGGTACCAGGTATCGCGTCTCATATTAGTGAAAGTTTCAGTAAGTTATCATTTTCCGTTTTCTGTTCACACTTAATGTTAACTGACACCAGTAAACGTAAATGGGAGGGCAAACTGTGAACTTTTACGGCGACGCTAGACAATTTGAAACGTCGTTTTTTCGACGTCGTTTACCGCTTTTCATGATGTTGTCATTAAGCCCGGTTTTCGTATGGCGCGGCCCATATATTGTTGTTGGGCTACACGAGTGTGCTATTTGACGAGGATCTACACTGGTTACAAATCCCATAAGCCCCATTTTTCCAGTCACATATTTAGGGGTGAAAGGGTTCAGGATGCGTACAATTCAGTATGGTGCCTAGGCATCAGACCCGAGGGGGCAAGTTCAGATTTTGGGCCCCTTTCCCATTCTAAGTTGATGGGAGATTCTTCCATTTTAAGGGACATTGGCAGTTTTAAGCTGGAAAATGTCTCTTTTCTGGCTGTCGGTCTCAAGTTCCAGAAGCCAATTCTTGTGCATGTGACCCAGTGACAAAATTGGGGTTGTATGTTTGACCTGCTGAGCTATTAACTCGCACAACAGCAGTCTAATATAGAACTGTACTGTTTGTTAGAAACATCACTGGTGGGGTGCGAACGAACCCCCTTTTCAGTTTTAACTGTTGCGTACCAACTTTCTGGGGGAAGACCCCTGAACATCTCGACTAACCTTCGGCTGTCGGCATCTGCCTTGAGCAGTCAAACTCCCTTGGAAAATTCCTGGCGACGCCTATGATTACAGTGTAGATCCTGATAAGATTTTGAATGCACATGCTAAATTGGGTTTACACTTTTGGTCTCAAAGCCATTAAATAAACTGTAAACAAAATTGTATAAACTATATTTTGTCACATGGCGAAAAACATGAACTTGCGTAATAATAAAGCAACAAAGTGCGACTGTTATCTCTATTGATAGTCAATAATAATGAAGGAATACAAGAATTCCGCGGAATCAAATGTCTCGCCTTGTTCCGCCTTGATCTTGACCCTGGGGCCCGATAAAAATAAATTAATAGTCGTATATCCATCTACATATCATATTAAAGGTATGTATAAAGTTTGATGACTGTAGCTGATAAGGTGTTGAAGTAATGAGCGTAAAACAAAAACTTAACGCCGCCGACGACAACGCCGCCACCGCCGACTCCGGAAAAGCAAAACCTATGTTTCGCTTTCCGCTTTCGCTGGCGAGACAAAAACCATGGGCTGTTGCGTTTACTGGGGTACAATACATTTAGTCTGTTTAAAGTGTGTGGAGTCCGAAGGACCAAATGTATTATACACCCCAGTAAATGCAACAGCCCATGATTTTATTACTTATATTATTTACACTGCATTTTCTGATAGTTTAAAAAATGTAAATAACACAATATGGCGGTAAAATTAAGAATAATCTGGTTTTACGTCTATTTGTCGCAATTCCTGGAACAGCAACGTTGCCGGTCAATAGCGTGCAGTTATTGACAACCTCATGGAAATTAATGAAGTCAAACAATCTTTAACCAATCAACAACATGGCGCGACGTCACGTGGGTCTAATGTATTGTACTGGAATATAAACGTATTACGTTGAATGGGCGTTTCCATTATGAATTTATGGACAGTGTAATATTGCGTTTAAATTTTCTTTCAGGCTCTCGTGCAGTTGAAATCATGAAGTAGATCAGCCAACGACAGAATAGTATGTGCCAAATGACATCAAGACAATAGACTGCTAAATGGAAGATGCCTATCCACAACAACAACAACAGAAAACTCGAGGAATTAACTCCGTTAGTCCATCTCGTTGCCAATACAAATTTTGGAAGTCGGTTATATGCGGCTGTGACTGGAGAAAGGGCTTATGGTATTTGCAACCAGTGTAGATCCAGACCAGCCTGCGCAGTCTAGTCATGATATACACTGTTCGCAATGCATAAGCCCCATTTCTCCGGTCATAGCTACATATAGGCGAATTTTGAAAAATATATTTTTTATACAAAATAGTTAGAGCTCAATACATAGTTTTGAAGTACGTGCTAACAGGAGAGTTTAATTCACACTACATGTACGCAATTAAACTTTCTCATTCTGTAATTAATTTTGTGATTTTGTGGCTGCATAGAAACATCCTCTGTAGGTCAAAAATATTGATGACCAGCTTTGTAAAAGCTAAATGTTGGATACAGCGCTCCAGATAAGGTGTGTATTTGCTTAAATACCCAATTAAAATTGCCAAAAACCCAATTGAAATCAGAAGTAGTGAGTATCAAAAAGCAATGAAAAATGTGTTGTATCTTTATCATGCTGCAGTAAACAGACCACAAATATTGCATATTTTTCCATGAAAACACATCTTGGTATTTCATTAGAATTGTCTCCAAGGAGACAATTCTAATGCTGATGTGTAAACAGCAGTGTGATTTTATTTTACTCAATTACAATTTTGAAATACCCAATTGCTTCAGAAATGATGGAGTGGCAATACTCAATTACTAATCCTTATCTGGAGCCATGGCTTTTATGTTGTTGGGAACAATTCAATTCCGTGCAATACATGTTTTAAGAATTTGTATCACAGTAATAATAAATCATTCTTGATCATTTTTGCCTTCGAACCATTTATTCATATACAAGGTGATCACTGGCGAGTGTCTTGCCAGAATGACGCATGGTCGCGAGCTATCAATGTGAGGAAGCTACAGCCGGAATTTGATAAATGTTGAGACTACTAAAAACAGTAGAACCTCTCTAAACCGGACACACAGACAGTCTGGGCCCGGTTGTTCAAAACACCAGTTAGCTTAACGGACTGTTAAATCCTTAACGGACGGTTAAATCCTTAACTGAATGGTTAAAATCTCTGTTAAAACAGAGATTTTAACCATTCAGTTAAGGATTTAACAGTCCGTTAAGCTAACAAATGTTTTGAACAACCGGGCCCTGTTTAGCATTAAATTTATGGGTTTCATTGGTGTTTATTTATGATAATGTCTGTTCAAGTTCGCAAAGCACAATCGCATACTTTGGCAGTCATGTCTGATTTACAGTGGAACATCTCTAAACTGGACACCCTGGAGACCTCCCAGGGTGTCCGGTTTAGAGGTTCCACTGTTTGTTTGTTTGTTGGCGTTTAACGGCCTATCAACAGCTTAGGTCATTTAAAGCGGCTCCACTCCAGATGGGATTACAGTGTACTGTATTTTTTTCACGCGATGTTTACCTGCATTTGCTATATATCTACACATTGCGAGCTCATTTTCGGTTGGTGGATGTTTATATTCGCGTTAAATCGTACTTTATACGTCCCTATACGAAAGGGCTTTTCCGTTTCCAATTCTATTTTTACTTACGACCTACTTGCCGTACGTAATCCCACGTGACACAAATGGCCCACAAATCATACTTCTGGGCATGCGCACATTGCGTCCAGCTATATCAACAACAATGTCCGACTCTGAGGTAAGTCGATACATATTAGCGTTATACACAGGCGTTCTATATGAAACGAATGTGTTTCAACATCAATACATTTCCAAATAACTTACTTTTACCTAGGGCAGACCACAGATGTTTAAATATGTAGAAAGTATGTATTTTGTAACGGACGTGCTATCGCATCGGCAATTTTCGCAAAATTTCCGCGAAGTCACGGCTGCTGTGAAGCCCCAGGTCCTCCATAATCTGCTTATTCTGGGTTGATCTGGTCGCCAATATTGATTACTTGCTTGCGATATCGGCGATCACGCGATATTTTTCTTCTTTTTCGTTCTGAACATGTCAAAACCATGCTCGTCTCATCTTCCGCTCTGCGAGTCGCCATTTTGGTGGCCAAGACAGTCAACTGCGCATGTGCATGATACCACGTGACTGGCAATATCAGTATAGCGCGAATTATAAAAATAAATGGGAGTAACGCGCCACTCCCAACAAATTAATTAATATTAAATAAATAAATATCTATACTGGCCACTTATAATTTTTAAACCTGTCGCAATAGTTACATCATTAGGTACTTATTTATTTAAAATAGTATCCGTTTTACCCCTCATCTGGAGTGGAGTCGCTTTAAGGACGGGTCAATGGGTTTAGTATACTAAATCCCATATATTACCTGTACAAGTACATGTTCAAGTACATGTACAAATGGGGGGGGGGGATCTCAAAATCAGAACTGAATATTTACAATAAAAAAACTATATATTCAGCCCTGAAATCAGAATAATCCTAATCTGATGCCAGGTCGCCACACCAGAATCATTTGGCCCCTCCCAAAAGCAGTAGGATCAGTAATGTTCTTACTACTTTTATAATGGGCAATAACCCAATTCAACTCCCAGATAACAAAACAGCCAAAGATAACTAAATTGGTCAGTAAGCGAGGCTTAGGTAAGTGGGCCCAGGTACCCCTAAAATATGTAAAAAATTCCCAAGTGTGTGGGCTTGGACCTCGACTCTGGGCTTAGCGGGAGCAGCACGAACATGAATTTTTCACAGGGTGGTAGAGGTCCATTGGAGCAATGCGTGTGTGAAATGTGAAGCAGATCCGAGCAAGGAAATAGAAGTTATGTCTGATGTTAAGTTTTGTAAAGAGACTAAGTATGTGACCTTGACCTCGAGATCAGCGGGAATTTGTCACAGCACGATAGTAGCTTTAGAGGAATGCATGCATGAAATATTAAGACAACCCAGTATACCCCCCACAACTCGTTGCGGGAGGTATAACAAGAGCTGTAGAACAGCATAGCTCGACTATGAGGGTTGTCGATGTACACATAGCTTGACAAAGGTGGCTGCGGCCTGCATAAAAACCTTAACCAAGGTTGACTAAAAACCTTAACCAAGGGAAATTAAGTAAGTAATTCAAGGTTAAATGTAGGTCAATGTCAGATATTGGTCAGGGGTTATTGATGTACATCACTAGGAGATGAAGTTGTCCAAGTATGGTTGCTGTAGGCCCAGGAGTATTCCATATACAAGCTTGACTATAAACCTTAACCAAGGGGAAATAAGTAAGTAATTCAAGGTTAAATGTAGGTGAAGGTAAAATATAGGTCAGTGGTTATTGATGTACATACCTATGAGAAAAAGTTATCCAAGTATGGTGTCTGTATGCACAATAGTATTCAAGTAATTAAGTAATTCAAGAGGAAATGTAGGTCAAGGTCAAATATAGATCAGGGGTTATTGATGTACATCACTATGAGAAAAGGTTGTCCAAGTATGGTGTCTGTATGCACAATAGTATTCCATGTACAAGCTTGAGTAAAAACCTAAACCAAGGTTGACTAAAAACCAAGGGGAATTAACTAAGTAATTCAAGGTTAAATGTAGGTCAAGGCCAATATAGGTCAGGGGTTGTTGATGTACATCACTAGGAGATGAAGTTGTCCAAGTATGGTTGGTGTAGGGCCAGGAGTATTCCATCTACAAGCTTGACTAAAAACCTTAACCAAGGGGAATTAACTAAGTAATTAAAGAGGAAATGTGGGTCAAGGTAAAATATAGATCAGGGGTTATTGATGTACATCCCTATGAGAAAAGGTTGTCCAAGTATGGTGTCTGTATGCACAATAGTATTGCATGTACAAACTTGACTAAAAATCTTAACCAAGGTCGACTAAAAACCTTAACCAAGGGGAATTAACTAAGTAATTCAAGAGGAAATGTAGGTCAAGGTCAAATATAGATCAGGGGTTATTGATGTACATCACTAGGAGATGAAGTTGTGCAAGTATGGTGGGTGTAGGGCCAGTAGTATTCCATATACAAGCTCGACTAAAAACCTTTACCAAGGCGTGACGGTGACGGTGACGGTGACGGTGACGCCGGGGTGACAACATAAGCTCTAATTATTCTTCGAATAGTCGAGCTAAAAACGTACCCGAGGGCCAAACCAGGCAAATTGTGATTCCTACAAGGAGGAATCCCTACGTTAATTTACGCCGTTACGTTCGCCTGACCAACCGGCCACTGTATCTGGATTAGTCCATTTATCAGTAAAATGGGTGGGCTTGGAATGTTCGCCCGATTTACGGTGGAGCCTCCCAAATCAAGACATCCTGCAAATGCAATTGTACTTCGTGTGATTGATGGATTGGGGTTTAATGTTCATTCAACTGCAAAGTTATATGTGGCTGTGACTGGAGAAATGGGGCTTATGGGAGTTGTGACCAGTGTAGCTTCTGATCAAAACTTCTGTAGTTTGATAACAATCTATATTTCTATTTAGAAGCATGGCATGTGTTTCATTGATAGAATAGTGAAAAGTGCAGATCCTGATCAGACTGCGGACGCTCAGGCTGATCTGGGTCTACATTGGTCACAAAACCCATAAGCCCCATTTCCCCAGTCACAGCCGCATATACTGAAGGGAGTGTATCTGTATGGGGAGCTTCCTACAACCGACACTGAAATTACAAAACCTTTCAGCACTGGGAACTAGTATCCTGATCTGGTGGGAGGCACCCTTATTGCCCCGGATCACTGTCCCAGGTGTTAATCCCATTAATATTCACTGCTTAGGAGTGAGTGAGTGAATAGGGTTTAACGTCCGCTTTTCTGACATAGAGGTACAAGCCTCAGGGAGTCTACACGCAGACGGGTCAACGGGGTCGTGTCCCGTGTCCACCTGTCCAAGGGGGGTAAATCCCAACTTCAGAACTCAATATTTACAATCAAAATAAATATTCAGTCCTGAAATTAGAACAACCTGATCTGGTGCCAGGCCCTCGCCACACCAGCATCATTTATCCCATCCCCTAAAAGTAATAGGATTAGTGCTAATCTTACTTTTATATATGGGGCATAGCCCGACTCAACTCTCACATACAAGAGTGAGTGAGTGAATAGGGTTTAACGTCCGCTTTTCTGACATAGAGGTACAAGCCTCAGGGAGTCTACACGCAGACGGGTCAACGGGGTCGAGTCCCACTCACATACAAGAAAGCCAAAAATGTACACGAGGGCCAAATCCGGTATAGTGGGTTCCGGAAAGTATGAACCCAATCGTTAAGCCAGTTTAGTCGCCTTTTACGACAAGCAATGGCTACTGCAGCACTATTCTCAGGATCAGTTGATCCCGCCCGGTGCCTGCACGGGGCTCACTGCTTAGGAATGAATTCTTAAGGACGATTCATTGTTAATATGTGTGTACCCAATCTCCCGTTTGTTCGTCTGCTGCAAATGTTTTATTTTCAATATTTCTTGACAAAAACCTGTTTTGACAGCGCATGAGAATCATCTCCTCTGGAGATGATTCTCATGTGCTGTCAAAACAGGTTTTTGTTAAGAATTAAGGCAAAAATGATAAACAGCAGACGACAATTTCCGTCTACAGCGTAGTGAGGGTTAAAGAACCACTGGCGTAATTGGAATAATAACAACACTTACAAATTGTAACTTTTTATTGTCTTGAACACGGTCAAATAAAAATAATTCAGACTATTTTTATGTGCAGACATGGAGAACATGCAGTTCCTTTAGAAAATGTATTTTCATACGAAATCTGATTTGATATCTTCATATACCTGTACAAACAACACCAATTAAGTTTCAACATCAGATTCAATTTGATTGATGGATTGAATGATTTGAGTTTAATAGCCTATCAACAAATAGCTACGGTCATTTAAGGCCAGGCCAACGGGTTCGATCCCGCATTTAACCTGCTGCATTGGGGGGGAAATCCAAAATTCAGAACAGAATATTTACATCAAAAAAAACAACAACAGTATATTCAGCCATGAAATTAGCTACAATAATTCCGCCTCTGATATGTTTAATATCTACGAAAGGTATGGAGCGGGGTTTTGTTTCTACCATGAAATTAGTATAACCTGGCATCAGCAGGTCCATACCACACCAAAGTCACTTGGACCCTTCCCCTAAAAGTAATACCAGTAGGATTACTCTTACAAGGGTATAACCAGATTCAACTCTCACATACAGTAAAGCCAAAGATGTACCCGAGAGTCAAACCACGTCTCCAGTCGGGATTCCGGTAAGGATGAACCCTGATCATTAAATCAGCCATCGCGTGCTTGCACCTGCCACCCACTTTTCCAAACAGTGTGGATTTTTAAACAATAGAGACCTCTTTCCTAATATTTGCAAATGGTGTAGATCATGATGAGGCGGCTCGTAACGAGCCGTCTCATCAAGATCTGCACCAATTGTGGATATCTTTTAATGTTTAGAAAATTATCACCTTTTCTGCATAATGGAACAATCTCAAACTTTGCATGAAATAGTCCATGTCTCACCCCTAAGTGTATGCACAGAATGGCAAGGAACTACGCTGGCAAGAAATTTATTTGATTGATTGGTGTTTAACGGCCTATCAACAGCTACGTCATTTAAGGCCAATCCAACAGATTCGATCCCGTATATAACCTGCTGCATTGGGGGTGTTTGTTTGTTTGTTTATTGGTGTTTAACGGCCTATCAACAGCTAAGGTCATGTAAGGCCGGGCAAACGGGTTCAATCCCATTTTAACCTGCTGCATTGGGGGGAAAATCCCAAAATCAGAACGGAATATTTACATCGAGAAACATATATTCAGCCCTGAAATTAGAATAACCTGACCTGGTGCCAGGTCCATACCGCACCAAGTCACTTGGCCCCTTCCCCTAGAATAGGATTACGAATAATCGCAATACTCACATAAGGGGTATAACCAGATTCAACTGTCACATACAAAATGCCAAAGATGTATGTGAGGGCCAAACCAAGTCTCCAGTCGGAATTCCAGTAAGGATGAACCCCGATCGTTAAATTACCCATCGCGTACTCCCACCTGCCACCCACTTGCATTGGGGGTGAAAATCCCAAAATCAAAAAAAAGTATATTCAGCCCAGAAATTAAAATAACTGGACCTGGTGCCAGGTCCATACCACACAAGACACTTGGCCCCTTCCCCTAAAATAGGATTACGAATAATCGTAATTCTCACATAAGAGGTATAACCAGATTCAACCGTCACATACAAGAATGCCAACGACGTACGTGAGGGCCAAACCAGGTCTTGTTCTGAAGATTGTGGCATACATAACAAAATATGATAGATTGATTGATTAATGGTGTTTAACGGCCTGTCAACAGCTACGGTCATGTTAAGCCAAGTTCCTGTATGTCATCTGTATGAAAGGGGGGAAAACCCGATAATTCAGAATTGAATATTTACATCAAGAAAATATATATTCAGCTCAGAAATTAGAATATCCCAATCTGGTGTCAGCTCAACACACCAGTATCACTTGAGCCCCACTCCCTAAATGTAATACGATTAGTATTAACCCTTCCTACGCTGTTGACGGAAAACTGCCGTCTGCCGTTTTTCATTTTTGCTTTAATTCTTAACAAAAAACTGGTTTTGACAGCACACGAGAATCGTCTCCACTGGAGACGATTCTCATGTGCTGTCAAAACCAGGTTTTTTGTCGAGAAATATTGAAAATAAAACATTTCCAGCAGACGACAACATTTAATTCAGTGTAGTAAGGGTTAATCGTGCTACTTTTGTAACGGGTATAGCCGGATTCAACTCTCAAGTACGGTAACAAGAAAGCCAAACATATGATGTACGCCGAGGGCCAAACCGGGGATACCTGGATACTGGTATACAGTAAAATCCTTCGCAATACATTCTAAAAGGACCACAATATGATTACATGGAAATAAAGGCAAATAACTAGATTTGTGACTGGAGAAATGGGGCGTATGTGATTTGTGACCAGTGTAGCTCCTGATCAAATAGCACACTCGTGTAGCATTGCAACGGTCTATAGTGCTTGTTGGTCTTTAATGGCCTATCAACAGCTAAAGTCATTTAAAGCATGACCAACGGTTTCGATCCCGCATGTAACCTGCTGCATTGGGGAAAAAATCAAAAAATCAGAGGAATGGTGAGCAGTGCAGATCCGGATCAGACTGCGGATGCACAGGCCAATCTGGATCTACACTGGTCACTAAACCCATAAGCCCATAATTTCTCAAGTCACATATACAGACTAGATTATACATGTAACTACATGAACTAGAACACAATGTTTTTAACAAATGTACATTTTAAAGTACATCATACTGGTACACTGTGTGATGGGCATTTTACGTCCATTCAACAGCAAGGTCATATACAAACGGGAAAGCATTTGTATAGGGGAGCACCATACATTCAGAACTAACAATACAACAGGAACTTTTAGCATTGAAAGACAAGTGTCCTGATCTGGTGCCAGGCACCCACCCTTACTACACCAGATGATTTGATGCGAAATGACTAGATTTGATTGATTATTGGTGTTTAACGGCCTATCAACAGCAAAGATCATTTAAGGTCGGGCCAACAGGTTGGACTATCTCGTATTTAACCTGTCCATAATTAAGGAAATTCCCAAAATCAGAACTGAATATGTACAGAAAAATAAACATTCAGCCCTGAAATTAGAATATCCTGACCTGGTACCTGTAGCCGATTTCATCAAAATTGCAAAGTATACTTATCTAGCAAAGTATACTTTGAGGGAGTAATCATTTATTTTCCCCGAAATGCATTATTTCATATAGAACTAACCAATGCATATATTTGATGATTAAAAGTATGCGGAATTATTATACTGAATTTATTACATTATCACAGCCAAAATGGCTGTGATAATGTAATAAATTCAGTATAATAAAAAATAATAAATTTATCCTAAAATTGAATATTTCTCCCTCAAAGTATACTTTGCTAGAGTGAGTGAGTGAGTGAATAGGGTTTAACGTCCGCTTTTCTGACATTTTGTGATCTGGTGCCAGGCCCTCGCCACACCAGCATCATTTATCCCATCCCCTAAAAGTAATAGGATTAGCACTAATCTTACTTTTATATATGGGGCATAGCCCGACTCAACTCTCACATACAAGAAAGCCAAAAATGTACATGAGGGCCAAATCCGGTATAGTGGGTTCCGGAAAGTATGAACCCAATCGTTAAGCCAGTTTAGTCGCCTTTTACGACAAGCAATGGCTACTGCAGCAGTATTCTCAGGATCAGTTGATCCCGCCCCGGTGCCTGCACGGGGCAATATACTTTGCTAGAAAAGAATACTTTGCAATGTTGGTGAAATAGGCTACAGAGTACACTGTTTAATGACCTGGTACCAGAGTCGCTTAGCTCCAACCCCAAAAGTAATATGATCAGCACTAATCTTATTAATGGGTATAACAGGACTTAGCTCTCACATATCAGAAGGCCGAAAATGTACATGAGGGCCAAACCATATAAGTCAGAATTCCGGTAAGGATAAACCCCGGTCGTTGAATTACCCGTCGCATGCTCCCTATCAAACGCCAACGACTAGATATATATGACTAGATTTAAATTGACTACAACTACATGTACTTTGACTAGATCAGGAAAAAAAATTGTTTTCACAAATATACATTTTACATTAAATCATACAAACAATTGACCGATAGGACAATATGGTGTGTTGAACTATTTGACCAGTGTAGTTGCCGATATACTAGCACACTTATGAAGCAGTTACCTGGCTGTGGTTGAAGAAATGGGGCTTACCGGATTTGTGACCAGTGTAGCTCCTGATCAAATAGCATACTCCTGTTCGTTTGTTTGTTTATTGTTAGCCTGATAACGTTCTATATTGCTTGTTAGAAGCATGATGGCGATCTCATTGATGGAATGGCGAACAGTGCAGATCCAGATCTGACTGTGCGGCTGCACAGGCTGATCTGGATCTACACTGGTCGCAAAACTCATGGGGTGGGGGGGGGGGGGGAAAAAAAAGAGTCAAAACAGGTATATGGTCAGGATTCCGGTAAGGATAAATCCCGATCGTTAAATTACCCATCACATGCTCCCACCCAACCAACCACCATGAAACAGGTCCTCACTACTGTCTGTTCCACGTTTTGCTGCCGATGAACTTTTGGCTATTAAACACATTAAATCTAAAAAATATTTAAAAGTAAGTATTTTTTCATCAATAACAAGTCACCCTCCCCAAAAAAAATTATTTGATGAAATTCCATCAAATATTGATTTTATTGCGAAAATGGAAATTTAACATGGGGGCTAAAAATAGATTTTTTTTTTATTTGTGCACCGATTTTCAAAATCTAACTTGTTTTATTAATTACATCATTTTCAAGCTATCTCGCCAGGTCTATAACCAAAATCATAATACAAGACACCGGTAGCCTATTTCACCAACATTGCAAAGTAGACTTTTCTAGCAAAGTATACTTTGAGGGAGTACCGGTAATCATATATTTTTCCTGAAATGCATTATTTCATATAGAACTAACGACTGCATATATTTGATGATTACATATATGCAGAATTGTTATACTGAATTTATTACATTATCACAGCCAAAATGGCTGTAATAAATTCAGCATAATAAAAATTATTAAATTTATCCTAAAATTGAAAATTTCTCCATCAAAGTATACTTTGCTAGATAAGTATATTTTGCATTGTTGGTGAAATAGGCTACAGTTACTCTACTAGTAATACTGTCTTGGCTATCACATACGTAACATTTAAGTATTTTAAAACATACATGTAATAAACTGTAATATGTACAGGTAAGTACAGCGCTCCAGATAAGGTGCGTATTTGCGAAAATACACAATTAAAATTGCTAAAAACCCAATTGAAATCAGAAGTAGTGAGTATCAAAAAGCAATGAAAAATGTGTGGTATCTTTATCATGCTACAGAAAACAATAAACAGACCACAAATATAGCATATTTTCTTATTTTTCGATGAAAACACATCTTGGTATTTCATTAGAATTGTCTCCAAGGAGACAATTCTAATGAAATGCCAAGACATGATATTCAATAATTGCTGTGTGTTGATGTGTAAACAGTAGTGATCTTATTTTACCAAATTAAACTTTTGAAATACCCAATTGCTTCAGAAATGATGGAGTGACAATACTCAATTACTACTGTCTGTTTCACGAAAGCTGCACAAATTTTACGGCTATATAAACAATGCAAAAACAATATTTTTTTCGATAATATTAAATTAAAGCAAAATTTAAGAATGAGCCTTCTTTTTATTTCGTGAAAGTTGGTCAAATATTGATTTTATAATGAAAAATTGATTTCTCTATGGGAATTTAACATGGGGGGAAAAGAGGTAGAGGACTTGTGGGAGGAGTCAAAAACAATTTTTTGGGAAATTGACTCCGAAACCTGGCTAGATAGCTGGGAAATGATCTAACAAAGAAAACAAAAGTTAAATTTTAAAAATCGGTCCAGTATTTCTGAAATTCTAAAAAATGTCCCCATGTTAAATCCCCATACATAGACATCTTCACACTCCGTGAAGATGTCGATGGGGATTTAACATGGGGAAATTTTGTTTTCACAATAAAATCAATATTTGACCAAATTTCACGAAATAAAAAGAAGGATCATTCTTAATTTTTCCTTTAATTTAATATTATCAAAAGAAATCTTGTTTTTGAATTGTTTATATAGCCGTAAAATTTGGGCAGCTTTCGTGAAACAGACAGTAATTCCTTATCTGGAGACTGTAACATGTGTTTATAAAATGTACAGGTAAGTATTTACATTGCTCTGTATTGCAAGTCTAATATGATCAGCCCTAATCTTATTACTTTTTAATGGGGGGGGTATAACAAGATTTAGCTCTCAAGTATCAGAAGGCCGAAAATGAATACGAGGGCCAAACCATGTAAGTTGGCATTCCGGTAAGGATGAATCCCGATCGTTGAATTACCCGTGGCATTCCTGCCGACCAACCAACCGCTGGCTTGTAACGAGCCGTCTCATCGGGATCTGCACCTTTTGCAAGTAATTTTATATTTTTGAAAACGAAAACACCCCCTTTTCATAAATGGACTACCGGTAGTCTGAAAATCATTTTGTGACTGTTGGATTGGTTGCAAAATTAACATATCAAAATCCATACCAGTTACTGAGGGGAAAGTGTTAACACACGATGTACGTGAATGATAAGCAAAACTATGACAACTGAATGTAATCGCTGACGTATCAATGAGAGTGTCAGTTAAAACAAGCTCGTCGTGCGACGGTATCCGCACAAAATATGAATGCAATATTTATCAAAACTAGCATTTTCAATAAAAAGGAATTTAACTCAAACTGATTTAGGTCACCCATATGTTCAGGAAACCAATACAAATCTACTGTTAAGTGCTTTTACCCACAGTTTTGCTTATATTTCATCTACACGGCCTTTAAAGGTACATGCCCACTCTGTAGGCACAAACATTTTCTGTATAGGAATTAAATAAGTGTATAATTGTGTCACTATTCCACCAGTTCTAACAAGAATTCCGCGGAATCAAATGTCACGCCTTGTTCCGCCTTGACCTTGACCCTGGGGCCCCGAGAATAGTCCTATATTCATGTACATATCATAGTAAAGGTATGTATAAAGTTTGATGACTGTAGCTGATAAGGTGTTGAAGTAATGACCGTAACACGAAAACTTAACATTGAATGACACGACGACGACGACGACGCCGCCGCCGCCGCCGCCGCCGCCGCCGCCGCCGCCGCCGCCGCCGCGTCAACGACGACTCTGGAAAAGCAAAACCTTAGTCTCGCTTTCCGCTTTCGCAGGCGAGACAAAAATTATGAATGGCTGCTATACAGATATAATCATTTAGTAATATTTATTTTACTGATAGTGACTAGCGGTCGTATCGGGCTATTTTCATATGCAAATGAGGCATGGTATTTTTTAATTACTTATACTATTAATTAAATGAGTCACCTGAAAAAATCATATTTTCGACAGATTATAAAGTATAATCATTGAACATCAAACATAAATACAGAGAATAACTCGTAATGTCTGTTAACATTTTAAGGAAACACAGTTATCGCCCCTGATATCAGTGTGGAAATTTATGTCTGATATAAAATGTATAATGATGCCAATCAATAAATGAGCTAATGGTGAGTTATTAACTGTCAAAATAAACATTCATTCAGCATTGGTGAATGAATGTTTATTTTGACAGAAAATGTCTCAGATGATGTCTCTGATATAAAGAACATTTTGTACCTACTGAGTGGGCATGTACCTTTAAGTACCTTTAAGTTTCTATAATTACGACAACCGTCTCAATGAGCAGGCTCTTGACTCGATGGTCCATAAATTCAAACAAAATGGCGTAAAGCAAAGAACTTATTTTGGCACCATACATGTATATCTACGGTATATGGTTATTTACACTATCAGAAATTACCAAATCAAAATCAGTTTTCGGTATTTGCAGAGCAAGTGAACAATTGAACACGAGGATATGACACAAGTTAGATCAGGCCATGCCAATTTGTTTCTGTTAAGCGTCCACCCAGATGTTCAAAACCTACCTACGTATCCGGTAAAAACTATCAAAGCCTTGAAAAAAAACAACGGTAAATTTATGTTAAAAACTTCCTTAACCCTTTGAGGAAGTTTTTAACATAAATTGCCGCTAAATAAAAGTGTAAATTCATGAATGAATTTAAAACGACAAGTCTCAAATCAATTTTCATATTACTTCACCAGTAAACACAGAGGAAGAACTTTGTATGGCCTAATGTTTGTTAGTACATGTATATCCACATGTACGCTGAATAATTCACTGGCTAAAGCTTGTAGATCATCTCCTTGTACAGAGAATACCAACCTAGTGTCTGTCAAGATTATTAGACAAGGCTAGGAAACATGTATCACAATACATTAGCAATAGAGCATCAGAGCTCCAGATAAGCTGCGTATTTGCGTAAATACCCAAATAAATTGCCAAAAACCCAATTGAAATCAGAAGTAGTGAGTATCAAAAAGCAATGAGAACAATTGTGGTACCTTTATCATGCTGCAGAAAACAAAACAGACCACCAATATAGCATATTTTCCTTATTTTTCCATGAAAACAGTCTAACAAATCTTGGTATTTCATTAGAATTGTCTCCAAGGAGACAATTCTAATGAAATGCCAAGATGTTTTCATTTCGAAACAAACTATTCAATAATTTCTGTTTATTGATGTGTAAACAGTAGTGTGATTTAATTTTACCCAATTAAAATTTTGAAATACCCAATTGCTTCAGAAATGATCGAGTAACAATACTCAATTACTAATTCCTTATCTGGAGCTTGGAGCATGGTGTTCTATTTATCCAAGGTTCGCCGACAAATTCCTAGTATTTCCAAGCTGATACACTGGGTATGAAAACACACTAGCATGGTATTCTATGTATCAGGTAGCGTGCAAAGGAATGAGGAAGTGTTTAACATAAATTTAAATTGCTGCTAAATAAAAGAAAACACTCTTATTAAAGGTACATGCCCACGCAGTAGGCACAAAATGTTCTTTATAGGAATTAAATAAGTGTATAATTATGTCACTATTCCACCAGTTCTAAAAATTACGAGTGCCCGCTATACAAATATAATCATTTATTAATTATCAATTTACTGTTAGCGACGCATGGCGACGCATGGCGGTAACAGTCTATTTTGATAATGTGCGGGGACGACGACTTTCACATCACGGCTTGCGGTGTGCATGCGCAGTATACGACGCGCGCCAGTAGGCTTCCCAATATGTAAACAAGAATATCAACATGTCGAAACGTCCAGGACGGTAATTGTATGAAACGGCGTCGGCCAAAAAAAAGGCGAAATGTCTGAGGGACAGGCAGTACAGAGAGAGAGAGTGGTTAATATTGGCGACCAGATCACCAAATGGAAAGAGTTAGTGGAGATTTAGATTTGGACTCGGAACAGAGATTTTTCTTCTCAACTTCCGATACTTCACTGCGCATGTCAAAGATGTATATGTCACGCGACACGTGTTGGTAAAAATAGCACGAGGTCGGAAAATACCCTTTCTGGTCACGGCATATAAAATGCGATTTAACACCAATTAACACGCGCCGTAATTAAAAATAACTCGTTAGTGGATAGACAAATGGCTCATATAAGGCATGACAGAAAATGAAAAGTAGTAGTACAGTGAAACCTGCTGCGTGGGCATGTACCTTTAAGAGTAAATTCGTAAATGAATTTAAAACTTTAATAGACAAGTCTCAAATAAATTTTCATATTACTTCACAAGTAAACACAGAGGAAGAACTTTGTATGGTCTCGTGTTTGTTCAGCGAATATGACTTGGTTTTCATGATTTGATTTATTATAGGAAGGTCTCGTCCAGTATTCCCGCGACTTTTCCAAGTTTATATCCCCGATAAATTCAACAAAAAGGCCATTCATTCCTTATAATTCCAGCATTTGAAATAAATTCATCAAGAAAATGTGTTTATTTTCCGTTTTCTTAAGAATTATTTTAACTGCGCCTCACGGTTATGGAAAGTAGTTTGGCGTGGGAGTTTACTGGGATATAAATTTTGGACAGAGACTTGCTACGGGCCAATTAAATGTTAGGGAATTGTGTAAATATTTTTGTGCTGGAATTATTGGTGTTTACTAACGAAGGCACACACCAAGTTTCAAGTCACTAGCTATTACAGTTAACAAGTTATACTTGTAACTTCTTACAAGGAAACATTGGGAGGAGACGAAAAGGGGGATATAATCCCATGACCGGGGGTCGAATCAAAAATCGAAATAAACTTTGCGCATTTACACACCATAAGGAAGGCATCCACCAAGTTTCAAATCCCTAGCTATTACAGTTCAAAGTTTTACTTCTTACACATGTACAAGGCAAAATTGGGAAATTCTAAGTAAAAAAGGAGGAGATAATCCATGAGCGGATGTTGAATAAAACAAGAGCTCCGCGGAGCAAAACGTCCCGCCTGGCGCAGTTTGATAGTATATATGGAGCTTGTAATAACCTTGGGGTTAGTGAGCACCATGGGCTTTCTGTAGAATGATGCGGGATGTTGCTACAAATGCATGTATGGAATATTAAAGCATAAACTGAGCGTTAATTTTTCCAAACACGTAAATTCAATACGTAAAGTCAGTGACCTTGACCTGTGGGGTTAGCGGGCACCATGGGCTTTCTGTAGAATGATGGGCTTTCTGTAGAATGATGCGGAATGTTGTTACAAATGCATGTATGGAATATTAACGCATAAACTGAGCGTTAATTTGTAAGTCAGTGACCTTGACCTTTGGGGTTAGCGGGCACCATGGGCTTTCTGTAGAATGATGCGGGATGTTGTTACAAATGCATATATGGAATATTAAAGCATAAACTGAGCGTTAACTTTTCCAAACACGGAAATTTCTAATTCAGTGACCTTGACCTTTGGGGTTAGCGGGCACCATGGGCTTTCTGTAGAATGATGCGGGATGTTGTTACAAATGCATATATGGCATATTAAAACATAAACTGAGCGTTAAAACTGAGCGTTAACTTTTCCAAACACAGAAATTTCTAAGTCAGCGACCTTGACCTTTGGGGTTTGCGGGTACCATGGGCTTTCTGTAGAATGATGCGGGATGTTGTTACAAAAGCATGTATGGAATATTAAAGCATAAACTGAGCTTAACTTTTGCAAACACGCAAATTTCTAATTCAGTGACCTTGACCTTTGGGGTTAGCAGGCACCATGGGATTTCTGTAGAATGATGCGGAATGTTGTTACAAATGCATGTATGGAATATTAAAGCATAAACTGAGCGTTAACTTTTGCAAACACGGAAATTTATAAGTCAGTGACCTTGACGTTTGGGGTTAGCGGGCACCATGGGTTTTCTGCAGAATGATGCGGGATGTTGTTACAAATGCATGTATGGAATATTAAAGCATAAACTGAGCGTTAACTTTTCCAAACACGAAAATTTCTCTAAGTCAGCGACCTTAACCTTTATGGTTTGCGGGCACCATGGGCTTTCTGTAGAATGATGCGGGATGTTGTTACAAATGCATGTATGGAATATTAAAGCATACATAAATTGAGCGTTAACTTTTCCAAACACGGAAATTTCTAAGTCAGTGACCTTGACCTTTGGGGTTAGCGGGCACCATGGGCTTTCTGTAGAATGATGCAGGATGTTGTTACAAATGCATGTATGGAATATTAAAGCATGAACTGAGCATTAACTTTTCCAAACACGGAAAGTTCTAAGTCAGTGACCTTGACCTTTGGCATTAGCGGGCATCATGGGCTTTCTGTAGAATGATGCGGGATGTTGTTACAAATGCATGTATGGAATATTAAAGCATAAACTGAGCGTTAACTTTTCCAAACACGGAAATTTCTAAGTCAGTGACCTTGACCTTTGGGGTTAGCGGGCAACATGGGCTTTCTGTAGAATGATGCGGGATGTTGTTACAAATGTATGTATGGAATATTAAAGCATAAACTGAGCATTAACTTTTGCAAACACGGAAATTTCTAAGTCAGCGACCTTGACCTTTGGGGTTAGCGGGCACCATGGGCTTTCTGGAGAATGATGCGGGATGTTGTTACAAATGCATGTATGGAATATTAAAGCATTCTATTGAGGGAAACAGAAGTTACAATGAATTAACCTGAGCGTTAAGTTTTAGAAACAGAGCTAAACGCAAAAACTTAACGTTGAATGCATGTGAAAAGTAGGTCAATCAACCATGAAAACTAGGTCAAGGTCACATGGGCTCCCTCTGTGTGAGATGGTTACACCACAGTGTTGATGTACATGTATACCGAAGCATTCCATCAAGGGAAACAGAAGTTTTAATACATTAAACCGAGCGTTAACTTTCCCAAACACGGAAATTTCTAAGTCAGTGACCTTGACCTTTGGGGTTAGCGGGCACAATGGGATTTCTGTAGAATGATGCGAGATGTTGTTACAAATGCATGTATGGAATATTAAAGCATTCCATTGAGGGAAACAGAAGTTACAATGAATTAACCTGAGCGATATGTTTTAGAAACAGAGCTAAACGCAAAAACTTAACGTTGAATGCATGTGAAAAGTATGTCAATGAACCATGAAAAGTAGGTGAAGGTCACATGGGTTCCCTCTGTGTGAGATGGTTACACCACAGTGTTGATGTATACCAAGTATGGAGGTCGCAGGAGTTATAGTTTTCTGGAAACTGACCTAAACGCAAAAACTTAACGTGAAATGTTGACGCCGCCGCCGCCGACGGAAAAGCTATGCCTATGTCCCGCTTCTGCTAAAGCAGGCGGGACAAAAATCACTTTGCGCATCTGCACACCCCCTATGACAGTTAAAATGTTTAACTTCTTACAAGAAATGTGACGAACATATACCCTTGACAAAAACACTACACTGTATACACATTTCTTTTTTAAAAAGTGGGTATAATTATGAAGTAATATACACATGGTTTTCAAAAGGCTCCGAAATTCAGGGGTCAAAATCACCTCATCCGACAGAATTTGAAGGACGACAATAGATTTAACTAGAAATGTGGCCTGTCGGCACACGAATGCCCCCGCTGGCAGCCTAAGAAAACGAGGCATATTTGATTACAAGCCATTTACCCGAGTACGGACGGACGCCGGTAACACTATATGCCCCACTCACCATTCGGTTGCGGGGGCATAATAAGCCATTTACCCGAGTGTTTGTGAACTTGACCCTGGGCTTAGCGGGAGCGGGACGAATGTGGATTTGTCACAGGGTGGCAGAGGACTATTGGAGCAATGCGTGTGTGAAATGTGAAGCAGATCCGAGCAAGGAAACAGAAATTATAAGGCATTTACCCAACGTTCAGGTTTCGAACGCACCAAGTCTGTGACCTTGACCCTGGGCTAAGCGGGGGCGGGACGAATGTGGATTTGTCACAGGGTGGAACAGGACCATTGGAGAAATGCATGTGTGAAATGTGAAGCAGATCCGAGCAAGGAAACAGAAATTATAAGGCATTTACCCAGCGCTAAGGTTTCGAACGCACCAAGTCTGTGACCTTGACCATGGGCTTAGCGGGGGAGGGACGAATGTGGATTTGTCACAGGGTGGCAGAGGACCATTGGAGCAATCAATGCGTGTGTGAAATGTGAAGCAGATCCGAGCAAGGAAACAGAAATTATAAGGCATTTACCCAGCGTTAAGGTTTCGAACGCACCAAGTCTGTGACCTTGACCTTGGGCTTAGCGGGGGCGGGACGAATGTGGATTTGTCACAGGGTGGCAGAGGACCATTGGAGCAATTATAAGCCATTTACCCGAGCGTTCAGGTTTCGGGACGTACGTACGTTACGTACGTACGGACGCCGGTAACACTATATGCCCCCCTCACCATTCGGTGGCGGGGGCATAAAAATACAGTCTACACTCGTTTACTCAAACTCCGGGGACTGAGGAAATTACTTTACGTTAACGAAAATTTCAGTTAACGAGAGTTATTATCAGATTAAAAAGGAAAACATGAACTTGAGACAAAGAATTTGACTTTGACTTAGTTTGACTCAAGAGTTTGAGTTAACGAATGTAAACTCTATTTCCTATTACTTTAATGGTAATATTTGACCCCTGAGCTGAAATTTTCAGGGTAAAAAAATATTTTTTCAAAAATGTCAATGGTCAAAATGCCCTTTTCAAGAGTCAATAGAAAACTGTGATACATACATGTAATATTAAAAGGCGACACACACAATAAGGAATTTCTACCATGTATACAGAAAACAATTCCAGAGATAATGAAACGTCCTGAGCATGTACTCGGTTCTCGTGCTCGAAAGCAGGAAGTTTGATTGGCCGAGACTGAGCGAAGCTCAGCCTCGGCCAATCAAACTGCCTGATTTTGAGTACAAAATTTGAGATTTTTTTATAATCACTGGTCCAGATGTAAGACTTTCCTGGAGTCCCAGAATCCCTGAGCAGAAACAATGTCACAGCATGGGAAGTTTCTAGGCGACATGTTTTTTTTATAAAAGTTATAATGACGGCACAATTGTAAGACTTCCTAGCCAACAACAAGGCTAATTTTCTGTCACAAAATACTCAAAGTTTTTTTTTATAGAAACTCTGGTTAAATTTCATCTCAATCAACCTTTTCATTTTTATTCCCTTTTCTCGACTCCCATTTCGTGATCCCAGTTTTCCGTCACGAATGCGTGCTGATCAACATGAACCTTCTGATCACCAACTTGACTGTCATGATGGTGTAATGATCTCCGTATGTCTTTAATAATCTCCTCGCTGATTTCCGAATTATTATTACTATTCCCCCGGAATTCGTAATCTTTCTGAAACAAATTCCTCGACACTTTAACCTGTTTATCACCACCATCATCTTCAGTGTCTTTCATTGCCATATCTGCAATATGTTTCTGATGCTCTTCTTCTGCGAGTTTATTCACACCGAATTCAAGGAGGTACGTGGTTTTGCACTTCGGACAACACGAAGCATCCATCAGGTGAATTTCGTTCATGTGAAGGACGCATTTTTTACGTACGCGGCCGGAGAACACGTGACCACAGGAACGACACAGGATGTCTTGGATTTTCCGGTTACAGATGCAAAGGGACGACGGATCTTTCACTGTCGGACTCGGTGGTTCCGCTCGTATCTGAAAATAGTAATATAATAGTGGACATCAAATGAGACTTGTTTCATTGTAACATTGACAACAATTGTCAGAAGACAATGAAGCTTGCCTGTTGGCAACAAGAGTCACAGGTGGAGCTGATGTTACAACGGCATCAGTCAACTAGTTTGTTTGTTTGTTGGGGTTTAACGGCCTATCAACAGCTAAGGTCATTTAAGGCCGGGTCAATGGGTTTAGTACTCAATCCCATATATTACCTGTATAAGTACATGTACATGTTCAAGTACATGTACAAATGGGAAGAAAATCCCAAAATTAGAACTGAATATTTACAATAACAAAACTATATATGCAGCCCTGTAATCAGAATAATCCTGATCTGATGCCAGGTCCTCGCCACACCAGAATCACTTGGCCCCTCTCAAAAGCAGTAGGATCAGTAATAATCTTACTACTTTTATAATAGGCAATAACCCAATTCAACTCCCAGGTAAACTAAAGAGCCAAACATAACTAGAAATGTGGCCTGTCGGCACACGAATACCCCCACTGGAAGCCAAAGAAAACGAGGCATTTTTGATTATAAGCCATTTAGCCGAGCGTTAATGTTTCAAACGCATCAAGTCTGTGACCTTGACCCTGGGCATAGTGTGATAATCCATGCATCGGTGTAGAAGATATAGAGCGGAAGGGAATTTCAATAGGTTTGACCTTTGACCTTCAACTGTGACCTTGACCTTGGACGTAGGTGCGTGGTTATTGATCGCGACGCACCTTCTCATCATGAGAAACATTTGTGCCAAGCCATTTGAAAATCCATGCATCGGTGTAGAAGATATAGAGCGGAAGGGAATTTCAATAGGTTTGACCTTTGACCTTCAACTGTGACCTTGACCTTGGACGTAGGTGCGTGGTTATTGATCGCGACACACCTTCTCATCATGAGAAACATTTGTGCCAAGTCATTTGATAATCCATGCATGGGTGTAGAAGATATAGAGCGGAAGGGAATTTCCAACAGACTGACTGACAGACCGAGGAACCCATACCGTTAATTTACGCCGTCTCATTCGCCCGACCACCACTCACTCAGTCAACTAGATTTGTCCTTAAACAAGAGCTTGCAATACCGTACACGCTGGGTAGTGCCTGACACTAAATTGTCTAAGTCTGTTGGGATAGGGTGTGCAGGTGTTCAACCAAACTTTTGAACGAGGGGGTCTTTTCGAGGAGACATTTCCTCAATGTTAAGTTTTGTGATCGTGTAAAGTTTGTGACCTCGTTCTCAAGTTTACTAGGGGTTGGCGAGTCGCAGATTTATCACACCATAATAGAGGACCATTAGAGGAGTGCATGTGTGAAATATCAATAAATTCTTTCAAAGCTAAAAGAAATTTACTCTTAACATTTAGTTATGTGAAATTCTGTAACCTTGACCTTAGAACTACTCTGGGTCTGAGGGTCCCAGATTTACCACAACACAATAGAAGGCTATCAGATAACTGCACAACATACTTTCAGATAAGCTCCAAGGAGACAATTCTAATGAAATGCCAAGACATGTTTTCATTTTGAAGCAAACTATTCAATAATTGCTGTCTGTTGATGTGTAAACAGTAGTGTGATTTTATTTTACCCAATTAAAATTTTGAAATACCCAATTGCTTCAGAAATGATGGAGTGACAATACTCAATTATTAATTCCTTATCTGGAGCACTGCACTTTCTAAGGGTTAACACTCCCATGCAGCCTCACAAGGATTTATACTGTTTGTTACAAGTTATTTGCTTCTAAAAAAGACACCACCATCTGGTAATTGGAAAGCACTTTTAACCCTTTAACACCACAGGCCTGTTTAGTGGTATTGGCAAACAGTGTAGATCCAGATGCGCCGGCTCGTGACGAGCCGTCTCATCAGGATCTGCACTTTTTGCAAGTCATTTTCATATTAAGTCGATTATGCAGAAAAAATAGGTCACGGTACAAATAAGGCCAAATGTTGGATAGTGGTATGTGGTGGGCACCTGTTGGTTATGAAGTTGTGCAAGTATGGTGGTTCCAGATGGTACAGTAACAGAGAAATGGACCAAACCACGAAAACAAACCATTGAAAATGGCTAAGTCGATTACCTCAGCAGAAAAAATAGGTCAAGGTAAAAAAAAGGTCACATATTGGATAGTGGTATGTATGGAAGGTAATATCCGCCATAATTCTATGTGACTTGATGCTTGCGTGCTGATGACATTACAACTTATATTCATGTTATTTCATTCGTCATTTGTATTTATTACATTTGAAATCTGCTTGTTGCAATTGTATTCGTCTTTCTTACATGTACATTCAGCTGATTGCTTTGTTCATTCGTCTTATTTACATTACAATTATTGATACGTCCTTATTTGTGTCCCTGTTGTATTGCACTAAGCCGGTCTGTACTGGTTCTGCAGGAGTTAAACAATAGGTTCACTTACTCCTAAGAAAGAAAAATCCAACCATCCGATTGCGACAAATATTGCACCAGAGCAATCGCCTCATTGATACCTTCAATTTGATATATGACATGAGCATATCCGGTCAAGAATAAAATGTGACCCCATGGGCCACGCCCATTTTTGACCACGGGGTCACCATTTTCACAACTTTGAAAGAGCATTGTAAATCGATCATTTCTACCAAGTTTAGTCGAAATCCGGCCAGCGGTTCATGAGAAGATTTTTTAAGAATTTATGCTATTTTTAGATGGCGGCCATCTTGGATTAGCGATGACCTCCATTTTAACAAATCTGAAAAGGCTTCACCCATGGACCATAACTTTTAAGTTTGGCTACCATGGGCCAAGCGGTTCATGTGAAGAAGAATTTTGAAATCTCTAATAAAAGAACGACCTTTTGACATTTCGGCGGCCATCTTGGATGACATAACAATCCGATTTCGACAAACAATGTACCAGAGTGATCGCCTCATTGATACCTTCGATTTGATATATAACATGACTATATTCGGTCCAAAATCAAATTTGACCCCACGGACCACGCCCATTTTTGACCCCGGGGTCACATTTTAACAACTTTGAAGACCATTGTACATCAATCATTCCTACCAAGTTTGTCGAAATCCACTAGCGGTTCACGAGAAGATTTTTTAAGTATTTATGCTATTTTTTAGACGGCGGCCATCTTGGATTAGCTATGACCTCCATTTTTAACAAATCTGAAAAGGCTTCACCATGGACCATAAATAAATTTTAGTTTGGCTACCATGGGCCAAGCGGTTCATGTGAAGAAGAATTTTGAAATCTCTAATAAAAGAACGACCTTTTGACATTTCGGCGGCCATCTTGGATGACATAACAATCCGATTTCGACAAACAATGTACCAGAGTGATCGCCTCATTGATACCTTCGATTTGATATATAACATGACTATATTCGGTCCAAAATCAAATTTGACCCCACGGACCACGCCCATTTTTGACCCTGGGGTCACCATTTTAACAACTTTGAAAGACCATTATACATCAATCATTCCTACCAAGTTTCGTCTAAATCCGGCTAGCGGTTCACGAGAAGATTTTTTTAAGAATTTATGCTATTTTTAGACGGCGGCCATCTTGGATTAGCTATGACCTCCATTTTAACAAATCTGAAAAGGCTTCACCCATGGACCATAACTTTTAAGTTTGGCTACCATGGGCCAAGCGGTTCATGTGAAGAAGAATTTTGAAATCTCTAATAAAAGAACGACCTTTTGACATTTCGGCGGCCATCTTGGATGACATAACAATCCGATTTCGACAAACAATGTACCAGAGTGATCGCCTCATTGATACCTTCGATTTGATATATAACATGACTATATTCGGTCAAAAATCAAATTTGACCCCACGGACCACGCCCATTTTTGACCCCGGGGTCACCATTTTAACAACTTTGAAAGACCATTATACATCAATCATTCCTACCAAGTTTCGTCGAAATCCGGCTAGCGGTCCACGAGAAGATTTTTTTAAGTATTTATGCTATTTTTAGACGGCGGCCATCTTGGATTAGCTATGACCTCCATTTTAACAAATCTGAAAAGGCTTCACCCATGGACCATAAATTTTAAGTTTGGCTACCATGGGCCAAGCGGTTCATGTGAAGAAGAATTTTGAAATCTCTAATAAAAGAACGACCTTTTGACCTTTCGGCGGCCATCTTGGATGACATAACCATCCGATTTCGACAAAAAATGCACTAGAGTGATCGCCTCATTGATACCTTCAATTTGATATATGACATGACCATATTCAGTCAAAAACAAATTTTGACCCCAATTTGACCCCACGGGCCACGCCCATTTTTGACCCCGGAGTCACCATTTTAACAACTTTGAAAGAGCATTGTACATCGATCATTCCTACCAAGTTTTGTCAAAATCAGGTTAGCGGTTCTTGAGAAGATTTTTTGAAGAATTTGTGCTATTTTTAGACGGCGGCCATCTTGGATTACATAATGACGTCATTTTAACAATTTTGTAATCCCCCTACCTAAGGACCATGACCATGAAGTTTGGTGACTATAGGCCCAATGGTTACCGAGGAGAAGACGTTTGAAAATGTTCACGGACGACGACGGACACATTGCGGTAACAATAGCTCACATGAGCTTCGCTGTCTGACAAAAATCTGGTGATTTTTCACATCTAAAGATAACTTTATTTATATAACATTTTCCTTTTGTTTCAGATGTTCATCTCTGATTTCTTTTCAAGTTGCCAGATGCATATATGCATGAATAAAATCACACAAATATGCATCTGGCAACTTGAAATAAAACTACACACGAACATCTCAAACACAAACAAATTAATTTAAAAACAAGAGGGCCATGATGGCCCTAACTCGCTCACCTGACTCCATGAACACCAGAGGAGAATGTGACATTGAGTTCATGTGTTTTAAAAAAATTGTGCTATTTTTAGACGGTGGCCATCTTGGATTAGCGATGACCTCCGTTTTAGCAACTGAAAAGGCTTCACCCATGGACCTTAACTGTGAAGTTTGGCCACCATGAGCCAAGCGGTTCGTGTGAAGAAGAATTTTGAAATCTCTAATAAAAGAACGACCTTTTGACCTTTCGGCGTCCATCTTGGATGACATGACCATCCAATTTCAACAAAAAATGTACCAGAGTGATCGCCTCTCTGATACCTTCAATTTGATATAGACATGACCATATTCGGTCAAAAATAAAATTTGACCCCAATTTGACAACACGGGTCAGGCCCATTTTTGACCCCGGGGTCACCATTTTAACAACTTTGAAAGAGCATTGTACATCGATCATTCCTACCAAGATTCGTCGAAATCCGGCTGGCGGTTCATGAGAAGAAGATTTTTTAGGAATTTATGCTATTTTTAGATGGTGGCCATCTTGGAATAGCGATGACCTCCATTTTAACAAATCTGAAAAGGCTTCACCCATGGACTATAACTGTGAAGTTTGGCTACCATGGGCCAAGCGATTCATGTGAAGAAGAATTTTTAAATCTATAATAAAAGAAGGACCTTTTGACCTTTCGGCGGCCATCTTGGATGACATAATCATCCGATTTCGACAAAATATCTACCAAGTTTTGTCGAAATCCGATTGGCGGTTCTTGAGAAGAAGATTTTTGAAGAATTTGTGCTATTTTTAGACGGCGGCCATCTTGGATTACGTAATGACGTCATTTTAACAATTTTGTAATCCCCCTACCTAAGGACCATGACCATGAGGTTTAGTGCCAATAGGCCCAATGGTTACCGAGGAGAAGACGTTTGATAATGTTCACGGACGGACGGACGACGGACACATTGCGGTAACAATAGCTCACATGAGCTTCGCTCAGGTGAGCTAAAAAGCCGTTCTCCCGCTGCACATTCTGCACACCCCGTGACTGCCAAAGTCCTTATTTGTATGGCCTAATGTATATGTTGTAGACCACTACCGAATACATGTTCGATGAGCGTTACAGCTTCAAATCTTGTTTCCTATGAAACTTGTAAATTCGTTCTATAAATAGCCACTCATGTAATTTCACCAACAAGAAATATGTGTATAAATAAGCATACTTCCTTTTTACGGAGCCCCGCAGGGGACGTAGAATTTTTCTTATCTTAATTCGTTCCCACGAAATAACGATGCGTTCCCGCAATTTAACAATTCGTTCCCACAAAATAACAATTTGTTCCCACGGGAACGAATGGTTAATTCGTGGGAACAAATTGTTATATCGTGGGAACGAATTGTTATATCGTGGGAACAAATTGTTAATTTGAGGGAATGAACAATTCGTTCCCAAGAATTAACAATTCGTTCCTGTGGGAACAAATTGTTATTTCGTGGGAACGAATTGTAAATTGAGGGAACAAATTGTTAATTCGTGGGAACGAATTGCTAAATTGAGGGAACGAATTGTTATTTCGTGGGAACAAATTAACAAAAAAAAAAAGAATTCTACGTCCCCTGGGTGGCTCCGTACATGTACAGTGTGATTTACAATTCGAATAAACTTTGAGTACGTGTATATGCGCCATTATCTAAGGCGAATAGTTTAACAAAGACAGTATGTAACGATGACAAAATCTATAATTACTATAGCTGTCCTACAAGTTTTGAGAAAACGCGACCGCATAGACATCCATTAAAGGCACAATTATATGATAATGCATGCAGTTTGTAAATGGTGAATAGCGACAATATATTAACAACACATGAATAGGAATGTGCGAAGTGAGACGGGCGAAATAATTTCACGAATTGAAACGTGAATCAACTGATCACGGCGTTGTCATGTATTTTTGTATTAAAAATGTTATTGAAAACATGTTAGTTGACACGCATGTACACTGCAGCTTCATTATAACGTGGTGGTCGGGGTCCAAGATTTCAAACCGCGATCGAATCCGACCGCGTTATAAAATTTCGGGACATGCATGGGTACTGGTACTGCACGGGTTACTGGTATCATTCGCATTTCGGTTACCAACTATTGCGGGAATTCCATTAGCAACGGACTCATATAAAATCATGTCATTTGAACAGAAGTTAAAGTAATTATTAATAATTATTAATAATGCCTATGACATACAAACTTGTATGTATTAATGTATTAAACATACAAGTTATTTATAAAATCATGCTTATTACGTTGTATAGTGCTCGCGATAGACAGACGCTTATTACAATGTATACTACTCGCGATCAACAGACGCTTAAACGGATTAATTGATAATAAATAATGCCTGTGGTCACGTGTCCTGCCTATTCATGCGGTTCATACGTGTATAATCTCAGGATGTGGGGTCACGTGATCTATTGTTTACGCTGCAAGTCATATTGATGAATGAAATTTACGATTTAAGCGAGATTGCCATGGGCTGCAGTGTAAACAATAGACCACGTGATCCCATACCCTGACCCAGATAATTATGAAACACCAGTCTATTTATAGGACGCTAAATATTATACCGAACACGCAACCATTTATTAGCGACAATTATGTGTAATTGAATTGATTAATAAATATGCCCATTAACATGATTACCTGATTAAAGGTACATGTATTACATTTGCTAACATACTAATAATAATCCTTTCATGGACTTTGAACTTCATTGTTTGAATAAACTTGCAGAAATCACGAATCAACTAATTACACGATGACAACGACGTCTGACGATTTTTTTTATATTTTTTTTTCTTTATTTTTGTCTCACTTTTTTAAATATTTTTTTGGGATCCACGAGAGACCCGCGTTATAATGGAGATCACGCTATACGCGACCGCGTTATAATGGAGCTGCAGTGTATCAATATACTTACATAAGAAAACTAATTTCTTCAAATTACGTCGATCTTTCCCCAATTTCAATTAAAAATCACAAAAAGAAAACGGAAATGGCGGGATAACCTAAACACAATTGGAGCAGCTCGGGGATTATAGATTAACCAGACCTCCGCTTTGGCGAAAAGATCCGAGATAGTTCCGAATGAGTCAGGTCGGCTGTTTACCAGCGTATTACAGTAACGCGGGAACCAGGTTCAGTGGCATTTGACAAGGACGCTAATAAAGCATGTCAGTTGTCAACACTATGCGCGCGCACGAGAATCTTGACCTAGAATTCTGCGATGTTAATGAAATTGCACGTACGCCCAGCCCAACCTAAATACATACGCAAAATTAATCGTCTAGGATATAAAATGATTAATTACATAGGCCTCAATGTCGCAAATAAAGGTTAAACTGAATTAAGTTGGTGTGGAAATCAGATCAGCTGCTCTTCCATTGGCGTATCTATAGGCTAACGTAGAGATAGATCTGCTGACAGTGAGTCACCTTTTAGTGTATACCAATCACGACCTGGACCAGACGTCTATTCGACATCGGAAACGGACGTTGATCCGACGTCGTGATTCCGACATCTACCCGACGTTGTGTTTGTGTCGCGACGAACTACGACTAGCAAACAACGTCAGTACGACATCGTAATCTAACGACGTCGGGCTGACGTTGGATTTGAGTCGCCGACGTCGCGACCTGGATCCGACCTAGATCCTACCGACGTCGTGTGTTTGCTGGGCTGTATATACATACTTTAAGATTAAGGGCATCACACAGTATCTCTTCATTTCTTGTAATTTCTGTCACTTCTCTATTCAGTTAGTTCCGAGTACATAACTCTCATTACAATGGTGTCGGCTAATTCTGCGCTAAGGCTTTCCAAACAAATTTATATGTCATTAACATCCCCAAATATTCAGTCCAAATTTCCTGAATATTTCAACGCAGTTCAAAGACGTCTATGCAGGTAAAATATTGTAACGTTCTGACGTCAGTAAGTGACGTAAATTGTGTCATGTACGACATCACATGCGTGTTTGCAACGTCACATTTGTTTCTGCTAGTGTAAACAAAATGGCGAACAGCATACCGGATCAGCATAGCAAAATTGGTATTAAACTTGAAGCAGAACTGTCCAGTGACATCATGACAGGTTAGTTTCTTAGTTGAACAGTTAATTAAGTAAATAAGACAGCTATACCATCAGCAGGGTCTGAGGATTTTACAGATTTTTACTATATTCGGAATAACGTTTTACCATACTATCGGAATGTGATAAAATTGTGCCATAGTGTAGCAATTAATCAGCTTGTTTATTCCGAAATCCATATATTTTATTATGACGTACGCAAGGCTAAATTTGACACGAATTGCACATTAGCCGATGCGCAGAATTAGCCGATATGACAGTACATTTCATTAACTGCATTACATATAAGAGTTATGACGGAGTAGTCTTTTCAAATGTGCATTTGAAGCGTCCTTTGTTTACTTTCTACTTCATGGAGAGTGACCGAACAATTTTGCTGATAGACACTTTATTAGGTAAGTTTATTGTAATATTTTTGTGTTATATTGTAGAATATTCTCTCAATAACAATATAGTGATGTATGAATGTAAACGCCCTGCAGGTTTTTTCTATATTTTAGTGTGCGAAGTGTAAATGCTTTTACGCACATTTTTACTGTGTAGTGTGGTGTAGAGATATAGTGCAGCCTGTTGCCTATAAAGCAGAAAACGTCCAGCTACTATTCAGTATAGATTAGTTGTGACTTCATGACTGTCTTGATATAGTCATGATGGCTTACTCTTGTAAAGTGGCATTTTCGTAACCGTGTACATAGACACTGCTTGAATCTTACTTCCGGCAAACTGACGTAAACTGTAAACAACAAATGGTCGCTGAATTAATACCATTTGTTGGCCGTTATCGATGGAATTAATTGGCCATTTCTTCAGAAAAAAAAATCTCGACCAAATTTTTCCTGTAGAAAGTACTCGCCCACCACAAAAAACACTTGCCATGGCGAGTGAAATTTCAACACCTGATACATCAACATAAAGTTCAAACACTTGACTATGAGTGCACGTAAGGAATTGTCAAAGTCTTAGTCCCTAGAAATAACCCACCCTAATCACCTAATTGATCTTGAAACTTTTCATCAGGTTCATGCCCTACAACTTTTTGCACATTTGAGGGATATTCCTTGATCACTCATGCAATGAAGAAGTGTTGCTGCCTAGAAGCATCAAATTTAAATATGGTGAAGTCCAGAATCACCTAGAAATCAACATATATCACATTGTATGCATAATTTGCGAACAGACCCTCTTCCGGGGCACGAATACATGAGAATTGGGTCTATAGATCTGCGTCGCGAATATTGGTCACAGCTGGGACGAATGATGTATGGTACTACTGTCTGTTCCACGTTTTTCTGCCGACAAACTTTGGGCTATTAAAACACATTAAATCTAAAAAATATTTAAATGCAAGTACTTTTTCACCAATAACAAGTCACCCTCCCCAAAAAAATTTGTTTCATTGACTTTGTAGCGAAAAAACGATTTTCCTATGGGAATTTAACAGGAGGGAAAAAGTGGAGGAAGCGCTGGGGGAGGAGTCAAAATACGAAAATGTTTGGAAATTGATTCCGAAACCTGCCTAGATAGCTTGGAATTATCTGACTTATCATTTATTATTTACTGTAACGGTAGTAAAGCCATACTACTATGTCTAGTATGGTACCTGGTCACAGTCTATTCTATTTCTATTTTCCATTAATCTCAAACCCCTATTGGTGACTTGGAGATGTAGTTTATACTTTATTTCATATATATCTTCAATCAATGTGAAATGGAACACAATGTGTTTCGGAACACCACCGGATATAACGCATAGCGCACTTGATTTCACGAATTGTACTGCAGTTTTCGATGGGGTAACTCTGGAAAACACAGAAGTTCATTCACCACAGAAAAAACGTGGAAAATCAACATCCAAAATGTGATTTATCTTTGTTTTTTGTTCATGGGGGTGAAATGTCCAAAAAACTTATTACCTTTTGTCATCACCCTTATAAGGTCAGCTAAACTACATTTTATCGCATTAAAACTTTTGATAGCTTTCACAGCTGTATATTGCGGCTGCTGCAGTAAACATTACATGACCTAGTTTCGAGATAGGGTTAAATTCGGTCGGTTTGTATGCTACTCAAGTTAGTTAGTTTTTAAAGACAAATAAACTGGGATGTGTAAAATTTGAGCATACGATGTTTATGGCATAATGGTGTTTTAAAGCAAATTTGTCTGAATAATATATGCAATATACAACTGTTTATGTAAGAAACAATGTGACAAACACTTGTAGTCAGCACTAACTAAAAAGAGGAACATGTATCGGCCGTATTCACATACCAGCATGACCAGGGCAGACACGAATGTAATGAGCAAATGAATGGATGAAAATAATTATAGAAACATATTTAAGAATACACTGTTATACTTAAATACACCCATTAACATGCTTAATGCGATTTGATATGTTGAATAACATCTGCAGTAAGAGTATGCATGATTTCGACGACATCGGGTCTGGTACCCGGGAGTAATACTCGAGTAGCCAAATCGTTCCGAAACCCATTAGACTGGGTAACGTAACGAGTTAGTGACGTCCATAACTTGAGCGTCTGGAAAAAAATGTAAATAATCAGAAATTTGTAATTCCTATGGTAAGTTTTTATTTAATTGAATAGTTTTCCTTCTTTATTTATTTATTTTGTTTGAAATTTGCTGTTCCACTGAATGAAGACATGTTGTTAGGTGTTCCGAAACTAATTGATCGAGGCTACATGTACATACAATTCAAATACAATCGAGGTTTCCGGTAATTAGCCGGTACCCATTTACAGCTGGGTGGACTGAAGCAGTGTGGATAAAGCAGGCCCGTACGCAGGATTTTCTATTGGGGGGTGCGTCAGGGGCGAGCCCCACGTAGTGGAGCGAGTAGTAGTACGCTAGGGGGGTCTGGGGGCTTGCTCCACCTGATTTTTTAACCTAGATGGCCTGAAATGCACTCTCTAGTACCGTAAATGCATTTTAAGTCATTTAAATTCGGATTTCAACGGTGGTAAATTGTGACATTTTCATGCAAATTACCTGTATATTAATGCATTTAAAGATTTGTTGAGATTACCGTTTGAAAAATAGCGACCTCGGCGAATTTAGGGGGGTGCGTACGTACGCACCCCCCCTGCGTACGGGCCTGTAAATTGTCTTGCTCAAGGACACAACACACGCCTCCGGTGAGGCTCGAACCCACGACTGTTAGATCAGCAGTCCGACACCCACCACTTGGCTGGGAAAAATACGAGTAGACCCATTCAAAGTATCAATCCATCACCCGCAGTTTCATTTATTTTTATTTTCAAAGAAAAATGTGGGTATTTCAAATTTGGACACAAAAAAAAAATCATCTCGGCTTGGACAAGTTTGGGGGGAGTTCAAATATTTCTTTTTTCTCAGTTAGCTCGTTATACCGTGCCAGGGGATGCCGTTCCTAACGAGGCCAATACGCTCTGTAGCAGCTTCCCGCGGGCCACGCCATGTTTCTGAGAAAGCAGAGACATTTTCTAAAGCAAATTCATCAACAACAAGCGCTGCTCAGCTTCCAGCAATTTGTATACGCCGCGTTTTGTCACGTGAGAAAATATTGTTACGAATTGACATTTGGCGGGAAAAAAATCACATCCATGAAAATCTGGTACGACATGCGCATCAATTAGGCCACACGGATGTATACACTGACCTCGCACGGCTAATAGTATACCGTACACTATTCATGATTTTAGCTTGTGCTGTCGAATAAGATGAGTTTAGTTCTTTTTTCTTTTACTAATTCTTCAGTGCTTTTTTTTCCACATCCATCCATCCAAAAAACCAACCCACCGACCCATCCATCCAAGCCAATCCAATCTATGCATCCATCCATCCACCCACACATCCCATCCCATCCCATCCATCCGTCCATCCCTTCATCCATCCGTCCATCCACATAAAAGCAATTTCAAATAGCTAGATTAGCCTGATCGGGGAGTGTATACATACATTACTGAGATCACGCTCATGATGCATTGCCTAAGAACATGCGACATCAAACCAAGTCGTATACGTCAGTACATACATGTAACAAGTGTAAGCATGCATACACATAATTGAAGTGGCTATAAGTACAGATCTGCATATACGGTCCGATATTATGCTTTCCAAGTCCATGGGCGGATCTGGGGGGTGGGGGGGGGGTGGGGTCCGGACATCTAATTTAAAAACAAAATCCAGGTGGGGCATGCCCCGGCCGGACCCCCTAGCATAATCGCTCCACTCTATGGAGCTCGAAAATAGGACACCAAGAAAAAATAAAAAAATATGCTGGATGTTATGGTACATTTATCATGCTGCAGAAAACAATAAATGGACCACAAACATAGCATATTTTTCGTATGTGTCATGAAAACACATCTGGTATTTCATTAGAATTTCTCCAAGGAGACAATTCTAAAGAAATGCCAAGACATGTTTTCATTTCGAAGCAAACTATTCAATAAGTGCTGTCTGTTGATGTGTAAACAATAGTGTGATTTCATTTTACCCAATTCAAATTTGAAATACCAAATTGTTTCAGAACTTATGGAGTGACAATACTCAATTACTAATTCCTTATCTGGAGCCTGTATTAGTCTTTTTAGTATTCCAACTTTGCTATGGTAGGCACTTGTTTTGTTGCACGTCTTTACACATTTTCTACCAACTCTACCGTAGGTGGACAGAAGTAATTTCCCGAAAGTTAAAATCCCATAGACTTACATGTATTTCCATTTTTACTCTCAAATATGTAGCTCAGTACATTCTTTACCAAGTTGAATGAAATATAAAGTGTTTGAAAGAAAATATATTTATGCAGAATATGCATATGAATATTTGGGTTACTGATTATCACAAGCAGTTTGATAGATACATGTTTTTTTAAATATGGCGTAATTATTTGACGTCACTTTTTGAGCGACGTCACCATTGACGTCAATGGGAACATCATTTCCAAAAAATGAGTATGTTTAACTGCATGCATCTTGTAAATTACTTTGAATATTGAATACACATATGAATCATATTCTGCGCAAATATATTGGCTACTGAATGCATTTTATTTCATTGAAATATTTAATGTACATTTGAAGTAACATGCTAACAAGGACAGTTACACATACATGTAAGTCTATGGGATTTCAATGGGTGGGAAATTACTTCTGTCCACCTACTGTATGTCCTTTTTTAAATATGGGTTCCACACCGTTCCAGCATATTCCAGGTATTTAAAGCTGATCCCATCTAGGTAAGTATATGTCCTCCGAATAAGACCCTGATCATGAATCGTTTTGCTAGTTGTCTTGTAATTGTGTATTATTACCTGCTATCTATATACTGATACATTTCAGTATTGGTTTTCAAATCAACCAATATCTACCGATATGTAATAAGTAATAATTAGTCTAATAATATATTGTTTCAATGCTGAAAGTCAACATTGTGTGTTGTTGTAAGTGTATGAACAACAAAAAATCACCCATGTTACTTACTTCATGTTACTTTACTTTAGGTTTTTCTGTGGACGCTGGCATCTAGTATCGTAAATCAGCAGCATAGCAGCACTATATAGAGGTATCAAATACAGCAGGGTAGACAACTACATGGCATGCTGCAGTAGAGGTTTAAACCACATAGTTATACAACATGTATACATCATTTACATATATGGATGTGATATTACAACATCTCCCTTTTTCATTAAAATGTTGTGCATATCGAGTGGACCCCTTTAAACCAAAGTTGAAATAATATATTATGTGATTTCATAGAACTAAGGTGACTCAGCTGATACATGTAATTAGATAAACCGTTAATACAAACACTCCCGAGTGAATTTGACATATTAATTTGCGCCTGCTTCTTTGACAAAGGGTCCGGAGACAGGTTACATTAACCTTTGATTCGGCTCATTGCAAATATATTAGATATGTCCTGCCCTGTACCTAGAGTGGGAGACAATTATAACAGTGAATGTAGTTTATTTGTCAGCAAAGCCTAATTATGGCTCACGGGAATTACACTCTTGTAGACTAGTCAATGTTCAGAACTGTCACTGAGTTTAATCACATTGATGTACACAGTGTGTATGTCCTAGACTATTGTTTTGTACACTATGTATCAATGTAGATACAGTTTTATGCGTTCTTATCTATACAATACGACCACTACACAGTCGCATAACTGCAGTTGGCAACTTGGCATTTCCCTGTGGACTATGTGAATCAATAGGATTGGTGTCGTTACAAGGGCTTTGACAGATTTGTGGAGCTTGTGGTTTGCCGGGAATGTCATTTTTTTTTAAACATTAACTCACAATCAGCTGTCTGTGGCATAATGGGATTCTCCCTTGTTTTCATTAGAAAGCGTCTGTTACGGCGATAGTTTGCGCCATCTGCAGTTTGAACAATGTAGGATATGTAATTATGTTTCTGGACTACAACTGCTGGTTTCCAGAGTGTGTTGTCTTTCTGAACTCTAACAGGGTCGCCAGAGTTTAGCTATTTTAAAGCTATATGGCATTCTTATAGTGGTGTTTTTTGCTCTGTTTGTGACTGGATGTGATTTTGTCACGAACAAAAACAGTATCCGGTGTTTTTGGTAATAACTGCTCACAGGTGGTCGGTAAACTGGAGCGAAGCCGCCGTCCCATCAATAACTGAGCTGGTGACCATTCCAAACCAGTTATGAGGGTGCTTCGATATTCCAATATGCCCAAATATGGGTCTGCATCTGCCGCTTTTGCTTTTGTGAAAATGTGTTTCACAATGCCCACCATTCGTTCAGCTAAGCCAGTTGACCTGAGATACCTGGGACTGGAGGTGACATGATGGAAATCCCATTCTTTTGCAAAGTCCGCAAATTACTGGGATGTAAATTGTGGGCCTCCATCGGACACAAGTGTAATTGGCACACCATGCCTGCTGTACACACTTTTCAACTTGGCAATGACAGTTTTTGATTTCATGCTATGTTTTGCTTCGAAGTAACGACTGTAATAGTCGACAGTTACCAGAAAGTCATTGTCATTCCACGTGAAAATGTCCGTAGCAAGAGTTTGCCATGGGTGGTCTGGTACAACATGTGATAGCAGAGGCTCTTTGGCGTTTGAGTTTCTATGTTCAATGCAAATGGAACAGCTTAATTTCTACCATTTTGGTGATATATCAGCTGATATGTTCGGCCAGAACATGATATCTCGCGCTCGCCTCAGGCATTTCTGAATGCCTAGATGGCCAATGTGCACAGCTTGCAACATCTTGGATCTGAGTGCAGTAGGAATTATGAGTTTGGATCCTTTCAGGATAAGAGAATGCGCTATAGTCAGTTCATCTCTGTAATTCCAATACTCCACTATTTCCGGTGGACATTGCTTTCAGCAATTGGGCCATCCCTTTAGAATCGTTTCTTTGAGCAAATCAATTTTGTGTCTTGCTCAGTCAATTTTGCAATTTCTTGCAACTTGCGGTCACTGACAGGTAAGTTCGCCAATACGGCATGTACCTGTGAATCCATACCTTTAATAATGTTGGGGGTATGTGTCTGGTACTGACTTGCGGGATAGCGTATCAGCAACTGGTATGTTTTTTCCAGGAACATATTTCACTAACAGATAATATTGCTTAAGCTGCAGTAATATACGCTGTAATCTGGGAGGACATGAATGTAGAGGTTTTCCCATAATAGCTATGATAGGCAAGTGGTCTGTTTCCACTTGTACTGTCTGTCCGTACACATACTGGTGAAACCGTTTCAGGCCAAATAAAATACCGAACATTTCCAGTTCGATCATGACGTATTGGGTTTCTGCGGGAGTCAGTGATTTGGAAGAATAAGCCACTGGCTTGCCTTCCTGTATCATAACACAACCTAATCCAGATCTATATGCATCATATCCATATCTTTGATTGCCGACACCTTTGCTGGGTCTGCCTTGAAACCTTGTGTACTCAAGATGTGTCCAAAATATGGAACCTCTGTCACACCGACATCTAACTTTTCTTCGTTAAGTTTGATGCCCTTTTCCGACATGCGACGTAGAACTTTGTGCAGATTTTGGCCATGTTCTTGGCGCGTTTTCCCATGAACGATAACATCATCAACAATTGAAACTACGCCATCTAGACCTCCAAGGCACTGATCAAGTTTACGTTGAAACATATGTCTTGTGAGCTATTAAGACCATAGGGTAGTCGTAAATAACGATAACGACCATATGGGGAATTGAACGTTGTGAGGATCGAGCTGTCATCAGACAGTTTACACATCAAGTAAGCTGATCGTGTATCCAGCTTAGTGTAATACTGTGAACCTGCTAGATCCGGCAGTATGTCCTCAAGTGTTCGCATGGGGTAATGTGGTCTTAAAATTGCTTTGTTGAGGTCATGTGGGTCAAGGCATACTCTTATATAATTTGCCTGTCTGGGTTTTTTCTACAACGACCATGGAATTGACCCATTCAGTAGGTTCAATGACCTTTGTGATAATGGATTGCTCTTCCATTCTGTCAAGCTCCTGTTTGAGTCGGTCCCGCAGTGTTACAGGTACACGCCGTGGTGGGTGTACTACATGCTTAATATCAAGCGGTTGGATCGACTTGGATAGTACATTCACCATAAAACATGCATATTCCTTTGAAAACGTCTGCATATTCAGACAAGACAGTTTCCTTCTTTAAGGGATTGGCAGTGTTTGTCTCAACAGAGTATGTCAATTTGACCAACTGAAGGTCGATCAATGCATGCATTGAGACCAAGTATGGGTGGTGAGTCTGTACTGACAACATGGAAACCAACAGACAGATCCTTGTTTGCACGTCTGCATGGCAATTTACAGTAGCCTATGCTTTCTAATGTGACACCATTATACGCAAACTGCCTGCGTGTGGGTTTTTGCAATACATGCTGTAGATCCAGTTTGTGGTACATGTGCTTGGGCAAGATATTGACTTGCGAACCTGTGTCAAGTTTGAAATTGATATTAACAAATTTAGGGCCTACTTCAACCTCCACAAATGCCTGACCATTTTTAACAGGATTGGATTCTACACTGTCCACAAAGAAATCCAAATCATCATTTGCAGAGTCGCAACTGGTTTTCTCGTAATTCACATCGTTCACAGATTGTTTAGCCCTGTCATGTTTTTTTTACAATAATCGCACCGTTGTCCCTTGGCACGACACATGTCATTTGTGTTGTGTTTGAATCCACAACTACCACACGTCTTCGTGGATCCGGTGTTCGTCGTCTTCGCATGGAATGACGGTTTCTGCCCATCTCGTCTCGATTTCGTCGCATCTCGCGGTGGACGCCTGTTGTGTACTGCATGTACGTCGTTATGTTTACCACACATCGTTCGCAGTTGTTCTTGAGAATACTGGTAACCCTGTGTTATTTGAATAACTTTGTCTAATGTCAGGTCTGCACCTTAGATTAGACGCTCGCGAACCTTTTGGGAATTTGTCCCAAACACGATGCGGTCACGGATCATTTCTTCTTTGTCGTGAAATTCGCAGTCGTTCGCTGACAGTCTGAGACGTGTCAGGAATTCTTCAATGCTATCCGAACCTTGAACCTCGTTGTAGAATTTGTATCGTCCAAACACTGTGTTCAGTTTAGATCTGACTTAAGACTGGAAATGTTCATAGATATATTGATGTGTTTCGCAGCATCAGTTGACAGAGTCCATGTTCTGTGGATATCGCATCATCGGTTTCCGACCCATAGCAATATATAGGTATGTTATCTGTTCCTCTTCATATTTCCCCTTTAATGGTCCTTTGAACATTAATTCCACATGACCTTGGAATTTCGTCCATTCCTTTGGGAGATTGGACGACTCCCAGTCAAGTTTCGGTGCTGGAACGCCTGATAATTCCATTTTCAGTTAGTTTAAGTCCGATTAAGCTTCAAATATAGTATGTTAATCCGGTTTCTTCTGACATCATGTAATGTTATGTATTTGGTATGTATGTAATGAAGAATGACTTTGGTATTCTAACTATACATTTTATTATACATAAACATATGTGTGACTGTTCACTGAGAGAGAGCGTATGTGAAAGCAGTAATTAGCTTTCTTTTTTTTCTTTTGCTTACGTTTAACGGCCGCACTGTCTCTATGGACTTGCACGCCGTCCGCAAAAGGCGGAATAAAAACTTGGGCCGAATGGGAATTTTGAATTTTGAATCTGTGTAATCTGGGTAGAACCAGTTCGCGGGCTTAGGGCCCCAGAGACAAATGTGCGATTTGGATTACTGCTGGCGGCCACCAATTTGGTGACCTAATTTCGCGCAGTAGTCCGTTGCACGGCCGCCACATTCAACGTTCAATTGTCTGTATTAAGTGGTGATGCCCGCATGTGGCCCTATTGTTGGGTACAGTTGTTTGCGGTTCTTAGATCTATTTAGGTTTCGTATAGTGATATTGTGTTGGCAAATAAAGGACTCGTAAGGCGCGGTTGTTGTTGTTGTTGTTCTTGTTGTATAGTGAGGTTAGGTGCTCGCTCGTTCCTCTGGCTCCACCGCTGAATAAACCCGTGGGTCCCCTGTCCTCAGGCCCACCCCGAGCCCGTCGCCCGCGATGTCATCAACCCGAGCCCGCCCAGCGGAGCGCACCATGTAACTAGATTCGGCGGCCAAGCATCCATCATCAAGGCGCACACCCACGTTCCACGGCCGGGTTTTGAAAACAGGCAGTCCGGATCAGGTAGTCTGTTTAGACTTCATCCCGGGGACTAGGATGCTGTGGGGTGGTATGGTGCACCCCCTGTGCCGTTTGTTGTATGAACAACTGTGGGCCACGCCATGTTTTTATGTGATGTTTTCCATTATCCAAGCCATATTTATAGATGTACACACACACATACACATATATACACACACATATACATATACATATACATATACATGTACCCATACATATACACACACATATACATATACATATACACATATACACATACGCATGTGTACTTGTGCTTGGGGGGGGGTGAGGGCTGTAATATTATGCTTGGCTAGCTGGCGTGTTGGCAGCTAGGTATCCCTGTGTGGAAGGTTTTCCTTTCATTTCATTGTTTTCCAAGGGTTACCACGTTGCTGCCGGGAACTGTGTTCCATACAGGCTGCTAGGCCTATATATTACGTTGACCCCGCCCTCTTCCCAGAATGGTGCTATGACTTCCATTTGGATCGGGTGTTTACGTAGGTGACTGTACTGTGGGTGCGTTCGAATGACGTGACCCTGTTGTCGTTCGTATGTTAGTGGCTGCAGATACTGATCCGGCCTGCCCGTTTTCAATTAGTTGTTGAGAGCGTTTTAGCCTTTATTTTGCCATAAGTATCTACATTGTGTTTGTACCTGTAATATGAGTAATATGCAGCTAGCTGATGTGTGCCCTGTGAGGCCGGGCTGAGTGCCTACGGCTTTTGTCGTTATCGGGCACGGGGATATCACTAAATCGTACACCCCTGGAACCTCCCAGGGGCGTCCGGCCCACAGAGGTTCCACTGTATTTACACTTAGGCTGATAAAATAATATAAGTATATAACTGTAAAGAAAGGTTTTCATTAGTAACATGTTCTAGTCTACACATTGGTGCTTCTTTTTTTACTATATATTTTCCTTTTTTTGTGAGGTCATGGTTAGTGAGGCAATATTGTTCACATGCTCGCGTGCCTGAGAGACCGACCGTCAATATTGCGAGCAATATTGCATTTCCCATTATATCGTATTTGGGTTCGTATGATGTGCCGTATTAGGTTCACATGCTTTAACAACCCGTACTGATAATGAGATTTGCTCTACCAACACACTATCCCGGCGGTCGGTCGCTATCATTTAGAGTTTTTCATTATTGTGTTTGAGTTATCCCGCTTGTTCTATTGCGGTTTAGTGGGCTCACAGAATATATAATTATTTTTGTTTTTGTTTTTGTTTTCTTCGCGACCATATATGTGGTTATTTCTTTGCATCTCCCATTATATAGTAGTTGGGCTCGTATGATGCGCCGTATTAGGTACACATGCTTTAGCAGCCCTGTACATATAATGAAATTTGCTTTACCAACACACTAGCCCGTAGGGTGCACAAAACATATACTTCTTTTTGAGCACATATGTGGTTTTTTTCTTCGCATTTCCCATTATATCGTATTTGGGTTCGTATGATGTGCCGTATTAGGTTCACAGCTTTATCAACCCTGTACTTATAATGTGATTTGCTTTACCAACACACTAGCCCGGCGGCCGGTCGCTATAATTTAACGTGTTGCCTTATTGTGTTTACATTATCCCGCTTATTCTGTTTGCGGTTTGGTGGGCTCATTGGATACCGTGGAACCCCATCCAAACTGGACACCACGATAACGCCCGTCCGGCCTAGAGAGGTCCCACTGTATATATTATTTAACGACCATATATGCGGTTATTTATTTGCATTTCCCATTATATAGTAGTTGGGCTCGTATGATGCGCCGGATTAGGTACACATGCTTTAACAACCCTGTACTTATAATGAGATTTGTTTTACCTGCATATTAGCACGGCGGCTGGTCGCTATAATATAACGTGCTACATTATTGTGTTTACATTATCCCGCTCAGTCTGTTGCGGTTTATTGGACTCACTGAATACCGTGTAACCCCTCCAGATCGGACACCACTAAATCGCCCGTCCGGCCTAGAGAGGTCCCACTGTATACAGTATTTCGCGACCGTTATTGTTGTTCACTGTTATTATACTGTTTTGCTTGTGTTGATACGCGAGCACGTGATTGTACATTTATACTTTGTTGGCTAACTGTGCGGTTATAGACAATGTCTATCCTGTGTTCTGTATTCAGGGGGTCCAGTAAGCATTGCATGTTCTATTTACAGGTAGATCTCTCTTAGATCTCGCATTCAAACGTGTCCTGCTTTTGCAACGTGTCCTGCTTTTCTCCATCTTGCGCTAGGGTGCGTTTGCTGAGTCTTATATAATGTTATTCTACCGGGGGGTGGGGGGGGGGGGGGGTCTGGCTGGGGTTATTGTATATAGTATGTATTATTATTCCATTTATATTTATATGTTGCTCCAGTATCCAGTTTCTTTTATATATTTTAAGAGGGCCTGGTATGTTTCTGCTTCCAATTCTGGTGGCGGAAAAATAGCAGTGTGTAGATGCTGTCTGTTAATTTTATTTTTTGCATTGTTGCAGCTAGCTCGTTTCTATGTTCCGTCAACGCAGGACAGTGGTATATATAGTGCATTAGTGTTTCTATTTCATCACTGTCATTGCATGCTCTACATGTAGGGGTTTGTTCGTTTACCTTTGTAAAGTGATTGGCTCCTATCCCATTATGGCCTAATCTGAGTCTTGTTAGGATCACATCCGATCTTCGATCCATACTATATTGTTTGCACTTAGTTGGGAGTGTAGGGCAGTTGCTTCGGAGTAGGTTTGATAGTGGTATGATGTTCCAAGCTTCCTGCCACCTTACCTTGCGTATTTGGGTTAGTCTTTGTGTAAAGTTCCACATGTGTCGGTTTTGTATTATCGGGGTGCCTAGCGTGTGAGCATCTGCTGCTGCTTTGTCTGCTAGTTCATTTCCTGTTATTCCTATGTGTGATGGTACCCATTCTACGCTTATCATTTTGCCCATTGTTCTATTTTTGCTTATTAGGTGTTTTATGATATGTATCTTGTCGGGTCTGGTTTTTGATTTACCTGAATTTAAGGCTTGAATGGAACTGAGCGAATCAGTCAGTATGACCGTGTTTGTGTTTTGCTCCTGTTTAAGGTTCCACTTAAGTGCTTTTTCTATGGCTATTAGTTCTGATGTAAATACTGTTAGGTTGTCGTTAAGTTTGTACATTTCTTTGTATTCTTCGGCTGGTACTACAAATGCGCAAGCTGTGCTTCCTCCTTCTGGGTTTTTGCTTCCATCTGTGTATATGTGTAGGTGGTCGTTATATCTGTTGTTGATAAGATTTGTTGCTATTTCCAAATTTTCAGCCGGGTTTACAGTTTTATCTGCTATTACTTCTTTAAGTGTTGTTTTGCATTCTATTTCATGGGGGTAATATGGGATATGATAAAGGAACGGTTGTATTTCAATATCGGATATATTATATTGTTCAGATAGCGCACCTGATGTCATTGCATAGCAAGTGTTTGGGCCAGGGCCTATTGGGGAATAGGCTGGAGCTTTGTATGGGGCTTGCAAGTTTGTTCTTCTTCTTTCTTTTGCCTTGGCTTGTTGTTTACTATTTCGTGATATCTGTCTCTTATGGTATAAACCTGGTTTTAGTAGTTTGTTTATGGGTAATTTATCTCCATGAGGCTTGGAGCGCGCCCAGTATTTTAGTGTGTTGCTTTCTCTTCTGAGTGCTAGTGTGGGGGTACTACGGTTTCTACTTGCAGTGCCGCTATTCTGGTACTTCTATATGCTCCTGTGGCTATTCGTAGGGCTTGGTTTTGTATAGTTTCTAGTTTTTCTAGTTGTGTAAGGTTGCAGCTTTGGTATAGGAGTGAACCATAGTCGAGTTTTGACAGTATGAGGGCCTTGTATAGTAGCAGTAGTGCTTTTTTGTCTGCTCCATATGATGTGCCGGACACTAGTTTTAGTAGGTTTATATCTTTCCTGCATCTGTTGAGCAGGTTTGTTATATGGGGTACCCATGTCAGTCTGTAGTCGAGTGTCATTCCAAGAAATGTAGCCGCTTGCGTATATGGTACGGGGGTGTTGTTAACAGTTAATTGTGGTATTATTCTGTTTTCTCGCTGATATTTATATGTGCTTGTATCTTTATGATATATAGCTTGCGACTTGCTGAAAATGACTGCCTCGGTTTTCAGTGGTGATATTTTGAACCCCCATTTCTTTTGCCAAGCCGTTATGGTATTTAGTCCTTTTTGTAATTGTTCTATTGAGTTACTAATTTGTTTATGTACATGCCAGATTGCGCCGTCGTCTGCGAATTGGGATAGTAGTAGGGCGGGATTATTGGATGTTAGTTCGTCATATAGTGTATCTATTATTATATTGAATAGGATAGGGCTGAGTACGCTCCCTTGCGGACTTCCATTTTCTACTGTTTGATATGCGGAGTGTGATTGGCCTAGTCGGACTCTGATTTTTCTATCGGTTAGAAAGTTGTCTATCCATTTAAGCATTCTGTTAGTAATTCCTTTTGACTGTAGTTGTGATATTACACCTTTAGTCCACATTAAGTCAAAAGCTTTCTCTAGATCTAAAAATACGGCGACTACCGATTGTTTTGCCATGAATGCTGTTTTTATAGTTGTTTCTAGACGGGCCAGTTGGTCCATTGTGGATCTGTTATTTCGGAAGCCCGATTGTGTGTTACTGATTGCATTGTTTGTTTCAATGTGGTACTTTAGTCTATTTGCGACCATGGTTTCCATTATTTTGCACAGTGCTGATGTTAAAGAGATAGGCCGGTAAGCCGCCGCACTTGTGGCGTCTTTGTTTGGTTTTAGTATAGGTATTATTGTTGCTTCCTTCCAGGTGTCAGGGAGGGTGCCCTCAGCCCACGATTTGTTATATAATTCTAGTATTTTTATTTTTGAACTTTGCGGGAGTTTCTTAATTATGTTATAGTGTATCTGGTCCGCTCCCGGTGCAGTGCTTTTCTTTTTGGATAGTGCTGCTCCGAACTCGGACAAGAGGAATGGTCTGTTCATTTCACTCTGTCTATTGGTTTGTTCATCTAGGTCTATATTATTATTTATGACGGATGATTACACGTTCCATTTTTATTTTATGGTTCTTAAAGTCCGGGTCGAGGTTGCTATCACTGGATACATGTCTGTAGTGGTTGGTTAGTATTTCTGCTTTGTGTGCATTGTCGTGTAAGGGCTCATCACCATTTTTGATTGGTGGTGATGGATTTATTTTTTTCCCTCTGAACCTGTTGAATTTGTCCCAGACTTCCTTGCTGCTGGTGTTATGTGTTATTTGTGATATAAATGTTTTCCAACCTTCTTGTCTAGCATTTTTCTAGTGTTAGTCTTGTTTTGATTTTGGCGTTTGCATATTCTTCCTTGCGTTTTGCTTTTATTTGGGGGTGCTCGTCGCTGACCTGGCGCCAGCGTCGTAGGCAGATGGCTCTATATTTTATTGCCTCGGTGCATTCCAAAGTCCACCAGGGATTGGTGGGTCTATTGTGCATTTTGCCGCTTGTGCGTGGTATGCATTCTGAGCTGATTGCCTGTAGCGTACTGGTTATTTGTTCATTTATGGAGTTTAAGTCATTCGGGGGTGAAGTGTCAGTGTGGTTATTGGGATCGGTAATTAGCAGCATAGCAGCCCCATATATAGGTATCAAATACAGCAGGGTAGACAACTACATGGCATGGTGCAGTAGAGGTTTAAACCACATAGTTATACAACATGTATACATCATTTACATGTTTAAACCACATAGTTATACAACATGTATACATCATTTACATGTATGGATGTGATATTACAACAACTATGGTCTCAATATTCGGTTTGCTTGTAAATGGTAAATCAGTCAGGCAGCCCTGACAGGAAAATGACATTTATAAGCAGAGTTCCATTTACAGTTACTGTTCTTATGGAATCGCATGTCGTACCGGTGACTTAATGAGCACAATTTTCTTCACTGGTAGTCTCCCTTGATAAGTCACATGATGTACCAAAATGGAGGAGGTGGACAATATCATTCTGCACTCGCTGCGGTCAATTGGATGGTTTGTAACTTCTATATCGCTCAAGCCGACACACTGCTGCAACATTATTAAAGACACAATTATACGTATCTTTCGGAATATATGGATATACTTGTTTGACATGTTCATTGAATTGTGCACTGGAAAAAAAAGAATTCACGTTTCGTACCCGAACTTATTAACTTATTCGTCCCAGTACTTATTACAGCGAATCTACACCGTTTGCTAGTCTATAAGTGATCACCTATTACTCTAGAAAAACTTGTATGCCATGAATCTGTATATGTGTGTGATAGTTGGTCATGAATAACATAGGTCCAAAATAATATACCACCGCACACTTCCCGATCTCGCCCCCATTTATGGACTTGGCAGTGTTGTCTTGATCGGCCTGCAGCTTAGAGATCAGTTCCTACATACGTTCAATTAAAATCATTAATATAATGTCAAATTTTTGTACCAAAAAAATGCATTGTTTCCTGCAGCTTGTCCAACCCACTAAAATTAGTTTTGAGTACATATCTCTAATAATGTAATGACAGTTGTGAGCGGCAGCACGATTTACCAAAATCTTACCCAAACCTACCCAAACCTTACCCAAACCCCAATCTTACCCAAACCTACCCAAATCTTCATTAAAAATAACATTTATGATTATATTATATACGTTTTCAACAATATATCATTAGTATATCATACAATAAGCACATTTTGACCAAAAAAGGGAAGAATAAAGCACATATTTCCGCGGGAAAGCGATTATTATACATGTAGCATTATTATAAAGAGAGACTACCGTGATAAAGACTCATTAAAGGAGAATAATGCATTCCCCAAAACCGATACATTTGCATTATATAGCTATATTAAAGACATTTCGTGGCTTTACTTGACTTGTATTTATTATAATCCCATAGATATTTGGTTTTAAATATTCCATTATTTATGCGCTCTCCACTCCATGAGGATTTTAGGCTGCCTCCATTAAAATCATGTGATACGCCACCGCGCCGTGACATAGTTGTAAAGCGTATCTGCCCCCCCGGCGTGTTTAACGGGGACCACACATTTGTGGCTGTGATTGGAGAAATGGGATTTCGGGATTTGTAACCAGTATAGCTGCTGATCAAATATCACACTTATGTAGCCTGGTAACGATACATACGTATTGCTTAGAAGCAGGACATCTGTTTCATTGATGGAAAGGTGAACAGTGCTGATCCTGAGCAGACTGTGCAAATTGTGCATACAATTATCAGACTGCTGCTTTTGCAAGCTAATCTAGCTCTATACTGGTGGCAGAGACAATATGCCAGGTTTAGTAAGATAGTGAACCATATTTCACATCAAAGAGTGTCATATACTGCCATCTGAATTTCAAAGATATTGTAGTCCCCTGGTTAGCCCCAGGGATGTTTCTGCTGGTCGTAAAACATATTTACACAGCACATGAGAAAACACCACTTGTTGCTGTGTCATAAGAATTAGATATTTCATTAGGTAGATCCTGCTTCTGGGTTTGGTAAAATTTAATTTTTGCTTTAATTTCAGTTATATTCAGCAAATAAATAAAATCTGATTAGGGGCTACATCATTCGTTTGACATTGTATGGTACGGTATCGTACTGTGGACTTTGCTGGTTGCAAACATGATCCTGTCTGTTTTGTAATGACACAGTATAGGTTGTTTTGGTTTTTTTAGGTTGAAATCTCCCTCAAAATTGTAACTAAAATTTCAGTATGGTACATAAGAAAACACACCAGTGCATTAGACCATCCGTATAATCATGGATATGTTTGATTAAATTCGTGAGTAATGTATTATACTGCAGATTGTAATGATTGTTTGACTGGATGTCTAACAGTGCATACGCCGATGAGACAGCACAGGGTGCAGACTAGTCTGGGTCTACACTGATTATAAGCACAATAATCATGGCTTAGTTAGATTAACTATTAATGGTAGACATGTAACACGCGTCTGGATAAAGGTGTGAACAACAAGTGTTGACTTGTGGACAAGATATACAGAAATGGAATATTTTGATTTTATCAACACACGTATTGCAAGGTCGATTTTGTTAGTTTATTAATCTGATTATATATTAATTAAAGCTTGGGGGATGTTTTGGTCAATTATGTGGCGTTTTTACCTGGGATTGCTTTGACCCGGGGCTGTTTTGACCAGCTCCCATTTTACCGATTAGGAGATGTGCTTATACATGGCCCCGCACTCTGACATCACGGCTATCCAAGATGGCGACTTACATGTGATTTGAATCCAGTTACAAAACATGAATAATAATGGCATTTGGTTGTTTTTTTTCGCGATGTTATCTACCGCGTTTGTGTTATTTCGATATAATTTATTGATATAATATGAATCCAGCGAGTCCGTTCCTATCTTTTAATTATGTCTCAGTTGTCTAACTTTAAGTTGCCATCGATCATGATTTCATATGGCACATATATACTAGTCCAACTGTCTAACCGGTCATAGTTAGACATAGTATTGCAATATTTATTTCGCCGAGTAATTATATGCCAACATCTTTTTGAAATCGTTAAAAACAAAGTATAATGCATTGAATGAATGTTTTTATTAGCACAAATGACTTCTGGATATATATAGTTTAGTTATTGCAATTTAATTTACGGAGATACATTTCAAAACTCACACAGGAAGGCTATATATATAAAAATATTCTTAATATTCATCTACAATAACAATAATAAACGATCTTGTATTAAGAACATTGATGAAAATGAACCTTAATATGCATGCAATATATATATTTTTAAATTTGTGTATGGTTTGTATATCTTGTCAAATAGCTTGAATGTTTTTCACACCACTATGTAGACAAAGCCCAATATTATATTGTATTGACCAGAACACAGTGTATTTTAGTGGGGTAGCTCATTATATATAGTCGATTATGTACAATATGGGAAACTGTGTAGATCCTGATTAGATTGTGAATGCATATTTCCCCTACAGGTATAGCCTCAACAAGTGGTTATGCACAAAATGGGGAACCGGGTAGACCCTGATCAGACTGTGTTTGCAAATTTCCCCTAGAAGGTATAGCCTCAACAAGTGATTGTTATAAGATGGCTACACGTCCTGGCGGGCGACATGCGGATTGCTTGTATACGGTATACAGTGAGTATGTACAAGATGTAGACCCTGATCAGACTGGGATTGCAAATTTCCCTAGAAGTATAGCCTCAACAAGTGATTATGTACAAGATGGCTACACGTCCTGGCGGGCGAAAACGGCCAGCATACGGTCCACACCTTCACACTGTCTCCTTGTATGTCAACATTAGAGAGGTTCTACAGTTTTTTATGCCCCTGCTACAGAAAGGTACGGGGGCATATAGTGTTACCGGCGTCCGTCCGTCCGTCCTGTCCGTCCTGTCCGTCCGTACATCCCGATATTACCATATTCTTTAGTAACTTCTACATGGCTTCACATATTATGTCAATATTTATACACGTGATACATATGAACATGCCTTACACACTCCACCCCCCAGTACTTCGACCTTGACCTTTGGCCTTGACCTTTTCCATTTTAAATGTTTGCTTGGCACTTTGGGACAAATCTACGTGCACGTTTCCTCTTTCTCCTACACTTAACTTCTCAATACTTTTGCCAATCGCTTAAATATTTATACACATTATACATATGAACATGCCCTACACACTCCACCACCCAGTACTTCGACCTTGACCTTTGGCCTTGACCTTTACCACTTTAAATGTTTGCTTGGCACTTTGGGACAAATCTATGTGCACGTTTCTCAATCCTACACTAACTTCTCAATACTTTTGCCAATCGCTTAAATATTTATACACATGATACATATGAACATGCCCTACACACTCCACCACCCAGTACTTCGACCTTGACCTTTGACCTTCACCTTTTCTACTTTAAATGTTTACTTAGCACTTTGGGACAAATCTACGTGCACGTTTCTCAAATCCTACAATTACTTCTCAATACACTACTTTTCCAATCGCTTAAATATATACACATGATACATATGAACATGCCCTACACACTCCACCACCCGTACTTCGCAACCTGACCTTTGCCTTGACCTTTTTCCACTTTAAATTTTGCTTGGCAGGGGGTTTGGGGGGGGGTGGGGGGGGGGGGGGTGGGGTGTTTTTTTTTTTTTCTCTTGGTACAAATCATGGGCACGTTTCCAATCCTACACTACTTTCTTAATAACTTTTGCCAATCGCTTAAAATTATTTATACACATGAGACATATGAACATGCCCAACAACACTCCACCACCCAGTACTTCGGACTTCACTTTCTACTTAAAAATGTTATATCTTAGCACGCGTTTGGACAAACTCTACGTGCATTTTTCTCAATCCTACAATAACTTCTCATACTTTTGCAATCGCTTAAATATTTATACACATGAATACATATGAACATGCACTACACACTCCAACCACCCAGCTACTATCTGTCGAGACCTTGGCCTTTGACCTTCACCTGTTTTCGTACTTTAAATGTTTACTAGCACTTTGGACAAATCTACGTGAGCACGTTTCTCAATCCTACAATAACTTCTCAATACTTTTGCCCAATCGCTTAAATATTTAACACAAGATACATAGAACATGCCTTACACACTCCACCACCCATTACTTCGACCTTCACCTTTGACCTTCACCTTTTCCACTTTAATTGTTTACTTGCCACTTTGGGACAAATCTACGTGCGCGCTTCTCAATCCTACACTAACTTTCACACACGCATTGCTCCAATGGTCCTCTACCGCCCTGTGACAAATCCACATTCGTCCTGCCCCCGCTAAGCACAGGGTCAAGGTCACAGACTTGGTGCGTTTGAAATCTTAACATTCAGTTAAATGGCTTATAATTTGTGTTTCTTTGCTCGGATCTGCTTCACATTTCACACACGCATTGCTACAATGGTCATCTACTGCCCTGTGACAAATCCACATTCGTCCCGCCCCCACTAAGCCCAGGGTCAAGGTGCGTTCAAAACCTTAACGCTCGGGTAAATGGCTTATAATCAAATATGCCTCGTTTTCTTTGGCTGCCAGCGGGGGCATTCGTGTGCCGACAGGCCACATTTCTAGTTATTTGTATTTCAATTAAAAATCATCATTCCCATTTAGCATGTTTAGACATTATAAAGTGGATTATCTTTCTTGGCTTCCTAGTATTAAGTTTATCGCAGTACTCTCCCTTTATTTCATATACAAATATTTCCATTTTGCATCAAAACATTAAAATGGGCCCTGGTATGAGCAAATTAATGACATACATTATGTAAGTACAGTCCAAACATCGTTATTATGATGTGTATAGCTTTATTTATTAACACATATAGTAATTATATGAAGATTTGGGTAGATTTGGGTAATATTTGGGTAGATTTGGGTAAATCGTGCCACCTGTTGTGAGTCTTTCCAAATTTGCGTTTGAAGCGTTCTTTGTTTACTTTCTAATTCATGGAGAGTGACCTAAGAATTTTGCTGATACACACTTTATTAGATGCGTTTATGATAATATTTTTGCCTCATGTTGTAGAATTGTCTCTCAATAAGAACATTGCGAAGTATGAACGTCAACGCCCGGCAGGTTTTTTTTTTTTTATATATACATTTTAGTGCGCAAAATGTAAATGCTATTACGCAATTTTTGTCAAGCCTGCTGGCGAAAAGCGAGACAGTGATCACAATGACGTCCGTCCGAAATCTGTGTTAAGTTTTTAAAAATACCATAAAATGCCTCGGCGGTCTCGACATGCGGGCCGCGGTCATCTGGTATACCATTGATGGTTGTGTAGCGATATAGTGCAACCTGTTTCCTATAAAGCGGAAAATGCAGCTACACTAAAATCTAATTATCAAGTGTTTACTGGCTTTTTGAATCTTCTACACTGGTCATAAAAACTGTAAGCCCCATTCCTCCCATCACAGGCACACTGCACTCTGGCTAATTCTTTCTATGTCATTTCCAGGGATGAATTATGGGTTAGAACACCTGACTTCCAATCCGGAGGTTGCGGGATCAAACCTCGCCTAGGGCAGCAAAATCTATGTTCATACCCATCCTACTGGTCTGTCGGATGAGACTTTAAACTGTGGTCCCATCTCTATATGACCTTAGCTGTTGCTGGGACGTTAAACCAGGGACGGATCCAGCATTTGGGGAACGGGGGGTTGTCCTATTTTCGAGCTCCACAGAGTGAAGCGTGTGTGCTAGGGTGGTCCGGGGACATGCCCCCCAGGACAAATTTTGAAATCTAGATGTCCAGAAATGCACTTTCCTGTGTGTGTTTTACGGCATTTAAATTCAGACTCCAACTGGTGGTAAACTGTGATCTTATGTAAATTCTGTGGCTGAACGGGGGGGGGTTGCAACGCCGGAACCCCCCCCCCCCCCCCCCCCCCCCTCCAGATCCGCCCCTGTAAACCCTTTCACTTTTTTCTATGCCATCTCCAGTGATATTGACGATGAGACGGTCAGCCTGAAACAGTTTTCTACTGATGAGATTGTCGCATCAACAGTTCGCTGCCTGAAGACAATCAACAATGACGTGGATCTTCCAAACACACTGCCCACGGCAATGTCTGCCCGGTTTCGCATGGGAACTGGGCTTGCAAATCAGCTCCAGGTAATATTTTTCCTTTATATACTTTTCACTGTCCGCACAAGTTTCATGTCTGCAATCCTAACACTACAGTGATGTCAACATTACCATTTCGCCACTACAACAACACATTGTTGTTGTTTTTTCAATGAAAGCATATGCTGTGACCACAAATTTGAACCATCTCGACGAGATGGTTCAAATGGTTGTCACAAAATACACCTTTGAGTAGTAGTCCTGTCCCTGATATGAAGACCCGTATACATTGAGATGTACCGTATATTTCTCCACAGGATTTCAGCAACAGGACCATTGCCCCACATAATTGACCTGGGTAGACATCGGAACAATGGGACATTACTCTGCTGGGGACCATTTTCAAAATGGCCGCCATCGTCAAAAAAAAAATTTCCGTTTCGGATCAAACTGGCATAAAATCATGTGTAATATATCGTTTTGTACTAATTTCAGGTCGAGGAAGTCATTTTTACCATTATTTTCTCATTTCCAGTGATGAGATAGCTCTAAAAACAAAATGGTTGCCAACAGCTATAGTGAAAAACGGTTATTTTGGACTGAGTGTAAAGATAGGTATAGAATGTGTTCAATTGTCTGGTTGATGTCTTAAATGATTAAATGAAGTAGAAAACAGATGGTGTATTGAACACAGTGCTTCATTATCACATACTTCACAAGTAAACGGCTGTTCTCCAGTATGTATATGCATGTGTTTAGAGAGACTAGAACTCTGTAAAAATGTGTTTAACATTGCATTATTACAAGATGTAATGACATTTCCGATGTTATTTTCATTATTTTCTCATTTATTTTCTTGGAAGAAGCCAGCGAAGATAGTCATATTGTTTGTTGCACCAAAACATGCTCCCTTTCAAGAAGCAGGACATTTCTGATGTTAAACTAGATACGAAACAACAATCTCGCAACAGTTAGTGCTTGTTTACACATTGTTCATTCCTTTGTGACAAAAGAACACAGTTTGAGTCATTGGATCGGCACTTACACCTCCTGTCACATTTACCAGTGCATTGGCATAGCACGAGAATGTTAGGTGGGAGGGGATAGAGAAATCGTTCGGGGACGAGAACACCGCTCTCGTTGGTCCAACCGAAATCTTTGGGGTCCAGACTGTCATGGTTTGGTTGCAGGAGTGTGATGGCATTCCGTATCACAAAGAAACATCTCCGTACATGACCACATATGGCTGAGGAAGTTGGAGGTAACTCATTTAGAGATTTACCTTTCAGATAGCAATCATATCGCAGTGTATCGAATGTGTCAACTGTTGTGCTTGAGCGAGCACCTGCCCAAAGTCGAACGAGGTATTGTTCAACAACACGGATGTCAGCCTCAGTCAGTGAATTGGTTTCTGCAAAGAAAGTTGGTCAGGGACATGGGCTGGCACACAAGAGCGGCATGTTTTGTGCCAACTTTACTGACGGCGTCGTCACCAGAGAGAACATGAGCTTTGATGAGGATACTACAGGTATCTGCTCCTAGCCTGGTATGGAGTGTGTGTAGTGGTATCTTTCGTCTGTGCTCCCCTGTTCCATATTCAATCCACAGCTCTTTGAGACCTTTGGTTTTGAAGACTGTCATGTATCGCAGGATGAGCGCAATACTATCTGTGTCATTGGATATGACTACAACTCTATCACATCCTCTCTCTACGCTCCATGCTATGTGTGAAATCAAGCCTGCAGTCTGCTTCCTCTTGGCAGCTAGAACACGTGGGCACATCAACAGCTGATCCAGGTTCCGCTTGAAACTGTGCGTTCATGACTTCATTGTCCACTACCATTCCACTGACAACAATGTTACTGTGGTCCCTTAGTGCTATGTTTCTTGTGAGGATTTGAAGGCTTTCTTTGTTTTTGGAACTAGCCCAGAACTTCCCCATTTGCTGTGGTATAGGGACTGACTCTGTCATGGCTACTACATCTATCGTGCCACCGGCTTCTTCTGCCCGTCGCCCTCTCTCTCCTTCCTTGACTGACAGCTCGCAGTAAGAGTCGAAGACAAGGTGGGTACATTCAGAATGACAGATGCTCCTTGCATAGTTGAGGACAGTTTCAATGGCTTGGCCGAAATGTTGAAAGATCGACAGGTTTGGATATTGTCTAATTTTAGACATGAAGTCAAGAACAACATCAGTTTTCATATGTGAAGGGTTGAACACAGAATCTGTTGGAAGTAAGTGCTTTTCAAGTTCAGCTACAAGTTTTGACTTTTCTGGCTTGGTACAGCGAGGAAATGTGGCATCTCCATCAAACAGTGGGCTGGTGTCGAAAAGGTCGTGACTCACGACTTGCTCAACTGTGTAACCTCGTTGCTTAGCTATCTCAACAGTAACGTACACTAGCAGCAAGTTGTTTAGTAGTGACGACTGGTTTCTTGGGTTTACCTGTCCCGGGTACTGTCCGGCGGCTGGCTGTGTGTCAAAACGTGGAAGCTTAACCTTAGAAATAGTGCCAGACAGCTTGACTGTCTTCAGAACAAATCGCTCATTCCGGTATCCCTGGTAGATTTGCTCGCCAATTTCAAATGCTCTGAGCAGCCTAGCCTTCACTTCTGTAGCAACCAGCTGGTGCGTCACGATGTTATGTAATGAAACATTTATTGTGGTCACTGCGAATGGATTCTGACGCTGTGAGATGAAATCCAGTAATCGCAATACGTTTTCATCAAAGACAATTGCCTTTCGGCCACGGAGCTCATGATGTATAACTGTTCATTCAAGGTGTGCCATCAACCCAGCATTGGTCAGATAGTTGAAGAGGTTGGTGATTCCTGTGATCTCGTGAAACAGGAGTTCGAACTCGGCCACTATTGAAGCATCACCCGAGCTGCCCACAATCACATGTCCACCCGGACCTTTTTCTCAGATCTGTTGATGGTCTGCTCGAGTTTCATGTCAGGTGAGACGGCACTGAATTTACCCCCCTCTCTGTCTTGGATCACAAACTGACCCATCATGAAGCGGCGAAACAGCATGGGTTGCTCAACTTCCATAACTTCAATCCTCTCAAGGTACCATGATGCATACCTAAGGTAGTTGATACAATCAAACACTGTGAACATTTTCATCGATTCTCTCACAGTGGCAATATGGAGTGGCCAGTTCCCTTCTCTGTCAGCAGTGATCATCTTCTTGATCACAGACAGAATGTTCTCGAATAAGCCCAAGTATTTGCAGAGCTCTGACTTCGCTTCACACTCAGCTGTGAATGCCTCAAGCTTCACACGCAAGTTATCAGAGCTAGACACCACAGATTGAAACTTGTCAACCAGATCTGGGGGATATTGTGATCACTGAGACTATCCTTCCTTCAAATCACCAACAGAGTGCACGAAAGGAGTGTGTGAATCATCCGAATTCATTTCCCAGAAAGCTCTCCATTTCAGAAGATTGAGCACTTCACCCACAATTAGCATACCTTTGAATGCTCGCACATAGTGAGAACCAGCTAGGACTGATTGCAGTACTTTCTTTCCAAAGACTTCAGCCTCAATCAATCCATCATCGAAGCCCGTACCTGTCAATAAACGTCCAGCGCAGCACAAGAGTACTTTGCAGTAATGGAACATCCCCATCATTGGGTATATGTCAGCAAAGGTGTCAGGTTCTGTCAGAACCACTTCTGTTACTACCTGAAACACCCCCTCATCACTGAATACTGGAATAGACTGGTTCAACTGTTGACGTACACTTTGGAAGTTTGTAAGAGCTTTGCGGACAGTAGCATAGTCTGTTACAGCTTTTTGGAATCATTGGTAGGAATCCAACTCTCATCAGAGGAACATTTGCTTCAGAAACAAGCGCATGAATGCTACCCCAAGTCGGAAGATACCTGGCAGACTTGCCGTTAAATTTGGAAGTTCAGAGCGCACAAGTGTAATGACAAACTCAGTTTTATCAGAGTCTTTCGCGGCTTGATCAGGATCACACAAACCCAAGTTGCTATTTTCTCGAAGGACAAAATCTGGTGAAAGTGATGGTCGAACAACACTTTTTGCATGATGTGGTACAATCTGACAAGGTAACTTCTGACCAGTGGGGATAGACGATTTTGTTAAGCCTGTTGAAGATACATTGGGCTTAGCAGCTGGTGCACTGACTTTCTCCTGGAACAATACCATAGCAGTATAGTGCTTGCTATGTGTGCCTGAAAGGGATGACTCGTCCGAGTAGTCGCTGTTGTCCATGGCCCCGATGCAAAAATCCCTCACTGCTATTAAAATGACTGGAATTGGGGTACCGTCAGCTTCTGGTTTGAGAACCGCATATGAGGAAAGGAGGCTTCGAGCTCTTATTCGGACTTCATTATAACTGGTGGAAACCCCAATGCGATTCAGTGTTGTGATGAGAGCTCGACTCCTTGTCTTGCCGTACACACTTTGCCAACCATGGTATGCATTGGGGTCTTTTGTCGGCCCTTGTGTATGTGGTATGTTATTATTTGAAACAGACAGTGCAACTGAGTGTGAAGTGTTTTGACTGACTTGTCTGCCTCATCATCATTATCCTCCTCATCACTATCATTCGGGCATTCTTCCTCATCATAATCATGCATGAGGGCTTGAATTCTTGTCATGCGAGCTTTGGGAATATTGAAGAGAGATGAGAAAAATGTCAATAGTCCATCTGGCATCTGAGTCTTCTCCCATGACTCCTTGATTTCTTCAGAATCACAGAACCTGTCGCCCAATCCAAAATTAACCTTTTGGATGAGTCCTCGCAGCAACGTACCAGATTGTCTCATGATGTCTAGATTCTTGATTTTGACAATAAGATCCTCTTGGCGAACATGGGACGAATATACCATCTCTGATGCATTTCGCCTGGGGTTCTTGACAAACTGGATCCTGTCACCATAGTGATCAATCAAGAGTTGTTTCACATCTCTGTTCCGGATATTCAAATCATCGTCACCAGTGTTTAGAGATACCATGAAGGATGCAATTTCACTTACAGTGAAACCATAATCTTTCTCCAGGAGAGGATCTATCTGCTTCACTGCTTCTTGAAAGAGAGCATGTTTTGGAGCGACAATATGGCTATCTTCGCTGGCTTCTTCCGAGCTGCGCTGGTAGTTGAGAATGTATTTATTGATGCATTGTTTGTGACAGTATAGATCAGCCGCAAACACAGCCTCTACGGAATTCACATCTGAAACCCTGTCAAATACGTCATCACAGTTGTGATGTGTTGCAAGTAAAAATAATTTTGCTCGTTCCCTCGCAGATGCGGAACTTTTCCCTGCTTTTTTGTCCTTTAATTGTCAAAGAAAGGTTGCCACATATGACACAGGGGATGTAATTTGAATGTATATTTGAACTAGGCTTGGATCTGACGTGTGTTTCACTGCGTAGAGACATTGGCGGTCTACATTCATCACCCTGGTCTACCTCCATCTCTACCACTTCTCGCATGCCTTCTGTAGTTGCCTTTCTGGAAATAGCTTCAATGGTTTTCTTCATTGTATACACCTTATAGCATGTGTCAACATGGTAAACATAGCTTTGATCGTCTATGGTTCGAAGGCGTTTAGCAACAACATCTTGTCTAACTGTCCCAGCATGTTTTATTTTCTCGCAACCATTGGGAGTTGATGATACGCGACTCTTTCTGTCATGCTTTTGACAAATGATGCATTGTTTCAAGTCAACATCACAATATTCATTATGTGTAAGTTTAACACCATCGAGGACAGCACCGGCTGAGGTTAATGATGATGTTGATGGTACTGGAGTTATGTCACTCATATTGAAGAACTAATTAGTAGTATATAAACACAATGTATTTTTACAACTAGTAGCATTCAGTTCAACTTTCAGGAAGAAGAAACTCCACAATAAACATCGCTGGCATTTTAACGCCTGCTGGTACTTTTAAAATGGTAGCGTTGTTAAATGGTATAACGCCAATTACACATATTGTAATGTCCTGACACGCAGAATCTATTTTTAGAATCTATTTGATTCTGTGCTTGCTCAATCGATAAAGATATTGTTCTACAATTTTCTGCGATTTTTCTCTTGATTATCAGCAATTTTCTGCGATTTTCTCCTGATAATCCGCATTATGGCCGAAGTAACTGATGGAGACCGTAGTTTCCAGGAGGACGAGTTAATCTAGTCCCCGACATAAAGACCCGTATACATTGAGATGTACCCGATATTTCTCAATGGATTTCTAAAAGGTCCATTGCCACACATAATTGAGACGCGCCGCGACATAACGTACCTTCGGGTATTTGGATTTTTCGCCGTAAATTGTAAGGGAAATTGAACGTAATGATCGTGAATAATGTACGAATTTGACGCAAATTTAAGAGCAGATGCGGAATTGAATTCCGCATTTGGACTGAAATTTGTGTCAAATTCTGACGTCATTTGCAGAAATTATGTTAACTTTTCGAAACCATCTATGGCGATAATTACAACTACTGAAGGTACGTTATGTCGCGGCGCGTCTCAATATTGATTAATGTTGAATAAGAAGTCATTGTATTACAACAAGTAATCCATATAAAACGTACATGTACATTTTTATCAACATTTGTGCATCTGGTATAAAATGTAATAGCAATTTAATAGTATTCGAAATTAATCGGTCATGATTTTTTGTCAATAAAATATGGTTTTTGGGCGCCATTTTGATTTTTGATGTCTCTCGTCAGTGGAAATGAAAAAATGATGGTAAAAACGAATTCATCGACCTGAAATTAGTACAAAACGATATATTACACATGATTATATGCCAGTTTGATCCGAAACGAACAACAACAAAATGGCCGATGGCGGCCATTTTGAAAATGGTCTCCAGCAGAGTAATGTCCCATTGTTCCAATGTCTACCCTGGTCAATTATGTGTGACAATGGACCTTTTACTGGAATCCATTGAGAAAAATCGGGTACATTTCAATGTATACGGGTCTTTATGTCGGGGACTGGATTATAGTTCTGAGTACATAACTCTAATAACATTACATTGGATTACATAAGCATTATCATTTATGACACAGTAGTATTTCCAAATTTGCATTTGAAGCATTTTTTGTTTACTTTCTGTTTTGCGGAGAGTGACTTTAAGAATTTTGCTAATACACACTGTATTAGGTGAGTTTATGATAATGATTTTGACTCATATTGTGTAATTTTTCGATCGATAACAATATAGCGAAGTATGAACATCATCGCCCTGCAGTTTATTGCTTTATTTTAGTGCGCAAAATGAAAATGTTATTCTGAAAATTTATACCGTTGACTGTTGTGTAGCTATATAGTGCAACCTATTGCATATAAAGCAGAAAAAACGTGCCGCTAACTTTTGAGATGAAATAAGAAAAATAGTCAGAATTTTCGAGAACTAAAATTGTGTATCGTCGGAATGTAACAGGTTAACTTATTGTGATTATTCATTATACAGGAGCTGGGATACAGGGGAGATGTCGGGTACCAGACGTTTCTCTACTCCACCGAGGCGGACATTCGGAAGATTTTCATGTTCCTCGTTGATAAACTGCCGAAGGAATCTGTGGAAGCTACAGAGGAAACACTCGGTAGGCAACCTGACTAATGCAAGCGGAATTTCTATATTTGTATACCCCCAAACATCCAGTGGCATGTATTGTTTGATAATTCCAGCACAAAAATATTTACTCAATTCCCTAACATTTGATTGGCTCGTAGCAAGTCAGCAATTGTGTATTTGGAAATATGTTTCAAAACTTGATTTATTTTAATAGAATTTTTTTTTTATTTAATGATGTCTACAATTAGCTAGGTTTTCATGAAAGAATAGCAGTAAATTTTCATGTATGTAACATTAGAAATTGGATTTTAAGGCATTTTCCGCCAGTCTATATACAACCATGCTATTGAACGGACTTAAAACTCCAATCAATTGATCAATCACATCCACTGACCCATTCAATGTTTCCAATTTTATATGTACATCAATTGTATAATCTGTTCAGAACTTGAATCTTACCCCATACAGATGTATTTCCACTGTCTCATGTTGTAATATGACATAAAACAACTGATTGGAGTATTTCTTGTCAATTGTATTCCTTAACTATTTCACCCTTGAGTAACTGGAATGGATGTTAATTTTGCAACCAATCCAATCGTCACAAAATTATTTTCAGACTAGTCCATTTATGACAAGGGGGTATTTTTGTTCTCAAAAATATTAAAATTAAAAAGTGCAGATCCTGATGAGACGGATCATCACGAACCGGCTCATCTGGATCTACGGTACATGTTTTGCCAATACATGTACCACTATACAGGCCTGTGTTGTTGGAAGGGTTAATCAGTCAATCAATCTTAACAGTTTCTGTAGTTTTCCTCCAGAGAGAAATATCTGCCACCCTGTCACGTCAATTTGTGTCCCTGTTGACCAAGTATAATCACCAATCAATCAATCGACCAATAATTGTGGCTGGGGAGATTGGGCTTATGTGTTACGCGACCAGTGTAGCCCCAGATCAGCCTGTGCATCCGCGCAGTCTGATCTGAGCCTGCACTGTTCGCCGTTCAGTCAATGAAACACCTGTAATGCTTCTAACATACAGTGCTTCAGATCATATGTTTGAATATCTGTAATGTCCAGTCACAGCCACAAATCAGTCAATATTGAATATGGTACTCCTCCAGAGGGCAATATCAGCCGCAATATCAGCCACCCTGTCACGTCAATTCACCTCCCCTTGGACCAAATATAATCGCCAATCAATCAATATTCAACCCCCCTTGCAGGTTCTGCGGTGCTCCTCCAGAGGGCGATATCTGCCACCCTGTCACGTCAACTCACCTCCCCGTGGACCCCGCCATATCTGACACAGAAGGGCATCACCTGGCGCGGCAAACCCCCCGTCTGGCAAAGGGAGGTAAGCTTGTCATAACAGCTTTTCCACACAATAACTAGTGTTCTACTTGACAGATCGTAACCAAATTCGGTATACATGTTTATCCTTTTCAAAATTTTCTGATGAATCGTCTCCCCTTGGTGGCCATTATTAATTGTCCACATAATAACTCAAGTTATCCTTGCAACATCTTAACTAAATGTGGTTATATGTTTATTATGGCAAGAGGAAGAACCCTATTGATTTTGTAAAAAAAAATCTGATTTCTAATTTTGCATTCTCATTGTCATTGCGCTAACTCAAGTTCTACTTGACGTATTTAACCAAATTTGGTAGACATGCTTATGGTGTTAAAGGAAGAAACTTATTTATTTTCATAATGTTCATGCTGATGAGTTACCCCCTGTGATGACCATTTTCAATTTTTGTGTTATGTAAGCTTGTCCTCGCAATAACTCAACTTCTCAACGAGCCTCTGAATTCCTACACATTTCCTAACCTTTCCTGATGAACTTGAAATCAAAAGACACTAGCGTGATATTCTCTATGTTAGAGCTATCAAGTTCATAGTCTACTAGCCTAGCCTAATAAACTTGATATTGAGACTAGATTGGTATTGTCTATTAATTCAGACTCTGCTCGGAAGTGGTAGGAATTTCTCTGCAAGCCTCGGAATTCCTACGCATTACCTAACCTTGTCTGATAATAATTCCTCGGCAAGCCTCGGAATTCCTATGCATTTCCTAGCTTTGCATATTCTCTTTGAACTAATGAACCATTACAGGGCTGCTGCTGTATGTATCACTACCATTCCTGCCAAGTAACCTCGCCTCAAGGCTCGGGTGATCTCACTCGCAAACTTCCGAAAGGTAAGGCTGCATCTAAACTACTTGGTCCGTCTGAGGGTTTAACCAACATTTCTTCCTACGTGCTCCGTGGAAATTGGATGACTCAGTTGTTAACCCTGTCACCCCTAAGTAACTGGAATACATACTCCCATGTCAGAAAGGGGAGTTGTTTTTATTAAGACATAAGAATATCCACAAATTGTGCAGGCCTTGATGAGACGGCTTGTTACGAGTATGTTAACCATTTCAGACCTGTATAGTGGTATTAGCAAAAAGTGTAGATCCAGTTGAGCCAGCTCATGACGAGCCATCTCATCAGGATCTGCACTTTTTGCAAGTAATTGTTTATTATTTTTGAGAACAAAAACAACCCCTTTTCATAAATGGACTAGTCTGAAAATCATTTTGTGACAATTGGATTGATTGCAAAATTAACATATCAAAATTCATTCCAGTTACTCGGGGGTGAAAGGGTTAACTAACCAATGAGGTCCATATATTACATGCTACCCAGTGATTTACCGTGATCCTGGAGGGATTTATTTCATTGAAGGAAATAGTTCCTTCTAGACGCTCGCGAGACGTAACGTCATTTCTGGCGAAGAAACAATTCATGTCCATATTGTCAATTTGACAACGTTTTTAGCTGGTCTAAGTGCAAACTTCACATTTTTCGAAGAGCATGTAATATACTATTTATTCCACTACCATTTGAAATACTGGATTCCGAGAAAGGGAAATAAATCTGGTATTTCAAAATGGTAGTTGAATAAACTGTATTTAATTATACAAGCTAAGCCACCTGCGACTCGGTTCTCTCTGTAGCCATATCCTTTCTCCACTCTCGCAGAGACGGCTTAAAGTTTAAATGACCTGAACTGTTGACACGTTAATCTCCAATCCAATCCTACATAGTTCAGACCCTCAGTTCGGCCTAAAATAACCTTAGCTGTTGATAGGCCGTTACACACCATTAAATCAAATTAATCCCCCATATAGCATGCCATTCTTTGAAGATTCTCCTGATGATTATCCCCAATCAATTAATCAATGAATTGTTTACTCATTACATAGAATAATACATACTACTTCAGCACATGATAAACCAGACCCGTAGTCAGGAAATGTCGTTGAGAGTAACCGCAATTCAGAACAGTAACCCGAATTTTCTGTTTGTAAGTCGCCCAGACAGAAATTCAGGTTATTCAGAACATGTGCTGAATTGACCTTTAGTCGACTTTCTCTCAATAATTGCATTTCTTTACAGAATAGAAGTGTGCTATCATACCAGTCTTGCATGTTCAACCCACCAGGCCATAGTCAATGGAACCGACCGACTGAAAATCAATTCCGCATCTTCTGTGAACTTCTCGCCAACTTCCGACATTCATATCTAGTCTTCCCTTTATAATGATTCAATTCAATTCCGCATCTACTTTGAAAATTCCGCCAATGTTCAACATCCATGTCTCGTTTCTCTGATATTTTCGTCAACTTTCAACATCTAGGTCTCATTACCATGCGGTTTGGAGGCAAACTTGGTCGAGTAAATGGAACCATAAATTGGCAAAAATACTGTGAAATTATCGTTCATTTTCGACATTCATGTCTCGTTACAGAACAGAAAGCGTACTTCCAGTCTAGTCTTCCCTATATAACCAACCAGACGCTAAACCACAGTGATACAGCGCCGTCAGTTTTGGAGGCAAACTCAACCGAGGTTACGGCCCAACTCGAGTGGGAGGCAGAGTGGAACCAGCAAGGTCTTGCCTCGCGCCTCTCTGAACAGGTAACACATGACTATTATATGAATATGACCACCAAACACAGGCCAGATTTTTTGCTTCCCATGGCTGGCCTTTATTCATAGGTTTGACTGTATACAGTCAAACCTGTGAATAAAGGCCATCCATGGGAAGTAAAAAAAAATCTGGCCTTTGTTCACGGGTGGTCTTTATTCGCAGGGTCATTTATATAGTAATTGTGCTATTGGGACAACAAAAGTGTGGCCTTTACAGCCAGGTGATTGCTATTCGGAGGTGGTCTTTATCAGAGGTTCGACTGTACATGTACTTACACACATATTCTATTTCATCCCTAGGATTATAAATCGAGAAAGCGCCAGAGGATCGAGAAGCGTATCGGTGACCAGCTGAGACAAGACCGGTTACGTAGCGAGGTGACAGTGGGGAGTGGGGCCACCAATGACCTACAGCAGCTGATAGCCTCGATCAGTGGGCGCAGCCAGGCGGGGGCCAAAACCAAGGGGTCAAGGTTCACGCATACTGAAAAACTGCTGTTTGCCAAAGTATGTTGTAGGGTTTGGAAGGATATTGTAGATGTGACTGGAGAATGCACGGACACGGATATACAGATGGGAATGCATCTGTATGGGGGGTGGGCAGGAGGAGCACTGAAATATGGCTGTGACTGGAGAAATGGGCCTTACAGGCTTTGCAACCAGTGTAGATCCAGATCACCTTGTGCGTTCACAGTCTGATCAGGATCTGCACTATTTGCCATTCGATCAATGAAACAAGCAGTATGTATCGTTATCAGGCTACAGGAGTGTGCTATATGATCAGGAGCTTCACTGGTCACAAATCCCATCAGCCCCATTTCTCCAGTCACAGCCACATTTAAGTCCCGAATTGAAGATCTTTCCTCACACTTTTCTGTGTCGTAACGAGCCGTCTCATCAGGATCTCCACTGTTTGTTAATAATTTTAAACGTCGTACAGATTACCCTTTTAGAAGAATGGGATAATTTGAATGAACAAAATTAATGAAATAGCGTGAAACATTGACATGGAACATCCTATTAAGTTACTTGGTGTTGAAAGGGTTAATACTGTTAATTGAACCCGAAAGCCCGCTATATGCAAACAGTGCAGATCCAGATGAACCGGCTCGTAACGAGCCGTCTCATCAGGATCTGCACTGTTTTAAAGTAATTTTCATATTTTTGAGAACAAAAAATATCCCCTTTTTATAAATGGAACAGTCTGAAACATTGGCATGGAACATCCTATTAAGTTACTTAGTGTTGAAAGGGTTAATCACCATTCCATTCCCTGTTCAGTTGTATTCCAATCCATATATAACCTTGTTAACCCTTAGACCACTACACACAACAATTGTCGTCTGTTGTTGCTTTTATATCTTGCCTTATTTCTCAATAAAAACATGTTTTGACAGCACTTCCGAATCATTTCCGATGGAAATTATTCTGAAGTTCTGTCAAAGCATGTTGTACATTATTGTTGTACATTATTCTAAAGTGCTGTCAAAGCATGTTTTTGATGATACAAATGGAAAATAGAAAATAAAGAACAGATGACAAAAGATTTAGATAGCGGTGTAAGGGTTAAATGTAAAACTCCAATCAATCAAGGTATGTTGGTATGATTTATTTTTTTAATAATGTATATGAAATTACTATTCTTAACATTTTCTATTTTTCGACAGCTTTAGTAAACATCGTCGATTATTTGATCGTATCTAGTTGTAAAACAATTTATTATTTTGGTGTTATAATTGATTTCATTCAGTCTGTCAACCCATCTATACCAGTGGCACTTTATATACAGCCACTATATAGATAGCATAATGCCATTGTTGTTGAATGAATGTAAAATGGGAGTGTATGCAAAGGGTGGATTCACTGTTAAGACATGCATAGTATGCATGTCTTAACAGTTAATCCACCCTTTGTTATTCACACATCAGGGAATCAAAGGATGGATATTCTATCATTTCTGAGATTCACACTTGTTAACCTGTCAGACACCAAATCAGCATTATTGTGATTTCACTGCTACAGTACTATAACTGTACCCCCGGCTCACAAAGTATGCTCAGGGGTATATAGTTTCACCTTTCCATTCATATGTCCGTAATTCAATGTAGCGACATGTAATTTTCACACAGGATGAAGAGAAAGTATTGGCTGAAGTCACAGCCGAGGGACCAGCGGTACAGACCGAGGAAGTAAGTCTCTCATAAACTTGCAAGTTTTTATTGTTGTTTTTTTAAATGAGGAAAACAATTGGAAACAAATAGTTTTTTCTGCCTTTAACACTTTGCATGCTGGGAAACATGTAGGCTATAAATAGTTAAAAAAAGCAGCCACAAATGTTTTTTTTTATTTCACCCCGTAAATATCATGATTATGTCTTTGAATTTCATTAGAATTGCGTCCTCCAGAGGACGCAATTCTAATGAAATTCCAAGGCATATTTACAGAGAAAACAGAAAATAAATCTAATTTGTTGGCTCTTATTTTCACCGCTAGCATTCAAAAAGTTAATTATTAGTAATTCAAGAAACCGTTACATTGTCAACATTGCAATACCGGTTCAAAGAATTATGTTTCATAAATCCAAACATTTTCCCACATTTCAAGAAATGAATGTATAACACTGTGACGTTAAAACTTTCAGGAGTTACAGACACAGAGAGAAACAGAGGTAGCTGGTCTGCGCGATGAGCTCACAAACGTCACCACAAACCTCGAGAAACTCGACATGAACATGAAGAAATTCACGGCCAGTATACAGCAAATGGAAGAGCAGATGGCCAATCAGAGCAGAGCGAATTCCGAGAAAGAGGACGGGTATAAAGTCAAGAAAAGAACGTTGGATCTACTTCCCGATGCGGAAAATAATATCGCAAAACTGCAGGTGGGTGTGATTGGACTTGTTGTTAGAGGGTGTATGAATGCCATTTTTGTCGCGCCCGCTTGCGGAAAGCGCGATATAGTCGGCCGTTTGGCGTACGTACGTGTGTCCGGTTAAAGTTTTTGGTTAAGCTGTAAGGTTAAGTTTTTTGGTTAAAGTTTTTGATTAAGTTACTTTGGTTAATAAAGTTATTTTTTGGTTAAGTTTGATTGTTTTTGGTTAATTTTTTTAAGGTTTTTTAAAGTTAAAGTTTTTTTGGTTAAATTCTTTGGTTAAAGTTTTTGGTTAAGTTTTTTGGTTTAAAGTTTTTGGTTAAACAGTTTTCCGTTATACAATAATCTCTGGCAACTGTCTTTGGCCCATTTACCTTGAAACTTTCACATGGGTGTTTAATCATCAATCTATATTTTCAATTCTACCCCCATCCCGTGCGGACCCCTGAGCCCAATTACAAGGTCAAATTACTTTGAAGTTTTATTTTTTGGTTAATAATTTTTTTGGGTTAAACAAAGTTTTGGTTAACGTTTTTTTGGTTAAGTTTTTTTGGTTAATTAAAGTTTTTCGATTTATATTCTATAATCTCTGCAAACTGCTTTTGCCCATTACCTTAGGAAACTTTCATAATGGGTGTTTTAATCATCATCTATTGGTTTATTGTTCATGTTCTACCCCCCTCCCTGTTTGCGGCCCCTGTGGCCCAATGTCAAATTACTTTGAAATTTTTGGTTAAGTTCTTTGGTTAAAGTTTTGGGTTAAGTTTTTTGGTTAAAGTTTTTGGTTAAGTTTTTTGGTTCAGTTTTTCGTTATACTATATCTCTGCAACTGCTTTGCCCATTACCTTGAAACTTCACATGGGTGTTTATCATCATCTATATTTTCATTCTACCCATCTCCCCCCGTGCGGCCCCTGTGCCCAATGTCAAGGTCAAATTACTTTGAAGTTTTTGGTTAAGTTTTTTGGTTAAGTTTTTTGGTTAAAGTTTTTCGTTATACTATATCTCTGCAACTGCTTTGCCCATTACCTTGAAACTTCATATGGATGTTTATCATCATCTATATTTTCATTCTACCCCCCTCCCGTGCGGCCCCTGTGCCCAATGTTCAAGGTCAATTACTTTGAAGTTTGTGGTTAAGTTCTGTGGTTAAAGTTTTTGGTTAACATTTTTTGGTTAAAGTTTTTGGTTAAGTTCTTTGGTTAAAGTTTTTTTGGTTAAGTTTTTTGGTTAAGTTTTTCGTTATACTATATCTCTGCAACTGCTTTGCCCATTACCTTCAAACTTCACATGGGTGTTTATCATCATCTATATTTTCATTCTACCCCCCTCCCCCCTCCCGTGTGGCCCCTGTGCCCAATGTCAAGGTCAAATTACTTTGAAGTTTTTGGTTAAGTTTTTTGGTTAAAGTTTTTGGTTATTGGTTAAGTTTTTTGGTTAAAGTTTTTTGTTATACTATATCTCTGCAACTGCTTTGCCCATTACCTTGAAACTTTACATGGGTGTTTATCATCATCTATATTTTCATTCTACCCCCCTCCCGTGCGGCCCCTGTGCCCAATGTCAAGGTCAAATTACTTTGAAGTTTTTGGTTAAGTTTTTTGGTTAAAGTTTTTGGTTAAAGTTTTTGGTTAAGTTTTTTGGTTAAGTTTTGAAACCAAGCCATTAGAAATGTGTCGTCTTATAACCCTTTCACCCCTAAGTAACTGGAATGGATTTTCACATGTTAATTTTCCCACCAATCCGATTGTTATAGAATGATTTTCAGACTAGTCCATTTATGAAAAGTTGTTGTTGTTTTTATGCCACCGGGTTTTGAAGAAACGGGTGGCATATAGTGTTTGGACCGTCCGTCCGTCCGTCCGTCCGTCCGTCACACTTTTCGGTTAACCAATTTGTCACAGTTTCTCAAATATGCTGCAGGTGGCATCCGCGTTCGACAGACGCATTTCTTGTTTCGTCTAAAACTATGAAAATTACAGATCCTGATGATGACTCATCACAAGCCGGTTCATCTGGATCTACACTGTTTGCAACTATAGAGGGCTGTATAGTGTTGACAGTTAACTAACCCAACTTTTCAGACATTAAACATAATTTTGCTTTGGAGCCAATAACGTTGTGATAGCAAAAGAGTAGTTGTTGCTTACTTTTGTTTGTGTGGTTGGTCAATATTAGCTAGTTTCAACCCATAATCGGATATTAAGGGTTTATTGAATTAAACAAAATTTGTCTATAGTTTCCGTAAATGACATAAAAAAGTTAACAAGTAAATTTTTTAGGAACTTTCAGAATTTAATATCTACATCTACCCTAAAACATCATTATTCAATCTCATTTTGGAAAAAAAATATGACTTATCAAAAGAAACATAAAAACGAAACGTATTGTTTGTGTTTACAGTCGGTTGTGGACGGCAGTGCCCAAAGACTTATCAGCCTGGGTAACCAGTGGGAGAAACACCGGGCGCCGTTGATAGACCAGTACAGGACACTTAAAGAACTCAGCTCACATTCCGAGGTAACTGTCTGAACATGCTAGATTGTTATGGTTTATTCTTTATTATTTGACAGGTAAAATATAATGTTCGTCCAGCCGAGGCTAACTCGGGAACTGTTTGAACCCGCGGCCTATGACCTTGGGGTATAAACAGTTCCCTCGTGCTACGGCAAACGTTTACCCACGACTGGACATAGTTGAACCTAATATTTTACCTGTCAATCAATAAGAATGTACCATTTGCCGTGGCACGAGGGAACTATTTGAACCCCAAGGCCACGGTTTCAAACAGTACACGAGTGCCACGGCAAACGTTTACCCATGGCTGGACATGGTCGAACCGTATTATCACATTTCCGTCGGAAATATCGTGTAATTTGAGAAAATAATTATATGCAGTACTTTCGGTACTTTGATAATCTGCTCCATTCAAACAGCTGATTTACACATACATATTCCGGGGCCGCAGTACACGTCGCGTGATGCAGCTGCATCAATTTCAAAAATTCAATGTAACAGTTACGTAAGTGAATTTTCAGCAGTTGATTTTGGATATTGTGTTAAAATGATAATTTAAATGGGAAAAAGTCTGTTGAACTGCTTTAGTGTTTGTTCTACTGTAAATGCTAAATAGTTGATGTACGAGGGTCAGTCAACATTAACGGTACATGCCCACTCAGTAGGCACAAAATGTTCTTTATAGGAATTAAATAAGTGTATAATTGTGTCGCTATTCCACCAGTTCTAAAAATTACGAGTGCCCACTATACAGATATAATCATTTAGTAATATTTATTTTACTGATAGTGACTCGCGGTGGTATCGGGATGTTTTCATATGCAAATGAGGCATGATATTTTTTTATTATTTATACTAATTAAATGTGTCGCCTGACAAAATAATATTTTCGACAGATTATAAAGTAGGATAATTGCACATCAAACAATAAATACAGAGACTAAATAGTAATGTCTGTTAACATTTTAAGGGAACACGGTTATCACCCCTGATATCAGTGTGGAACTTTACATCTGGTATAAAACGTATAATAATACCAATCAATATGTGGGGTAATGGTGAATGAATGTTTATTTTGCCAGAAAATGTCTCGGATGATGTCTGTGATTTTAAGAACATTTTGTGCCTATTCAGTGGGCATGTACCTTTAAGTGAGTGTGAATGAAAATGGAAAGTAAGAACTTATTGAATGTTTCACCAATATCTTTAGTGAACACTTTCATGTCAGTACTCATGAGACACGCCATGTGATATTTTCCATAAATAACAGAAATAAAAAATCACATGGTGTGTCTCATAGTTTGACGTCATGCAGTGATGTCACACAATTATGATGTCACTGAAAGTAAACCCACCTTTGACTTGATGGACACTGTGTCGAGAAAAACAAAATTAATACAGTCGAACCTCACTACAATAACACCCTCTCTGTAACAGCCGCTATTTTATATCCCAAATGGATGATTTCCTCTATATCTAACCCTTAGACTGCTGAGCACGAAAATTGTTGTCCGATATTGCTTTTAGCATTATTTCTCAATAAAAACATGTTTTGACAGCACTTTAGAATCATTTCCATTGGAAATGATTCTAAAATGCTGTCAAAGCATGCATTTGATGAGAATTATCGAAGAAAATAAATACACATCAGATGATAAAATTTAATTCAGCATTAACCTCCCTACAACAACCACCTATCTACATCAGCCAGTTTTGCGTCTTCCCATGGGTGGCTGTTGTAGAGAGGTTGCACTGTAGTGCAAAAATAAATCTACTTTGAAAAACTGAAAAAACAATACAAGTACATGTACATGTAATCGGAATGACAAGGATAGTGCCCTGGAACTATCAGTGGGAAAGACCAACAGCAATCTTAACACAGCTTATATATACAGTGGAACCTCTCTAAACCGGACACCCTGGATGTCCCCAGGGTGTCCGGTTTAGAGATGTTCCACTGTAAATATGCACTCCATTAACAATCTTTGTCATTTTCAATCATGAATAGATACGACAATGAAAACAATTACAGTGAAACCCATCTAAATTCAACACAATAGGGTCCTCGGGGTGTCCGGTTTAGACAGGTTCTACTGTATCATTTTCTTCTCTATCTCTCAAGTCTGCAGCCCAAAGGAAGTTGGAAGAAATCAAGGAGTTCCGTAAGAAATTGAAAGAAGTCCAAGACGAGGCAAGAACAAAAGGGGAGTTACAAAAGCAACTGGTATGTCACATCAATATTTTCTCTATTTCTTCACGGTTGGTCGGATGCTGGCGGGTCATGCATATCCTAACGATGAATCCATCCGTAATGATTCATATCTTTAAGTGAATCTTAACCCTTAGACTGCTATCTTAATTTTTTGTCGTCTGCTGTTTCTTTTCTATTTTCCATTTGTATCATCAAAAACATGGTTTGACAGCACTTTAGAATAATTTACACCATGGTTTGACAGCACTTTAGAATCATTTCCATTGGAAATGATTCTGAAGTGTTGTCAAACCATGTTTTTATTGAGAAATAAGATATAAAAGCAACAGAAGACTTCAAATGTTGTGAGTAGCGGTCTAAGGGTTAAAACCCAAATCTTATATATAAATCTTCCATGTTTTTAAAAATAAATTACTCATATATTCACTGCGTTGTTCGATCTGTTATTGTTACAGGCAAACCTTTGTGAATGGCCGGCCACATCTGTAACAGCCACTATTTTATACCCTCCCCTCGCCCCCAATTGGGCATATTCAACTGCTCTACAACAGCCACCTCTCTACAATAGCTAATATGGAGTCTGTCTGTGTGTCACTATTGTAGAGATGTTGTATTGTATATATTAAAATAGAGGATCTTACAGGAGTGATGATTTAATATGACGTTTATTAATTTATTGATTTCATAAGAAACGAGGCTATGCCGAAAGTATATTTTATCCCGTCAACACAGTGTGTATGTGCCGTGAAACACGGTGCCGAAACATTTTTGATATCCTGTCAATACGACCTAATCACTGCGTATGAATATGTGTGGTGGCTGCGGTTATTATTTTGCATTTTAAAGCAATTAGTAGGTGCAGACGGGATAAATAGAATAGTAGGTTAGTGCCGTGAATGTGAAAGAATATGTGGCGCGGCTCGGAAACGGGATGTGCTCGGCATCGCGTTTCCTAAGCCTTGCCAGATATTTTTTCCCATTCACGGCACTAACCTACTATTCTCTATTTATGCAATAAATAATAGTTATGTTACATTGAGCAATTTACACACCTGAACAATTGGGGGCTTTTTTATTTCCTGTAGAAGCAAGACCCCAAATAAATTCTATCTGGTCCTTGCAGCAATCGGAGTATGAGAGAATTACAAAGGAAGTAAATCGGTCAGCCTACACCAAACGTATTATGGAGATTGTGTCAAACATCAAGAAACAGAAAAAAGAAATAGACAAGGTATGATAACTTGTTATTGTCGAAGATTACGTCATACAATTCAACGTAATTTAGATTTATGTGCTCCATGCCAAATTTACGGTCATTGTGTCACATACAGTGTTTACAGGTCGAGTAATAAAAGTTATTTCATGGTCATTCGGGGAAACAGTCGAAACATATTGCCCCTCGGTACTGTGGACGACCCGATGCACTAATAGTACCTCGGGTTGTCCACTTTTCCTGGGCAATATATGTGTTGACTGTTCCTCGAATGACCATGAAATAACTGTATAATGATTTACAGCTAGGTATACCTTTTAACAAGGTACATGATCACGTGGTTACAACACCAACGGCTGAAAGTATTGAAAGCTCGCCCACTCCAAAGTAAGTATTATTTGATATTTTCCTTAACATGTAACGGATTTTGATGAAATATGGAGCAGCAAACGTGTCTTCATGGGCTGCATTTGGTGGTCCAGGGAGTTTGACACAAGACTTATGTCGTTTTTGCGAAGAATCAATTTCCAAATTGATTCTTCGCAAAAACGATAGAAGTTTGGGACAAAATACAGTGTCCACCAAATGCAGTTTAACAAGACGCGTTTAATGCGCCAATTTCATCAAAATCCGTTACGTAATAAAGAACAATATAAAAGAATAGGTACTTTGAATCGGATGGATTCTGGAAGTTTCAGTACTTGTTGTTGTTGTTAGTACCACGTGATCATACACTTTGATAGTCTAATGGATAGAGTGTTGTGTGTACCACGTGATCATACACTTTGATAGTCTAATGGATAGAGTGTTGTGTGTTCAGTTTCCATGCCACTGGTCTTTCGGACCTGTCTCTATGTGACATCTGTTGCTGAGACATTAAACCCTTCACATACCTGTTAGGATTCTGTGGTACCCTGGTGTCCGTTTCACTAAACTTCGTACGACTAAAATGTGCGTAAGTGCAAATTTCTGATCGTCTGGAAATTTCAATTGATGGATTTACATTTATTGAGCATAGGCTGCATATGCAGCCTATGCTCAATAAATTTAAATCCAATAATTGTTTACAAGTAAACAGTGTTAATGAGAAATTTACAGACTATCATAATTTTGCACTTTCGTACATTTTAGTCGTACAAAGTTTAGTGAAACGGCCCCCTGGGGTCCGTTTCACTAAACTTTGTACAATAAAAACGTTTGTACGAAGATTTATATAAATTCACTTCACACTCTAATGTGGTTGATTAATGCTACCGAGATACTATCTACAATAGGGGTCATTAAATATGAACAAATCCAACACAGGTTTCCCAAAATCAGCTGCTAATGCGAACTTTCTTGTACATTTTAGTTTTGCATTGCAGTGGAACCTCTCCAAACTGGAAACACCTGGAGGCCCACAGGGTGTCCGGTTTAGAGAGGTCTCACTGTAATTCTGGTATACGAGTGCTGCAATACATATTTGTATGTATTGCGATCATGAACAGGCATTACCAATATAAGTACAAAGCTACCAAAATTATCCAAACTGATCCAGTCTTCCTGTCCAGTTTAGAGAGGTTGTACTGTGCAAACTTCTTAATCCTTACACCGCTTTTTTATGCCACCGGGTTTCAAAGAAACGGGTGGCATATAGTGTTTGGACCGTCCGTCTGTCCGTCCGTCCGTCACACTTTTCGGTTAACCACATTGTCACAGTTTCTCAAATATGCTGCAGGTGGCATCCGCGTTTGACAGACGCATTTCTTGTTGTTCTTTTTGTCGTCTGCTGTTTATTTTCTATTTTCCATTTTTATCATCAAAAACATGCTTTGACAGCACTTTAGAATAATTTACAACATGCTTTGACAGCACTTAAGAATCATTTCCATTGGAAATGATTCTGAAGTGCTGTCAAACCATGTTTTTATTGAGAAATAAGGCAAGATATAAAAGCAACAGCAGACGACAATTGTTGTGAGTAGCGGTCTAAGGGTTAATAGTGAAACAGGCCCCTGGTTTGCTAGTATGTTGTGGTTAATTTTCACAATATATAAATAGTGATGATGGCCTCAATTAGCAAATCATTGTAGAAATATAAATGTTCATTCATTCATTCAGCTCATATTTAAGGGTGGGAATTGGCTCGGACACCTTCCATACCCGGTATAAAATTGTTCAATGTACATGCCTTTAAATAGATGCCCTGACGTGTACCAATAACTCGGAACCCCATTTCTCATGGCATATAACATATTTTCATAGGTGCTAGTGGACACTCGGGCTGTTCAGAAAGAGATCAATCAAGTATCGGGCAAGTTGTATCGACAATTCACCGTGACGGACGAGCTTATATTCCGCGTAAGTTGTACATAATCAGTAATAATTCCAGCACAAAAATATTTACACAATTCCCTAACATTTGATTGGCCCGTAGCAAATCTCTGTCCAAAATTTATATCCCAGTAAACTCCCACGCCGAACTACTTTCGGTAACCGTGAGGCGCAGTTAAAATAATTCTTAAGAAAACGGAAAATAACACATTTTCTTGATGAATTTATTTCAAATGCTGGAATTATAAGGAATGAATGGCCTTTTTGTGGAATTTATCGGGGATATAAACTTGGAAAAGTCGCGGGAATACTGGACGAGGCCTTCCGGCCTTCGTCCAGTATTCCCGCGACTTTTCCAAGTTTTTACCCCGATAAATTCCACAAAAAGGCCATTCATTCCTATACTGATTAGTTGTAATGGGACTTGTACTGGCAATGGGTCAGCTGTCACAAAATGTGAGGTGTCTGGTGCGATTCCGTCCATTCAATTGGATTGGTTGTTATACTTCACAATGTGTTTCTATGGTTCTAACCCACTATAAATTTGTGATTTTACAATCCTCTTCCCCTTGCTTGTTGGGTGCCAAATGTCACCGGGCAAGGAAAATTGTGCACCCGACCCAGGACTCCAACCCTAAACGTCTGGTTTACCGTAGCATTTCTCTGAACATACTTCCATACCTCCTGCCAATTGAAATTTGTCCCCGAATTCCATTTTTAATTCGTCTCTGAATTCTATATTTTTGGAACATTTTGGGCAGTATTTATCAGTCACAGCCAAATGTCACATGGCCAACGACTCGAGCCTATGACCTCTGGTTTACCATGCCATTGTGCTACCGACTGAGCTAACCATCAAGTAAATTCCTTTTCATCGACATTCTCAATACACATGTATTTCTGCGATGACTATATATCATTGTACAACATTTTGACTCGCACCCATGCCTATGATGCTTCTAACGTTTCAGGATGCAAAGAAAGACGAGTCGGTGAAGAAAGCGTACAGATACCTTGCCGCCTTACACGAGGTGGGTCGTGGCACTGTAACATTACGTTCAGTTCGTCAGTGCATGGCTGTGCATGCTTGCTGGTGATGGGAGCATTATCCCCGAAAATAATCCAGAATGCAGATCACTTTTTGACCCTTACACTGCTCAATTGAATTTTGTTTGCTGTTTGTGTTCGATTTTCCATTTTTCTCAACCACAAACATGGTTTGACAACACTTAGAATCATTTCCGTTGGAAATGATTCTAAAGTGCTGTCAAACCAAGTTTTTTATTGAGAATGAAGACAAAATCTACAACAACAGCAAATGACAATATAAGGATTACATATGGTATAGATAAAATAAATGCATACTTTTTATCAAAGTTAAACCACTGGTTTGTATATTTCTATGAACCCTGAAAACAAATTGTGTGTATCTATAGTCACTGAGATTTGCAGTATAGTTTTTGTCTCACTTTCACATTAATTTAACAAATCAGCGGTATTTTCAATGAATACCATGTCATAATTGCTCATTCTGTAGCCTAATACATTACCCGATAAATAGAATTATCAAGCTAGTGTCTTTTGATACCAAGTTTATCAGACTTGGCTCAGGAAACGTTAGAAATTCCTCGACGAGCCTCGTAGCCTTCCCTGATAAATGTAATATCAAAAGACAATTGGCTGGTATGCTCTATTTATTTACAAATTACATTCACTATATAAATTTATTAATTTTAACTAAATAAGAACACTATTAAATTGCATGCATTCCATAATTGTTTCGCTAACAGTACCAGTAGCCTATTTCACTAAAATTGCAAAGTATACTTATCTTGTTAAGTACACTTTGAGGGAGAAATTTTCAATTTAAGGATAAATTTATTAATTTTTATTATACTGAATTTATTACTTTATCACAGCCAAAATGGCTGTGATAATGTAATAACTTCAGTATAATAATTCTAATCATCAAATATATGCAGTCGTCAGTTCTATATGAAATAATGCATTTCGGAAACAATAAATGATTACTCCCTTTTAAGTATGCATAGCTAGATAAGCATGCTTAGCAATTTTGGTGAAATCGCCTACTGGTATTATGTAACATTTTCAGACTGCGAGATTTTGATCAAGACTGTGGAGGAGACTGGTGTCATTATGCGCGAGATTCGGGAACATGAGGATCAGATAGAGACAGAGAGCAACAAAAAGGTGCTCGCAAATCTGGAGAAGATCACCGTCGACTACCAGCAGATGAAGAAGGAAAACTCTACGCTAGTCGCCAAGTTAAAGGGAAAATCCTGAGATATTTTGTATATAAAAGGACCCTGGTTATAAAATTTGTTGAGCGCTCGTGTTAAAATCCAATTAAAATTTGGTTGGCCGAGCTCAAATTCTCGTAAAAAACGCTCAGAAAGTTTTACGATCACAGTTTAAGTGATTCAGATATTATGCATTTGATAGTGAAGCTGTATAGGGGTAGTGCAATGTCCTGGGTGGTATTCAGTTAAGATTTCTTGAATAAAATGAAAATATGTCGTCTGCTCTTTTTTCATACTATGTCTTTTTTTCTCAATAAAAACATGGTTTGGCAGCACTCTAGAATCCTTTCCAATTCTCTAGAATCATTTCCATTGGAAATAATTCTAGTGTGTTGCCAAACTGTTTTGTTGATAAAAATGGAAAATCAAACAAAAATCAGCAGACGACACAATTTAATTCAGATTGTAAGAATTAAACAGCTTTATTGAATAAAATGGGATTTTGAAGTGTAATAACAATGTATTAAACCTAATCATATACTAGTGTAATAAATAACTCTGAATGCACTAGTGTGATAAATATGTGAATGAGACCGCTACAGAAACATTAGTTTATCAGTAGCCTATTTCACCAACATTGCAAAGTATACTTTCCTAGCAAAGTATACATTGAGGGAGAAATTTTCAATTTTAGTATAAATTTATTAATTTTTATTATACTGAATTTATTACATTATCACAGCCATTTTGGCCTTAATAATGTAATAAATTCAGTATAATAATTCTGCATAGTTTTAATCATCAAATATATGCAGTCATTAGTTCTGTATGAAATACTGCATTTCGGAAAAATAAATGATTACTCCCTCAAAGTATACTTTGCTAGATAAGTATTCTTTGCAATTTTGATGAAATCTACTAACATTAGTTTATCAGGTCAGCTTCAGTGTATGATGACATGGTTATGCAATACATAACATGTAACTTGTGATTTAATATAATGCTTATTAATAAATGTGTTTTCTGATTTCATAAGAAACGAGGCTAAGCGAGGCTTATGCCTCGTTTCTTTGAAATAAGTAAACTTGTGTTAATAAATATGTCTATAATACATTCCATTTCGCTTAGCTTCCATACATTACTGTCTGTTCCATGTTTTGCTGCCGATGAACTTTTGGCAATTAAACACTAAATCTAAAAAATATTTAAATGTAAGGACTTGTACTTTTTCATCAACAAGTCACCCTCCCCAATTTTTAAAAAAAAATTAACATTGGGCAAAAAGGGGCTCCAGAGTGACGAGGAGGGCCACAAAACTAAAAAAAATTGGAAATTGACCTGGCGAGATAGGTTGAAAATAATGTAACTAAGAAAACAAGTTCAATCTATTTTAAATCTATGTTAAATTCCCATAGGAAAATAGTTTTTTTCGCAATAAAATCATTATTGCATAGAATTTCATCAAATAAAAATGATGCCCTTGTTGTACTAACCATTCCTCTACAGGCTTCTCATGTTATTTATTTATTAGATAATTTGTTTACGAGTGATTAACCATGATTATTTTATTATTTACTACATTTTATATTATATTTCATAATTATACCCCCACTTCCCCACCCCCCAAATCCCTCCCTACAGCAGAATATGAATCAAGGTGTATGATCACGTGGCTACAACAAGTACTGAAACGTCCAGAAGCCCTCCAATTCAAAGTACGTATTCTTTTATTTTGTCCTTATTATGTAACCGATTTTGATGAAATATGGCGCATCAAACGCGTCTTGTTAAGCTGCATTTGGTGGTCTCTGTACTTTGGCCCAAACTTATGTCGTTTTTGCGAAGAATCGATTTACGTGTCTACTGACACTGAAGTTGATTATTTGCAAAAACGACATAACTATGTGCCGAACTCCCAGGACCACAAAATGCAGCTCATGAAGATGCGTTTGCTGTGCCATATTTCATCAACATCCATTGCCTATTATGGAAAATATCAAATAATACTTACTTTGGAGTGGGCGCGCTTTCAACACTTTGAGCCGTTGTTGTTGTTGTCACCACGTGATCATGCACCTTGTGTATGTCAAGTAGAATATTATTTTCCCTTGTTTACGCCCATTCTTCCATCCATAACATTTGCACAAGTTTTCAGGTACCTATTCTTCTGCAACCGCAAGTCTGATTCACTAACAGTATATATATATCGTCCTCAATTATTTGCGTTAAACTTTCAGTTGGTTGGTCTAGGCGATGTCTGGGGTATTCAGGACCATGAGAAAAACAACACATTTACACGATACTAATTCAGAATGTCTTCCAATAACAAAACTTATTTTATGCCCGATATCGTTTCAATGGTTCGAAAAAAGTATATGATGTCACCACTCATTTGAACCGTCTCAAAGACGGTTCAAATGAGTGGTCACAACATATACATTTTCAGAAATTGTTTCGTCGAAATGCAATGTTTTAGAATTTTTGAGCCATGGATGCAGTATCTGTGATGAAACTGACGATCGTTTACACTAATTAAAAAATATGCCTCAATAAAATGCTTGTACATGTATACAACTTCTGTCTTCTTAGCATAGTTGCCATGTGACGTCCGTTCAACAGTAAGGTCATATATAGATGTGAATCTACCTGTATGTGCAGATTATCAAGTCGACATTCCGGTAAGGATGAACCCCGATTTAAATTAGCCTTAGTTTAAGATGATGAATCCTCAAGGATGGATTCATCATTAAGAGATTACTCTTCCATCCTCCCGTTGCTACAAGAATCACATGCATTTTTTTGTGTGAATATGTCCGTTTCTTTGTTGGGGTTCAACGGCCTATCAACAGCTAAGGTCATTTAAGGCTGGGTCAAAAGGTTTAGTACTAAATCCCATATATTACCTGCGCCAATGGGGGGGGGGGGGTCCCAAAATCGTTCGCCCGACCAACCACCCACTCGGGGAATATGTAACGGGAATATGTAACTGTAGGGGAATATGTAACGGGAATATGTAACTGTAATCATAACTCAAGACATTGTATTGTTTTATTATCTAACAGTTCAATTAAATTGAAACATTGTATTGCTAACCAAACAATTCAGCACATATGAACATATACATACACAGAATTTGAGGGGTAATCAAAAATTCCTGGGCAATTGTCGACTGCTTTGGTTTGGTTAACAGTGGTGCTTTCTGTATGTGGAGAATATTATTAATTCAGCACTAAAATTGCAACATTTTTCCAACACTGAAATCGAAATATCTTAATCTGGTGCCAGGCGTCCTTTTCACGCCTGATCACTTGGGGATCATAACTCAAGACATTGTATTGTTTTATTATCTAACAGTTCAATTAAATTGAAACATTGTATTGCTAACCAAACAATTCAGCACATATGAACATATACATACACAGAATTTGAGGGGTAATCAAAAATTCCTGGGCAATTGTCGACTGCTTTGGTTTGGTTAACTGGTGCTTTCTGTATGTGGAGAATATTATTAATTCAGCACTAAAATTGCAACATTTTTCCAACACTGAAATCGAAATATCTTAATCTGGTGCCAGGCGTCCTTTTCACGCCTGACCACTTGGCCCCAGGTGTGATTTCCCGCTGTTATTATTTATATATTTAACCCTTTCAACACCACAGGCCTGTATAGTGGTATTGGCAAAACGTGTAGATCCAGATGAGCCGGCTCATGACGAGCCGTCTCATCAGGATCTGCACTGTTTGAAAGTAATTTTCATATTTTTGACAAATGGACTGGTTTGAAAATCATTTTGTGACGATTGGATTGGTTGCAAAATTAACAAATCAAAATCCATTCCAGTTACTTAGGGGTGAAAGGGTTAATGGTGTTTAATGCCTGTTAACAGAGTTGCATCCCGTATTTCACCTGTACGGATCGGGGGCAAACCTCAAAATCCGAACTGAATATTTACATAAAAAATAATATTTATTATATACCTACCCATGAAATACATAGTTATACGATGTAAATATAAGTCATATGTTCTCATCGATGAAATAAACAACTTCCGGTGAAAATACGACTACTTCCGCTATCTATATTCATAACGCGCATCGGCAGCAAAAGGCTGCAAATACACATTCATTACTGTATACAGTCTAAATAACTGCTAATTTCCATGGAGCGGTATATAATAAATAGAATATTCATATTTTTGCAACGAATATGACATATATGTTCATCGAGTGGTGTGAAATGTCCATATTTCGATGAACATATATGTCATATTCGTTGCAAAAATATGAATATCCTCTATATATTTAGCCCTGAAAATAGAATAAACCGACCTCACCACACCAGTGGCCCGTTTCACTAAACTTTGTATGACAAAAAAGGTTTGTACATGTTTTATAAAATTTAATGAACTCGCACATTAATATGATTCCAGACATGTAAATCTGAACAAATGCACCAAAAAATGTGTCGAAATCGGCTGCAAATGTCAACTGTGATGTACAAATTAGTTTAGTTTTCTTAGTCGTACAAGGTTTGGTGAAACGGGGCCCAAAGTCACCTAGCCCCACTCCCTAAAAGTAATATGATTAGTACTAATTGTATTACTTTTATAATGGATATAACCGGATTCAACTCTCGAATCACAAGTAAGCCAAAAATGTACCTTAGGGCGACCCCAGGGATATCGGGATTGTGTTAAGGATGAAACCCATCGTTAAATTGATGCTTCCATACTCGCAACCAACTACCCAAAAATGGTGATTAATGGCCTGTCAACTGCTAAGGTAATTTTAGGCCGTGTTATCGGGGTTGAATCCCATATTTCACCTGTATGAAGGGGGGAAATCCCAACATCAGACCTGAATATTTATATAAACAATATATACTCGGAATTGAAAGCAGAATATTGAATTCGCTTTCAAGTATGATGGATTCACGTTAACTCTTTGCATGCTAGCGGCGAAAATATCTGCCAAACGAATTACGAGTATATGTTTTATTTCTCTCTGTAAATATGTCTTGGAATTTCATTAGAATTGTGTCCTCCGGACACAATTCTAATGAAATTCCAAGACATATTCATGACATTTATAAGGAGAAATAAAAGAAAATATAATGAATTGTCATCTGCTATATTTGAACTATTTATAGCCCACAAATTTCCCAGCATGCAAAGAGTTAAGATACCCTCCCATTTTCCTGTTTCACATGTGGAAGTCAAACTGGAACGCATAATGACAATTTCACAAACATTTACTCATGCAAACGCAACAACGAACAAAACGGCAGCATGAATCTAAAGTTGATTTCATTGATTAAATGTTTGAATGGAATTTTACATCCAGTCAACGAGATCATGTATGGCTGTAACTGGAGAAATGGGGCTTATGGGTTTTGTGTTTCTTTATTAGTTTTTAACGGCCTATCAACAGCAAAGGTCATGTAAGGCCGGGTAAACAGGTTTGAACCCATTTTAACCTGCTGCATTGGGGGGAAAATCCCAAAATCTGAAATATATTCAGCCCTGAAATTAGAATAACCGGACCTGATGCCAAGTCCATACCACACCAAAGTCACTTGGCCCCTTCCCCTAAAATAGGATTACGAATAATCGTAATACTCATATAAGGGGTATAACCAGATTCCAAATGCCAAAGACATGTGAGGACCAGTAGCCTATTTCATCAACATTGCAAAGTATACTTTACTAGCAAAGTATACTTTGAGGGAGTAATCATTTATTTTTCCTGAAATGCATTATTTCATATAGAACTAACAAATGCATATATTTCATGATTAAAAGTATGCAGAATTATTATACTGAATTTATTACATTATCACAGCCATTAAAATGGCTGTGATAATGTAATAAATTCAGTATAATAAAAATTAATAAATTTAAAAAAAATATTAAAATTTCTCCCTCAAAGTATACTTTGCTACTAAAGTATACTTTGCAATGTTGATGAAATAGGCTACAGGTCTCCATTCGGAATTCCGGTAAGGATGAACCCTGATCGTTGAACTACCCGTTGCATGCTCCCAACCAACCACCCACTTATGGGTTTTGTGATCAGTGTAGATCCAGATCAGACTGTGCATCCGCACAGGCTGATCAGGATCTGCACTGTTCGCCATTTCATCAATGATACACCAGTAGCATATTTTGAGGGAGTAATCATTTATTTTTCCCGAAATGCATTATTTCAAAAAGAACTAACGACTGCATATATTTGATGATTAAAAGTATGCAGATTTATTATACTGAACTTATTACATTATAATAGTAATTTTTGCTGTGATAATGTACCGTAATAAATTCAGTATAATAAAAATTTAATTTAATAAATTTATCCCTAAATTGAATTTTTTTCCTTAAAAGTGTACTTAGCAAGAAGTACTTTGCAATTTTAGTGAAATATGCTACAGTTAAGCAAAATATTCCTCAGGGGCCCGTTTCACTAAACTTCGCACAACTTGAATGTTGGTAAGCTCAAATTTTGTATCGTCTGGAAATTTAAATTGATGGATTTACATTTATTGAACATCTAATAAATATAAATCCAATAATTGTTTTCAAGAAAACATTGTTAATGTGAAAGTTACAGACTATCATAATTTTGCACTTACGAACATTTTAGTGGTACAAAGTTTAGTGAAACGGCCCCAGAGGCGTGTTTCACTAAACTTCGAAAAACTAAAATGTTCGTAAGTGCAAATTTTAGATCGTCTGGAAATTTCAATTGATGGATTTACATTACAAATATTAAGTTTAGTGAAACGGCCCCCAGGAGTTACACTGGTAACTAACACTAACACTGCTCCATATCTCCAGTCACAGCCACATATAATATTATGTACATAACAGTCAATTAGAATGGAGAATAACTCTTACAATGCTGGATTAAAATGTCGTTACAGGTTTTGAGTTTTTCTCAATAGAACATGTTATGACATTATAAAGAAACTTTTTGGCATAAATTACCAAGGACGGATGTACAGAACTTCAAGGGCAAAGCACATGCACTCTTGGACATAAACAGCAGACGGCAGTATTTATTATATATTCTATAAATAAACCCATTCTCGTTGGCTCAATCGCACATTTCAACCAGTTCATGAAAACTGATATTCACGTACGTACATATGCCAATTTACCGACTATATCACGCTGTCCGCAAGACGGCGCGAGAAAAATTGTTTTGGCAGCACATAAGAATAATCTCTATCATCAAAACGTGCTTTTAATTTATGTTGATGAGAATGAAGATTATAAACCAAGTCGATCACCAACAACTCTCATCCATGGAAAAATCAATGTCAAGGTCACTTGAAGGACACGGGGTGGTTAGCCACCAATGTGAGGAAGCTGATAAACTGATAGTCTGGTAACTATCCGACCAACATATCATGAGATATGCAACATTTCGACTTGCGCCCAAAATGATTGACGTCCAAGACAACATCAGAATTGTGACCGCTCCAGTCTCACTTTCCACTAATATGGGCGAGACAACAGATTAGCAAGACAACAAAATTTGAATCCAGCATTGTAAGGTAAGGATTGATCCTTACACCCAACAGACGATAAAGTCAACATTGGCAAAACAAATCACTGTAGATCCAGTAGCCGATTTCATCAAAATTGCAAAGTATACTTTAATAGTAACAAAGTATACATTGAGGGAGAAATTTTCAATTTTGTGATAAATTTATTAATTTTTATTATACTGAATTTATTACATTATCACAGCCATTTTGGCTGTGATAATGTAATAAATTCAGTATAATAATTCTGCATACATTTAATCATCAAATATATGCAGTTGTTAGTTTTATATGAAATAATGTATTTCAGGAACAATACATGAGTACTCGCTCAAAGTGTACTTTGCTAGTAAAGTATACTTTGCAATGTTGGTGAAATCAGCTACAGATGAGCCGACTCGTAATGAGCCGACTCGTCTGGATCTAGTGTTTGTCATTATACTTACGATTTTGAAACAATACCCCTTTTGATTAATGGAATAGTCCAAAATGTAACATGGGACAGACCATGACTCGGCGCTTTCATTAACAAGAATTAGACATAAATTACACCCTGAAAATTACCAAAAGATTCCTGAAATTGGTAATTTGCTACTTTGGGTTTCTAAAAAAAAAATCATGAATAATGAAAATCAAAAACAATTCCCGAAATTTTCATAAAAATCGAAAGAAATTCCTGATAATACTACGGCAAATGGAAGATAGATTTACTCACCAATTTGTTGGCAAGTACATGTCATATTTACAAAAGAAAATATCTGAGGCTACTCTGCAGACAAACTCTGTAAGCGACAGTTTGTCATGGCGAGTCGCATAATAAATAATAGTGCGATCAGGCCTATCTTTGCTAATACGATGGTTAGGCCTAAAAAATATGTTTGTTTGCGGTTACCCGACCCTACCTAGATTTTCCCTCCGACCCTAAACATTTTAGCCAAAAATAATAATAATAAAAATCACTGAAATCGTCCCATAAATAGTGTTCGTGTTTAGCTTACATTATATAAACTTAAATAGTTAGCCACGACATGTACTACTCTAAATTGGGATTGTATCCAATGTCGATAGAAGACAAAAAGTTTTTACAAAATAAAAACTTTTTCCTACGAACCTATTATTATTTTTTTTTAGTGTAATAGGAAACAAACAATTTTTTTTTGGCCGTAGAGAAATAGCACTCGTTCAATATCAAGTACAAATATTCAAATGTTAATTAATTTAATGAGTAAATGGTTAACAAATTAATTGCTACATTTTCACATCCAACTGTTGTGGCAGGATTTTGTTTACTTTCTAGGTTATGCGAGATAGAGCTTACACATTATGAATGTTAAATGTGGCTGTTCTTGGAGAAATGGGGCTTATGAGTTTTGCGACCAATGTAGATCCAGACCAGCCTGCTGCGCGGATGCGCAGTCTGATCTGGATCTGCACTGTTCGACATTCCATCAATGAAATACCCGTCGTGCTTCTAACAAGCAATACAGATCGTTACCAGCCAGTGCTATTTGACCAGGAGATGCACAAACCCCATAAGCCCTATTTCTCCAGTCACAGCCACACATGTGGAAGCTACAGTTTCCTACAGTGCTTTGAACAAACCCGGAATGGCATCATGTCAATACCCTTTGCCATTTGTAGATGCATTGATATGTTACAGTGATAATAGATTCGCACTGAGGTATTATATGAGAACCATTTGGAAATATATCGTCAAACTTCTGGAATCTTCATTGGCCTTGGCACTGTGTCTTCATTGTGTGCTATCTGGAATATAGAGATTGTTCCGTTGGTTGGTTGGTTGGTAGGCTGACTGGCTGGATGGCTGGCTGGCTGGCTAGCTTGGTTTGGTTGGTTAGAGATTGTTCGGTTGGTTGGTTGGTTGGTTGGTTGGTTGGTTGGCTGGTAGAGTGATTGATTCATTGATTGATTGACTGATAGTGATTGATTCAATGATTTATTGACTGATCCATTGATTGATTGATAGAGTGATTGATTTATTGAATGCTCGAATCACAGCCATGGAGTAATTTCGATATTTCATCCTGTTTATATTGTGCAAATGGTGTGCATTTCTGCAGCACTTTTACATAGCATGTACTGGCTGGGAAAGGAACAAATCTGCACAATTCCGCAGCTGCATCATGGTTTTACCACGTTTTTCTGGCGACAAACTTTTGGCTATTCATGAAATAAAAAAAATGGGCAGGGTGAACTTTTTTGATATTGATGAAACAGTACTTATATTTAAATATTTTTAAGATTTAATGTGTTTAATGGCCAAAAGATCGTCGGCAGCAAAAACGTGGAACAGACAGTAGGCATGTTTAGCTCATTGCTCACTGCCTACTTCAGTGACTGCAAGGCGAACAGCGTAGGCCCTGATCAGACTGCGCGGATGCGCAGGCTGATCTGGGTCTACGCTGGTCGCACATGTCAGAAGGTCCCTTTTCTCAGTCTGGGTGTCAAAAGTGTGAATTATTTGGCAACATTGCACACAAACACAATATTTCATACAACATCGTCTCTATGAAAATTATCCAGAATATAAAACATGAGCAACGATCTGACTGACATGGCTTATTTGCTGTTAACCCTTTCAACACAACAGGCCTGTATAGTGGTATTGGCAAACAGTGTAGATCCAGATGAGCCGGCTCCTGACGAGCCGTCTCATCAGGATCTGCACCTTTTGCAAGTAATTTTCATGTTTTCGAGAACAAAAGCACCCCCCTTTTCATAAATGGATAAGTCTGAAAATCATTTTGTGATGGCTGGATTGGTTGCAAAATTAACAAAATACATTCCAGTTACTTACGGGTGAAAGTGTTAACTGCACAAACTGTTAACCTACTGTCTGTTCCATGTTTTGCTGCCAACAAACTTTACACATCTACATGTACGTTTTCATAAATGACAAAAAAGTCGCCCTCCCCAAAAAATTTATTCGATAAAATATCATCAATTATAGATTGGAAAATAATTTTTTCACAATAAAATCAATATTTGATGGAATTTTATCACATAATTTTGTTTGGGGAGGGTGACTTTTTTGTTATCGATGAAAATGTACTTACTTTTAAATATTTTTTAAATTTAATGTGTTTAATAGCCAAAAGTTTGTCGGCCTCAAAACGTGGAACAGATAGTAGACAAGTCTGAACATATAAACAGTCTGTTAGCAACTTGACAATTCAGAATTTTGCCAGCGAAAAAAACATTGTTTAAGCATCCAGCATTAACTCAAATTATCTGTGCCCGATGTTATAAATATTTTTTTAACATTGGGCCCGGATCATTATGTACGTAAACACAGAAATCATAATTTGTAACCAACATGAAACTGTTATATGTTACGATTTACCATATAATCTCGGCGGATCTAGGTTGCCCAAATTCAGATTGATCATAAAAATGTGCTATCCCTTTCACCCCTGAATACATAACATGGTCTGTTTAATTTTAATTTTGGACTATTCCGTTAATTTAATCAAAAAATTGTTTTAAAATCTTAAACAAACACGGACTATCCTGATGAGACGGCTCGTTATGAGCCGTCTCATCAGGATAGTCCGTGTTTGTTTAAGATTTTTTAAGTTTAAGATGAGCTCATCTGGTTCTACAGTGTTTGCCCCTATTGGCTCTTTGTTTTTTTTTGTTTTTCCTTCTGTAGCCTATTTCATCAACATTGCAAAGTACATGTATACTTTAGTAGCAAAGTATACTTTGAGGGAGAAATTTTCAATTTTATGATAAATTTATTAATTTTTATTATACTGAATTTATTACATTATCACAGCCAATTTGGCTGTGATAATGTAATAAATTCAGTATAATAATTCTGCTTACTTTTAATCATGAAATATATGCATTTGTTAGTTCTATATGAAATAATGCATTTCAGGAAAAATAAATGATTACTCCCTCAAAGTATACTTTGCTAGTAAAGTATACTTTGCAATGTTGATGAAATAGGCTACAGATTAAAAGTTCATATCTAAGCAATCACATGCACTCCATGGTACACAATACCGAATACAGAATTACAACACCAAAATGTGCAGGCCTGTACGCAGAAATTGATTTAGCGGGGTGCGTTATCGACGGCGCGAAGGGTTAAACATTTGTTTTGCTCATCCACGGACAGACCTTGGCAGATTAACCATTATACTCCTAAGTAACTGGAATGGATTTTGATATGTTAATTTTGCAACCAATCCAATTGTCACAAAATGATTTTCAGACCAGTCCATTTAGGAACATGCCGGCTCATCTGGATCTACACTTTTTGCCTATACCATTATACAGGCCTGTGGTGTTGAAAGGGTTAAGGGCGGTGGGGGGGGGTGCCCGTCACACCCCCTCTGCATATGGGCCTGGGGGCCGTTTCACCAAACTTTGTAAGACTAAAATGTTCGTAAGTGCAAATTTAGGATTGTCTGGAAATTTCAATTGATGGATTTAATAATAAATGTAAATCCAATAATTTGTTTAAAAAAAACAGTGTTAATGTGAAGTTTACAGATTATAATAATTTTGCACTTACAAACATTTTAGTCGTACAAAGTTTAGTGAAACGGCTCCCTGATGTTACACATATCAGTGGTTAGTGTATTATGGGTGGGTTACAAAAAGAATGATACAACTGTAGCGCCAGGAGCCTACTTCACTAAACTTTGCAAGAAGATTTTTATGATTTTGCTTTTCACCTGAACCATTTCATCCCTAAATAACTAGCATAGACTAGTCCATACTATAATATGAGGAGTATTTTTTTGTGAATCTGAATAATACCGACACCCCTGCAGATCACGATGAGATGTGGCTCATCTGGATCTAGTGTTTACAAATGTTGCTTTTATGGTTGGTATGGTTGAAAGGGTTGACCTTTAGACCACTGCACACAATTGTCGTCTGCTGTTGCTTTTATATCTTGCCTTATTTCTAAAGTGCTGTCGAATCATGTTGTAAATTATTCTAAAGTGCTGTTTTTGATGACAAAAATGGAAAATAAACAGCAGACTACAAAAAATTAAGATAGCGGCGTAAGGGTTAACATGGTTCCCTAATTCTACCACTTTCCATTTACATGCACATGTCATCAAAGGTGAACACATCCATGAAAGATTTGCCAAAATAGGGCGACAGTGTGATTGTTTGCAATTACAAACTGAATACTTGCACAACGTTTAGTGAAACCGGCACCAGTAACCTATTTCACCAAAATTGCAAAGTATACTTATCTTGCTCAAAGTACACTTTGAGGGGAGAAATTTTCATTTAAGGATAATGTAATAAGTTTGATATAATAATCTGTATACTTTTAATCATCCAATATAATATGCAGTCGTTAGTTCTATATGAAATAATCCATTTCGGGAAAAATAAATAATCTCGGTGAATTAGATTAGGAACTAATCTTTTTGTATACCGGTAGTTACGGTACATTATATTTGCGTTGTGCTTCAGTATTAATATGAAAAATCAATGAAAATTAAATGACATATATGAAAAGTACCATACATATTGTATTAAAACACCCCCAAGGCAATACTACTGTTCAGAAGCAAAAATACATTTTTTACATCACAACAAAAAAATTATTTTGAAATAAATTTGTATGATACTATTTTTCTGATTTGAGCATGGAGTCTACTTTTACAGAAGGAGGTGCTATTAGATAATATACTATAGGAATGAATGGCCTTTTTGTGGAATTTATCGGGGTATAATCTTGGAAAAGTCGCGGGAATACTGGACGAAGGCCTAATACTGGACGAAGGCCGGAAGGCCTCGTCCAGTATTCCCGCGACTTTTCAAGGTTTATATCCCCGATAAATTCCACAAAAAGGCCATTCATTCCTTATAATTCCAGCATTTGAAATAAATTCATCAAGAAAATGTGTTTATTTTCAGTTTTCTTAAGAATTATTTTAACTGCGCCTCACGGTTACGGAAAGTAGTTCGGTGTGAGAGTTTACTGGGATATAAATCTTGGACAGAGACTTGCTACGGGCCAATCAAATGTGAGGGAATTGTGTAAATATTTTTGTGCTGGAATTATAGTAATATAGCGTACCATACCATACAAGTATGTGAATTGTGAATTATAACACCAGCACCGCTACATGCAAACAATGAGACAAGTCTTGTGATTTGGTACCTAAGAATATCGGGGCTCCAGATAAGCTGCGTATTTGCTTAAATACCCAATTAAAATTGCCAAAAACACAATTGAAATCAGAAGTAGCGAGTATCAAAAAGCAATAATAAAAAAACAGACCACAAATATAGCATATTTTCTTATTTTCCATGAAAACACATCTTGGTATTTCATTAGAATTGTCTCCAAGGAGACAATTCTAATGAAATGCCAAGACATGTTTTCATTTCGAAGAAAACTATTCAATAATTGCGGTCTGTTGATGTGTAAACAGGAGTGTGATTTTATTTTACCCAATTAAAATTTTGAAATACCCAATTGCTTCAGAATTAATGGAGTAACAATACTCAATTACTAATTCCTTATCTGGAGCCCTGGAAGATGTTTACAAAATGTGTGATATTCTCCATAAATGACGTTGGAAGTTGACTAAATGTTCACAGCCACTGCGGAATAGAATCTGAACTCTGCTCAGACTCTCATCAATTGACAGGAACATATTATAAAGGATATTAATGGATACAAATTCATGAGATGCCAGATTGGTTGAATGTATGTGCCTGGATATTTCAATACTAGCCATTTTAAGTTAAACGGTTATAACATACAAACGAAAAAAATCTAAATAACGAAAGAAAAATTAAAAATACGTATTTTTTATTAGAAACAAAATTGCTACCCCATTACAATATCTCTCCACTTAGATAATCGTAGGCAACTCTTGTAGCTAATTTTTTATCAATGTCATCTCATTCAATATGTATCCTACAATTACACGCTTGATTTAGAAATAAACATAATCTAATGAAGAGTTAGATCAGTAGTTTCATGCACATCAATCCTTTCTACTCAGACTACTGTCTGTTCCATGTTTTGCTGCCGACGAACGTTTGGCTATTAAACACATTAAATCTAAAAAATATTTAAAAGCAAGTACTTTTTTATCAATAACAAAAAAGTCACCCTCCCCAAAAATAATGATGTGATGAAATTCCATCAAATATTGATTTTATTGCGAAAAAACGATTTTCCTATTAAATATTTTTTAGATTTAATGTGTTTAATGGCCAAATGTTCGTCGGCAGCACAACATGGAACAGACAGTAGTTGCTAAATGGCTTATACACCATCTACCTTGTATCAGCTGATAGGCCCATATTTGTGGCTGGAGAAATGGGGCTTATGATTATTTGTGACCAGTGCAACTCCTGATCAAATAGCACTCATGTACCCTGATACTGATCTATTTTGCTTACGAGAAACACGATGGGCGTTTCATTGATGGAATGGCGACCAGTGCAGATCCTGATCAGACTGTGCGCAGGCTGATATGGATCTACACTGATTGCACTGATTGAAAAACCCAAAAGCCCAATTTCTCCAGTCAAAGCCACATTTGTGCATGTAGACACCACACCACCAAAGGCAAAGCGAACTTGAATTTTCTGGTTATCATTGGGGTGACATACATTTACTAGCAAGTCAATCTGCGTCACTGCAAGAAAATTTGAGTTGAAATATGTCTCTGTACATGCATATTAAATAACACAACACCACAGGCAAAACTAACCCGGATTTTCCAACTGTTGCTGTTAGAAAATCCACGTTTAAACAATATCAAGGTGCATGATCATGTGGTTACAACAACAACAACGTCGCCCACTCCAAAGTAAGTATTATTTGATATTTTCCTTAATATGCAACAGATTTTTATGAAATATGGCGCAGCAAACGCGTCTTCATGAGCTGCATTGGTGGTCCAGAGAGTTTGACACAGACTTATGTCGTTTTTGCGAAGAATCGATTTCCGTGTCGGTAGACACGGAAATCAATTCTTCGCAAAAACGACAAAAAAGTTTGGGCGAAAATACAGAGACCACCAAATGCAACTTAACAAGATGCGTTTGATGCGCCATATTTCATCAAAATCCGTTACGTAATAAGGACACTATAAAAGAATACGTACTTTGAATCAGATGGATTCTGGAAGTTTCAGTACTTGTTGTTGTTAGTACCACGTGATCATACACCTTGAATATACCTAGATACAGATATCCATAACTACACTACGTATACATTCTAGGTGACATATTATGTCTCATGCAGATTAAATAACTCTCAATACACAACACCACACCACCACAGGCAACGCTAACCCAAATTTTCCGGCTGTCACGACCGGAGAATTTGTGTTAACACAAAATATACCTGGATACGGATATCCATAGCTATAGGCGCTAGGCTGCACATTATGCCTCTCCTCGAATGAGTTTTGGCGTTGAGGGGAGGAGAGTAGTGGGTTTGGAAGTCGCTGGGGAGGACTGTCGAGGGGGTTCGACCGCTCCTCGAACGAGTTTTGCCGCATGGGCGAGGATTGTAGTGGGTTATGACGTTGGGGAGAGCTATGCTGGAGTGTGTGTGGAGAGGATATGTGCGCCTGCGGAGAGCGAGAGCCTGCAAACAAAGCAGAGGATGGATTGATTTATCGATTGGACTGATTGGGTTAGTGTTAGAAATTAATTTTTTCAGCAAGTAGAAAGTACTTGCTACCTGTTCTTAAGGTTTGTAGCAAATTCACCTTACCTAGTTGCAAGTCTTTTGTGTTTTTTTTTGCGCTTCATGAACTCGTGAATTTCCAGGATGAAATTGTTTACGTTTACTTCAGGGAATTCTGATTTTATTTGAAATACGGCAGTTCGCTCCTACAGCGTTCTGATATTTTCAGGTAGCAAGTAATTTGCTATCGACTTTTAGAACAGGTAGCAAGCTGAAATGTTAGGTAGCAAATTTGCTACTTGCTACTGTTAATTTCGAATGATGTTGGGGTTTTATCAGAACTGAAAAAAGTGTCCTCAGACAGTGCCAAACACCCTTACTACACTGGATCACTTGGCAATAGTAGCCAATTTCACCAAAATTGCTAAGCATACTTATCTAGCTAAGTATACTTTGAGGGAGAAATCATTTATTTACCCCAAAATTCATTATTTTATATAGAACTAACGACTGCATATACATGTATTTCATAATTAAAAATATGCCAAAATGGCTGTGATAATGTCATAAATTTAGGAAAATAAAAATTAATAAATTTATCCTTAAATTGAAAATTTCTCCCTCAAAATTAACTTAGCAAGATAAGTATGATTAGCAATATTTTGGTGAACAAAGCTGGTCAACAAATTGTAGTGTTTGACATGTTTTACTACATTCGGCGATTTTAAAAATTCACGAGTATATAAGCGCTGTTGCTTAGAACATATTGGGTTTGTTACTAGATCTGTAGTATTTAATAAGTAACCCTTTCAACACAACAACCCTGTGAAGTGGTATTGGCAAAAAGTGTAGCTCCAGATGAGCCAGCTCATGACGAGCCGTCTCATCAGGATCTGCACTTTTTGCAAGAAATTTTCATATTTTTCATAACTAAAGCACCACCTTTTCATAAATAGACTACTCTGAAAATCATTATATGACAATTGGATTGGTTGCAAAATTTACATATCCAAATTAAACACGCCAGTCCAAGATTAAATTATATTCTGCGAGTGTATCATGGAAAGTTGATTTCACGTGCAGCCGTTCATGTGAACGGGTTTAACGTCCCAGCAACAGCTAAGGTCATATAGAGACGGAACCAAAGTTTAAAGTCTCATCCAACAGACCAGTGGGATGGAAATACTATGTAAGTATTGTTCACGCCTAAGGTGAGGTTTGAACCTACAACCGATTGGTTCAAATCTGCAGATCAGGGCCTGTTCTTACACAAGTTTCCGAGCATTACTCCGCTCTCACACTCAAAATCAGGAAGCTTGATTGGTTGATGCTGAACTATGCTCAGTCTCAGCCAATCAATCTGGCGGATTTTGAGTACTATAAACAATATTTATTTAAGGAATAAAACCATGGGCTGTTGCATTTACTGGGGTGAATAATACATTTGGTCTGTTTAAAGTGCGTGGAGTCGGACCAAATGTATTATCCACCCCAGTAAACGCAACAGCCCATGGTTTTATGACTTATATTTTTACACTGCATTTTCTGACAGTTTCAAAACTGTAAATAACCAAATATGGCGTTAAAATTAACAATAATCTTGTTTTACATCATTTTGTCGCAATTCATGGAACAGCGACGTTGCGAACTTTAACCAATCAACATCACGCGACATCACGTGTGTGTAATGTATTGTATTGGGATGTAAACGCAATATGTCGAATGGGCGTTTGCATTATGAATTTATATAAGGTGTAACTATTAAGTAACATGTTACAGCTAAATACAATTGCCTGTTACTAGCTTATCATAGTCCTATCCCAAAGCATGAATTTGAAAAACGTGCTCAGAAAGTTGTATAAGCGTGGGCCCTGTTAAGAGATTATTTTTGTTAGATGATTCTAAACCTGCAATAAGATTAAAAGACAAATACTTAACTTATGAATATGTAAGCGTATGTGTTATCACGGACAACGGAGCAAAGCAGTTAGAATCGTAGAATATATGGGCCACAAGCTAACAAAAGGGGCATTATTTATTTAATGGTGTAAGAGCCTGTCAACCGCTAAGGTCATTTTAAGTTGGGTTAACAGGGTCGTATCCTATATTTAACCTGGAATTTGATTCATGCTAAAACCGTTTCAGGCCTGTATAGCGGTATTGGCAAAACGTGTAGATCCAGATGAGCCGGCTCGTGACGAGCCGTCTCATCAGGATCTGCACTTTTTGCAAGTACATGTACTTTTCATATTTTTGAGAACAAAAACACCCCCTTTTCATAAATGGACTAGTCTGAAAATCATTTTGTGACGGTTGGATTGGTTGCAAAATTAACATATCAAATTACATTCCAGTTACTTAGGGGTGAAATGATTAAGGCCCGTTTTGTTATCCAGCAGCCCATATGAAGAAGCAGTGCATATACTATGTTACCAAAAGACTAGATATGAAATGCATTAAAAGATTATTTCTTTTTCCTTGCTTGTTAACAATTAAAAGGCGGGATTAAAATTATCTATTTTTCTTCTTGTATACATGTATCTCATAAAAAAACATGTTCTCCTGTACATGCCCACTCAGTAGGCAGAGAATTATCTTTATATCAGACATTTTCTGGCAAAATAAACATTCATTCACCATTGCCCCACGTTTTTGATTGGCAGTATTAAACATTTTATATCAGACGTACATTTCCACACTGAGATCAGGGGCGATAACCATGTTTCCTTAAAATGTTAACGGACATTACTATTTATTCTCTGTATTTATTTTTTGATGTTCAATGATCATACATTATAACCTGCAAAAATATTATTTTTTCAGGTGACGCATTTAATTAGCATAACTAATTAAAAAAATATCATGCCTCATTTGCATATGAAAATAGCCCGATACCACCGCACGTCGCTATCAGTAAAATAAATATTACTAAATGATTATATCTGTATAGCGGGCACTTGTAATTTTTAGAACTGGTGGAATAGTGACACAATTATACACTTATTTAATTCCTATAAAGAACATTTTGTGCCTCCTGAGTGGGCATGTACCTTTAAGAAATATTGATAAACAAGCAATTTTAATTTTCTTCATACAAAAGGTTAAATGTAAGCACAAGATGACCCACAGAAAATGGGTGAGATTGAGAGCGATTGATTGACTGGATTGTTATGTCCATTCAACCACAGGTTGAAGTAACGGACCGAGGTCTATAAATACATTAAATATGCCTAAAAGCATCCAATAATTAAAAATAAAATAAGCTAAACAATTATTTTTTACTCCCTCTATATACACATAAAGAGTATTTGTGTATATAGAGGGAGTAAAAAAAAAATGTTTTTAGCTTCTTTTTTTTTCGTTTATGGATGCTTTTAGGCATATTTAATGTATTTATAGACCTACTTCGACCTGTGCATTCAACAGCAAGGAGGAGAGTTTGGCGTAGAAACTGTTTTGTTAGCAACAATACCTGGTGATGAATGCGTTAACATCTGGTTGCCATAGTGACTAGCTTCTGCACCACGTTGACCCTGCTGTTGAATTCCTGTCAACGGAAAACAGAACTAGAGAAAGTGAGCAGGGGCTGACATATACCCCGGCCGCCGCCTGGACCGACAAATACAAATGTTAACGCGGACGGACGCACAAACGGACGGACGGAAGGACGGACTGAATTATGAAAACTATATACCCCTCGACATACTTAGTATGCTGGGGGTATAATGAACATGTAGAACAATAGTTTATAATGATAATTTATTATTATTGATATTAAATACTGGAAATATGAAATGATTTGTCACAATAAAATAATATGCTTCTTACATTTCAATCTGACAGTAGCTCACAGAAATATAACAGTGAATTACACCACTCGGTTCTGTAGAGTGGCAGTAGTTTAAACCACTCTTGTCTTTCCCATATATGGAGAAATGACGTCATTAAAGTCGTAATGACACGTTTCATTCGATGAATCAAATCATTTTCTCAGACACACCCTCCGACTCGTGTGACAGTCGCCTTCACTGTGGCCTGATTAACCAACCCTTTCAACACCACAGGCCTGTATAGAGGTATTGGCAAAAAGTGTAGTTCCAGATGAGACGGCTCGTGACAAGCCATCTCATCAGGATCTACACTTTTCGCAAGTAATTTTTATATTTTTGAGAAAAGAAACGCCCTTTATGATCATTGAATTGGTGGGAAAATTAACATCAAAATCCCTTCCAGTTACTTAGAGGTGAAAGGGTTAAGGAAATTAAGTTAACAAGCAGGCTCAACAAAAACAGTATGTAATTTAAACAGTATATCACTTACTGCTTGCTGGTAGGCTGATATTTGTTTTCCGCCTATTAAGGGTTAATCACTGACCAATCACTTACCTGCTTGCTGGTAGGCTGATATTTGTTTCTCGCCTTTTAAGAGTTTATCACCGATTAATCACTTACCTGCTTGTTGGTAGACGGATATTTGGTCGTTGGTGATGTTGGGCAATTTGACGTTCTGGTACCCGGTGACTGTTCGGGAGCTGGAGACCGGCACAATGTATGGCTTGGCTGGCCCGTCTCCCGCCCCGGAGTAGCGCTGGGGGCTCGTCGAACTCACCTGACATGGTGTTACGATTTATTACAGGAATAAAACATTTAGTACAAATTTATCAGGGTATAAACTTGTAAAAAGTCCAACTATTGATATCTTCGATAAATTCACAAAACAATGTGGCTTATGGATTATAATTTCTAATTTCTAAGTGATTTAACATTGATTGTTTGTTGATTGTCCAAGTATTAGTTGTACAAGTTTATATCCTCTATAAATTCTCAAAAGAATATGGGTTTATCCATTATAATGTCTAAGTGACTTAAAATAGATTGATTGTTTGGTTGATTGATTAATTAATTGATTGATTGATAGGGGTATTAAATCCATTCAACAGTAAGGTCAAATACAGACGAGAAAAGTAACTTAACCCTTAGACCGCTACTCACAACAATTGTCATCCGCTGTTGCTTTTATATCTTGCCTTATTTCTCAATAAAAACATGGTTTGACAGCACTTCAGAATCATTTCCAATGGAAATGATTCTGAAGTGCTGTCAAAGCATGTTGTAAATTATTCTAAAGTGCTGTCAAAGCATGTTTTTGATGATAAAAATGGAAAATAGAAAATAAACAGCAGACGACAGAAAATTAAGATAGCGGTGTAAGGGTTAACCCATGTATGTCTGCCATTAATTCACATTTTTTCATAGTTTTCATAGGTTATCCAGTAGCCGATTTCATCAAAATTGCAAAGTATACTTATCTAGCAAAGTATACTTTGAGGGAGTGATCATTTATTTTTCCCAAAATGCATTATTTCATATAGAACTAACCACTGTGTATATTTGATGATTAAAAATATGCAGAATTATTATACTGAATTTATTACATTCTCACAGCCAAAATGGCTGTGATAATGTAATAAATTCAGTATAATAAAAATTTAGCCTAAAATTGAAAATTTCTCCCTCAAAGTATACTTTGCTAGATAAGTATACTTTGCCTTGTTGGTGAAATAGGCTACAGGTTACAACGTATGTGTACGCCACTGCTCACATGTCATAACTTTACGTTTCTCATCAAATCAGTGACATAAATATATGAGCATGTAAACACAATTAATTAATTAATAATTACATGACTGCCGTTTTTCGACAACCGTGTTCAAACTTACAGCGCGTGCTGTTCGACCATGGCTGTAGACAATGCTAATTTCAGAGCCAAGCTAACACCTACGTAATGCACGTGTCTAAGAACATTACTAGAATGCGCCATAACGTCACCAGATTAGTTCACAACGGTCGCACTGAAATTTGAAATTGATGCGGCTGGCAATCACGCGACGTGTACTGCGGCCCCGGAACATGTACAGCTGAATCTCGTTATCTCGATATACCTGCTTATCTTGATATATGTCCCAGGTCCCGGCAGAATTCCCTATATATATAATATATTTTACTCCTGATAACTCGATATCGGATATGTCGATATATCGGTTTAGTCCAAGTGGAAATCGAGTCCCGATAGTATGTTTCCTTCACATTTGTATTCTGATATGTCGATGCAAAAATTAAGCGCCCGGCGCCGCCAAGTCAGAATCAGCGCGATTATCTCGGGTAAGTTTTCACACGTCTATAGAAACCAAAGACACCGCCGCTGCTAAAATGACCAGTTAAAGCAGTGCATTTAAAACCATAATTAATCAATTAAACTTAATGTTATATCAAATCTCTTTTAACAGACAAATGAATTAAACGGTGAAGTAAATCGTCTGTTAATTACGAAAACAGCTTAGAATAAACTGAAGCCACGATTTATGAAAACCTGGAAATAAAGTAGAGGCATTTCTGAAGCGATTTTGCACCGATTTTTTTCCGAGAAATTTGCCGAATTGTTATCTCGAAGTTCGGATATGTCGATATATTTTCATCAGCCCATTCGACTTCGAGATAACGAGAATGACCTGTATATGTAAATCAGCTGTTTGAATGAAACTGGTTATCAAAGTATCGAAAGTAACTGTATATATGCTCAAATTACATGATATTTACGTCAGGAAATGTAACAATAACGTTCGACAATGTCCAGCCGTGGCTAAACGTTTGCCGTGGCACTCGGGAACTGTTTGAACCCGCGGCCTATGGCCTTGGGGTTCAAACAGTTCCCTCGTGCCACGGCAAACATTTACCCACAGCTGGACATGGTCGAACCTTATATTTCCGCAATGTAATTTCTTGAGCAGGAGAACCAAGTATGGCAGATGTTTTATTGATGGCATGTTGAACATGTCTGATTGGGCTGATTGGGATCTGCACTGGTCGTGAAATCTACTGTCTGTTTCATGAAACCTGTCCAAATTTTACGGCTATATAAATAATGCATAAACAATATATTTTTCGATAATATTAAATTATAGCAAAATTTAAGAATGAGCCTACTTTTTATTTCGTGAAATTTGGTCCAATATTGATTTTATTGCGAAAAAACAATTTCCACATGTTAAATCCCCAACAATTTCCACATGTTAAATCCCCAACAATTTCCACATGTTAAATCGGATGATGATTAATCCCCATACAGGGATCCTCTAGATTATCGGACAAAAATGGCAGTTGTTTTATGATATTTTTCTTAAATAGCAGCTACGGGCATAAATTTTCACAGAACAATCGTCGGTTCTTGCTTTCTCAACGCATGCAAACTATTTAGCAAACTGTGCCATCTTTCTCACTTAAAATTGGGTCAGATCATCAGTCGTAAGATTGCCCCAAAATTAACATTGACAATCAATTATCCGGACAAATGTATAACCGTCTTATAACTTGTATTCTCACCTTAAAATCATAATGTTATCGCCTGAAAACTAGTGTAAACAGCATTGTGTAGTTCTGCAGAAAAAACAATCACCATTCGCTTCTTGGAAAACATCGTATTTATAGAATTTATTGTATTTATAGAACAACTCTGCAATGACGTAATGGGCACACTCGATTGACCTCATCATAATTTGGTAGAAAAATCAGCGGTAATGAGGCCCATAAAGGAAATTCTGATCGTTTCGTACACTGGTGTTTTCGCACCTGTCGATTTTACCCACAAATTAATATGGGTGCGAAATGGTGTGTAATGGCTTGGGTCCGAAATGGCTTGGGGCGATTTGGCCTTGAAACAATTATTATTTGTTTTTGGATAAGTAGCTCTTCGTTCTTTTTCTATCATGATACATTTTCGCATTCCTTCCTATCTGCTCTGTATTGTACATTGTGTATTCAACAGTCTGAAAATGATATTGGAGTAATGAATCGTATCGTCTGCATACTTCACACAACAGAGTATTGAAAAACTATAGGGGCCTCAAATTATGCGCATGCGCAGCGACAGATACAAGCCCCCGAACGACGTTTGACGTTATAAACAACTTGTGGACATAGTTGGGGGGAACGTTTTCAGCAAATTTTACTAAAATGTTTACCTTGGCGATATATTATTCACACTGGCATGGAAACAGCAAGCACCTGAGTGACTTAGATGTGTTTGTTGCAAAATCGGATCAAATGAATGCGTTTAATTAACAGCCATTTTCATTTTTCCAATTGTCCGGATAATTGGTATGACCCCTGTATGGGGATTTAACATGGGGAAATTTTTCTAATTTCAGAAATAGTGGACCCATTTTCAAAACGTAACTTGTTTTCTCAGTTGGATCATTTCCAAGCTATCTAGCTAGGTTTCAGAATCAATTTCCCACATTTTTTTTGTTTTTCGAATCCTCCTCCAAGTTCTCCACCTCATTTTTTACCCATGTTAAATTCCCATAGAGAACTCATATTTCGTACTAAAATCAATATTTGACCAAATTTCACGAAATAAAAAGAAGGCTCATTCTTAAACTTTGATAAAAATCGAAAAAAATATTGTTTTTGCATTGTTTATATAGTCATAAAATTTGGCAGCTTTCGTGAAACAGACAGTAGTCCAGATGATCCATAAGCCGACACATGATTTGCTGCTTGTGTAATGCAGACCAGAAACGTTGATTAGGCTCTACACCTTTTGCTATTATCATCATTCATCACTCCAGCAAATAATATATGACCTGGCGAGAAGTAAAATAATCAATGTTTTGCCAGATTCCGGTCAAAATGATATTGTACCTACCGGTGAACTATTCCATTGTTGTTGCTGCTGCTGTTGTTGTTTCTGTTGTTGTTGTTGTTGCCTCTGTCGATTACGCTCTTCATACTTCCTATATTCCTCCTGTACCTGTCGGTTTTTAGCCTGCGCCTGCAGCACATTCGACGCCGTCTCGCCATTTGCTACTGAACTATTAGCCAACTGTGGCGACGTTATGTGACTCGTGTGACCTTGAACTTGAGCAGATGTGACCTTCAATACCTGAGGCTGCTGACCTGTGACCTTGACCTGAGATGGAATTGAGGCAGGGGCGGGGAAGGACTGGGGGGAGGACTTCCTGAGTTGGTCAGAGGACGATGACACACGAGAATACACACTGTTTGTCACGTTTGATTGGCTGAGATTTTGGCGGTCTAGCTGCTGGCGAATAACGTTCTCAGTGAGCACGGAAACACTTTGACCTTGACCTTGTTTAGCCTGGGATGCCAACATTTGGTTGGGGGAAGTCTGCATTGTCTGAGCGGCACTAGCGCTCCGCCCCATTGCCTTGCTCATTGGACTAGGCAATGATTGGTTCCCCGTCTGCTGCTGCATTCTTTGTGCGTTTGTGTTGGTTATGAATGTCGGCTCACTGCCGGGCTGGGAACCGGCCTGTTGGTGAAGTTTTGCCGCCAATTTCTGCTGCTGCAGCTGGATTTTTGCCTGGTGACTTTTCTCCGTCTGCTGCTGTTTTATTAACGATTCCCTCTGCTTCTGTTGTTCCATCAACGCTTTCTTCTGCGACTCGGCGATAAGTTTTAACTGCTGCATTTTATGGTCACGCTGAGCTTTCTCCGTAATTTTTTGCTCCTGAAGAAGTTTCAGTTGGTTTTGACGTTCTTGCTCTATCTGTCTCTGCTGCAGCTGATTTCGCTCCTTCACCATTTTGTCCATTTGTTGCTTAATTATCATCTCCTGTTTCTGTGCTGCCGTCAGCTGACCTTGACTTTGTTGCTTAATTATCATCTCCTGTTTCTTTGCTGCCGTCAGCTGACCTTGACTTTGTTGCTTAATTATCATCTCCTGTTTCTTTGCTGCCGTCAGCTGACCTTGACTTTGTTGCTTAATTATCATCTCTTGTTTCTGTGCTGCCGTCAGCTGACCTTGACCTTGAGGTTGACCCGAACTTGTGTGGCCGGCGAGCAGGCTTTGACCTTGATTGGGCGACCTCTGTAATGGGGGACTTTTTTGCTGCAATACGGAATTTGCAAAGTTCTGAAACTGTGCCATGAACGAGTTTTCCTGCGATGTTTGTCGTTGAAGTTTTGGCGGACTGGTCGTCATGGGTACCGGCTGGTCGGGTTCACTTAACGACGACTTCAGAATATCCGACACAATATGGTCCCAGGATATTTTCGGTGCTTCCTTCACACTTACCCCTGAGGATTTTGCACTGTCACTCGTATGTGCTGAGGTTAACTGAGGATTTGTAGCGCTATATGTCGGCATAGGTTTATTTAACGCATCAAAGATGTTTGGTGCTTTTTGAGCAGATCGCGCGGAACTGTAATCCAATAATGTCGGAACTACTTTCACGCCAGAAATAGATCTGATTGGAGTGTCCTGATTGTTGGGAATGATAATCTTAGACCCTATGACCCCTGGAGGAGCAGACGATACATTTATCTGTTTGATGATAGACAGGCCAGCCGGCGGGGCTGAACCGGGCGCTTTGTTCATCAGGAGCGGCTTCTTGAGCTTTTGTCTGAAATGAGAAAACAAACAGTAGACTTAGTCGCTTCGAAACTAGTAACACTTTCAACACTGCCGACCATTTTAACAGTGTTTGCAAACCGTGTAGATCCAATTGAGCCGGCTCGTAAAGAGCCGTCTCATCAGAATCTGAACTTTTTGCAATTAATTTTCATACTTTTCTTAGAATAAAAATCACCCCTTCTGATAAACAGCCTAGTCTGAAAATAATTTAGTGATGACCAGATTGGTCTTTAAATTAACATATCACACTCCATTCCAGTAGCCTATTTCATCAACATTGCAAAGTATACTTATCTAGCAAAGTATACTTTGAGGGAGAAATTTTCAATTTAAGGATAAATTTATTAATTTTTATTATACTGAATTTATTACATTATCACAGCCATTATGGCTGTGATAATGTAATAAATTCAGTATAATAATTCTGCATACTTTTAATCATCAAATATATGCGGTCGTTAGTTCTATATGAAATAATGCATTTCAGGAAAAATAAATGATTGCTTCCTCAACGTATACTTTGCTAGAAAAGTATACTTTGCAATGTTGATGAAATAGGCTACAGTTACTTAGGGATGAAAGGGTCAAGGGCAAGTTTTCTTGAAAACCATGCTTTGTTCCATTAAAGCTACATGCCCACTCAGTAGCAACAACATTTTCTTTCAGGAATTAAATAAGTGTATAATTGTGTCACTATTCCACAAGTTCTAAAAGTTATGAGTGCCCGCTATACACCATTACCACACGTATTGATTGGTATTATTATATATTTTATATCAGACGGAAATTTCCACACTGATATCCGGGGCGATAACCGTGTTTTTCTTAAAATGTTAACGGACAGTACTATTTATTCTCTGTATTTATTTTTTGATATGCAATGATCATACTGTCGAAAATATTATTTTTGTCAGGTGATGCATTTAATTAGTAAAAATAATTAAAAAATATGCCTCATTTGCATATTAAAATAGCCTTATACCACCGTGAGTCACTAGCAGTAAAATAAATATTACTAAATAATTAGATCTATATAGCGGGCACTTGTAATTTTCAGACTGGTGGAATAGTGACACAATTATACACTAATTTTATTCCTATAAAGAACATTTTGTCCTACTGAGTGCGCATGTACCATTAATTAGTATTTACTCCTAGACAGTATCCTGACAATGAATGGTAACAATCAATTTCATAATAACATTGGCAACCATTTGCTATTTGGTACTGCCGGAAATAAGTTGCAATGTAGCTTTTTGAGAGTTCAGTAGCCGATTTCACCAACATTGCAAAGTATACTTTTCTAACAAAGTATACTTTGAGGGAGAAATCATTTATTTTTCCTGAAATGCATTATGTCATATAGAACTAACGACTGCATATATTTGATGATTAAAAGTATGCAGAATTATTATACTGAATTTATTACATTATCACAGCCATAATGGCTGTGATAATGTAATACATTCAGTATAATAAAAATTAATAAATTTCTCCTAAAATTGAAAATTTCTCCCTCAAAGTATACTTTGCTAGATAAGTATACTTTGCAATGTTGGTGAAATAAGCTAGAGTTCGCAACTCCAGTAGTTCATTTGGAAAGCAGGCCAAGTTGTTAGCCTTCCTGTCAGTTGGATACCTAGTATCTCTAGTTTTACATGTAAATTTAACCCTTTCACCCCCAAGTAACTGGAATGGTTCATTTTGCAACCAATGTAATCCTCACAAACTGATTTTCAGACGAGTCCATTTATGAAAAGGGGGCATTTTTGTTCTCAAAAATATGAAATGACTTGCAAAAGTGCAGATTCTGATGAGACAGATCGTCATGAGCCGGCTCATCTGGATCTACACTGTTTGCTAATACCACTATACAGGTCTGTAGTGTTGAAAGGGTTAACCTAAAGCGGAGGTAGAATTATACCGAGAGTTGTCGAAATAGGAGGATGGTGCACATTAATTTGTGTTTGTACATTGTATGCATAATTTTACCACTTCCGACCTATCATTTTCTGATATACACCGCAAATTTCAAAATTACAATACGGTTAACCTATTTCTAATGAACTCATTTACTACTAGCGTAGGAATACATATTGAAATGATTTGCGACCGTTCATCAACAATGATATACCTGTAATATATGACCATCAGCCAATCAGATTACATGATATTTATAAATTGCATTAGAAAAACCCTTTTCTGCAACCACTGTGATTAACTACTTACGGGTTGGTCCAGGTATTGTGGACCAGTCTGCACTCCCTGTACAGCACACTGAAACACAGAACACAACAAATGAAACTACTGTCTCTTTCACGAAACCTGCCCAAATTTTACGGCTATATAAACAATGCAAAATATTTTTTGTGATAATATTAAATTAAAGCAAAATTTAAGAACGAGCCTTCTTTTTGTTTCGTGAAATTTGGTCAAATATTGATTTTATTACGAAAAATTAATTTGTCTATGGTAATTTAACATGGGGGGAAAGGAGGTAGAGGAGTGTGGGAGGAGTCAAAAAACGAAAAAAAATGGAAATTGACTCCGAAACCTAGCTAGATAGCTTGGAAATGATCTAACTAAGAAAACAAAAGTTAAATTTTGAAAATCGGTCCAGTATTTCAGAAATTCTAAAAGATTTCCCCATGTTAAATCCCCATAGATATCTTCACTCTCTGTGAAGATGTCTATGGGGATTTAATATGGGGAAATTGTTTTTTCGCAATAAAATCAATATTTGACAAAATTTCACGAAATAAAAGGAAGGCTCATTCTTAAATTTTCCTTTAATTTAATATTATCGAAAAAAATATTGTTTTTGAATTGTTTATATGGCCGTAAAATTTGGGCAGCTTTCGTGAAACAGACTATAATGATGGATTAATTATGTGGTGTCTGTATTATACATGTCACAGTACGCAACTCACTGTGGGGAGAAGATGTGTATTTGTGCCTGGTGACATCGGTTAGAGCGATGGTACGGTAAACCAGAGGTCCCGAGTTAGAGCCCCGGGCCGGTGCACATTTTGCTCACCCTGTGACAATTGGCGCCAATATGTACCAATATATGGAATCCAGAGACAAATTCAAATATAGAATTTGGGGAAAATTTCAATTTGGCGGGGGAGTATGTCACGGTACGTAACCCGCTATAGGGAGAAAGTGTGTATATGTGGTCGGCTAGCTCAGTCGGTTAGAGTGGTGGTACGTTCTCGGGTTCGAGCCCCGGGCCGGTGCACATTTTTCTCACCCTGTGGCATATAGAGAAATTCCATAGAAGGAAAACGATAATAAAACAAGAAAATGTAGACTGGCAACGGACGGACGGACATTCCAACAGTTTGAATTTATGGGCTATTTGTTCTTTAAAAGATCAAAAGGAATAGCTCCTAAACAACAATAAACTAAGGGGCTACACGGAATAAGTCTATTGTATTCTTTTGTCTAAGGCTCCTCCCCTTAGCCCTTGAACCTCCAATGTTTTCCCAGACACACAGACGGACGAACACACAATCCAAACACTACATGTCTCCCGGCTCTACCGAGACTGGGGCAAAAAAAGATTGAAGGACTAATTGGATGAAGTTTTACGTTTGTTCAAGCACATGTATGTGGGTAGCATTGCACAGAAATGGTTACAATAATCTTCCAGCACTGAAATCACAATATCCTAATCTGGTGTCGGGTATCCTTGCAAACCCAGAGCTCCAGTTAAGGTGCGTAATTTGGAGGTAAATGTCTTATTTCTCCACCCAAAATGGCAAGTTAGGAGTGCTTTAGAATCGTCTCAACGAGACGATTCTAAAGGACTCCCAACTTGCCATTTTTTATGAAGAAATAACAAATATTTCACCCCAAGTTGGTCAAATTACGCACCTTAACTGGAGCTCTGAAACCATATCACAGAAAGTGTTGGTTCACTATTGCGGTCTCAATAGCAGATCGGATGGATTTCTCATTAACAAAAGCTTGCACTCCCAGCCATGGCAGCTCTAGCCTATCATTTTTGTTGAAGGAAATTTTGCGTGAAATCAAAACTGAATAAATAGAACATGTTCTTCGCCAGTGCGATCCCATGCAATTATGAAATGTGCAGAATTTCTGTGACATGAAAAACAATATAAATGTATGAGTACAAATTCTGTTTGAAATTTAGAATTATACTTTTATTTGCGGTTTAATATGAAGTGAAGTATCTATACTTATGTCAATATTATACTGTACCTGGTTTGCATCCAACCTTTAGGCCAGATCTGTCGCACGTCTGACTCGAGAAACGACTTGCAGAATTCCTCGGCGTTCTGGGTGCGTGTCTTAGACATCTGGAAATTCTGCATCTTGATCCGAACAACGTCACACAACATCACCCTACCATAGAAACAGAACATTAACCCAAGAAATACGGGTTGTGTAATTTGAACACTCATCCGCACCATGTGCTATAAAAATTGTTTCATCACCGATTTTCAAAATTAACTTTGGCGAACAGCAGAGGCACACTAAGGGAGGTAATTCAGGAGGAAAGTAAAATATTATTTAACAAGGGTTAAATGTTTTCCATGATTTTACACGATGATTTGCCTGTTTTTACTGACTTTACCATGCGTCTTCTCAATCGTGGGGGAAACATACTAGCAACAAGAATGGCATCGTTAAATAAAGCTTATCCCCTCACTGGCAGCCTTGATAATAATAATAATAAAAAGGTCCTCAGTGACCTTGACCTTGGGTGGTCGGGTGTGGGTCGTATTCCAAATAAAGCACCATCCATAGACACACATTGTGGCCAAATGTTATCAAAAGCGGTGAAGCGGTTCACAAGTTATTAAAAAATGAAAGGTGTTACTAACGTATGTGTGGACTAACGCTATATCCCCTCTTGCCTATCGGCATATATCAGAGCTCCAGTTAAGGTGCGTAATTTGGAGGTAAATGTCTTATTTCTCCACCAACAAGAGCTGTAGGAGAACAGCATAGCTCGACTACGATGGTTGTCGATGTACACATAGCTTGACAAAGAAGGTGGCTGCAGCCTACATAAAAACCTTAACCAAGGTTGACTAAAAACATTAACCAAGGGAAACTAGAAATGTGGCCTGTCGGCACACGAATACCCCCACTGGCAGCCAAAGAAAACGAGGCATTTTTGATCATAAGCCATTTAGCCGAGCGTTAAGGTTTCAAACGCATCAAGTCTGTGACCTTGACCCTGGGCATAGTGTGATAATCCATGCATCGGTGTAGAAGATATAGAGCGGAAGGGAATTTCAATAGGTTTGACCTTTGCCCTTCAACTATGACCTTGACCTTGGACGTAGGTGCGTGGTTATTGATCGAGACACACCTTCTCATCCTGAGAAACATTTGTGCCAAGGCATTTGATAATGCATGCAACGGTGTAGAAGATATAGAGCGGAAGGGAATTTCAATAGGTTTGACCTTTGACCTTCAACTGTGACCTTGACCTTGGACGTAGGTGCGTGGTTATTGATTGTGACACACCTTCTCAACATGAGAAACATCTGTGCCAAGCCATTTGATAATCCATGCATCGGTGTAGAAGATATAGAGCGGAAAGGAATTTCAAGAGGTTTGACCTTTGACCTTCAACTGTGACCTTGAACGTAGGTGCGTGGTTAGCAATTTGATAATCCATGCATCAGTGTAGAAGATATAGAGCGGAAGGGAATTTCAATAGGTTTGACCTTTGACCTTCAACTGTGACCTTGACCTTGGACGTAGGTGCGTGGTTATTGATGGCGACACACCTTCTCATCATGAGAAACATTTGTGCCAAGCCATTTGATAATCCATGCATCGGTGTAGAAGATATAGAGCGGAAGGGAATTTCAATAGCTTTGACCTTTGACCTTTAACAGTGACCTTGACCTTGGACGTAGATGCGTGGTTTTCCAAGTATGGTTGCTGTAGGCCCAGGAGTATTCCATATACAAGCTTGAGTAAAAAACGTAACCAAGGGGAGATAACTAAGTAATCCAACCGGATAAAAGTAGGTCAAGGTGAAATATAGGTCAGGATTATTGATGTACATCACTAGGAGATGAAGTTGTCCAAGTATGGTTGATGTAGGCCCAGAAGTATTCCATATACAAGCTTGACTATAAACATTAACCAAGTAATTGAAGGTTAAATGTAGGTGAAGGTAAAATAAAGGTCAGGGGTTATTGATGTACATCCCTATGAGAAAAAGTTATCCAAGTATGGTGTCTGTATGCACAATAGTATTCCATCTACAAGCTTGACTAAAAACCTTAACCAAGGTTGAGTAAAAACCTTAACCAATGGGAATTAAGTAAGTAATTTAAGGTTAAATGTAGGTCAAGGTCAAATATAGGTCAGTGGTTGTTGATGTACATCACTAGGAGATGAAGTTGTCCAAGTATGGTTGGTGTAGGGCCATGAGTATTCCATCTACAAGCTTGACTAAAAACCTTAACCAAAGAGAATTAAGTAAGTAATTCAAGAGGAAATGTAGGTCAAGGTCAAATATAGATCAGGGGTTATTGATGTATATCACTATGAGAAAAGGTTGTCCAATTATGGTGTCTGTATGCACAATAGTATTCCATGTACAAGCTTGAGTAAAAAGCTTAACCAAGGTCGAGTAAAAACCTTAACCAAGGGGAATTAAGTAAGTAATTCAAGGTTAAATGTAGGTGAAGGTCAAATATAAGTCAGGGGTTGTTGATGTACATCACTAGGAGATGAAGTTGTCCAAGTATGGTTGGTGTAGGGCCAGGAGTATTCCATCTACAAGCTTGACTAAAAACGTTAACAAAGGGAATTAAGCAATTCAAGAGGAAATGTAGGTCAAGGTCAAATATATGATCAGGGGTTGTTGATGTACATCACTAGGAGATGAAGTTGTCCAAGTATGGTGGGTGTAGGGCCAGTAGTATTCCATATAGAAGGTTGACTAAAAACCTTAACCAAAAGGAATTAAGTAAGTAATTGATGGAAATGTAGGTGAAGGTCAAATATAGATCAGGGGTTATTGATGTACATACCTATGAGAAAAGGTTGTCGAAGTATGGTGTCTGGATGCACAATAGTATTCAATGTACAAGCTTGAAAAAAAAAACTTAACCAAGGTTGACTAAAAACCTTAACCAAGGGGAATTAAGTAAGTAATTCAAGAGGAAATGTAGGTCAAGGTCAAATATAGATCAGGGGTTATTGATGTGCATCACTAGGAGATGAAGTTGTCCAAGTATGGGTGTAGGAGATGGAAGTTGTCCAAGTATGGTGGGTGTAGGGCCAGTGTTGCATATACAAACTTGACTAAAAACCTTAACCAATTGGTTGACTAAAAACCTTAACCAAGGGGAATTAACCAAGTAATTCAAGAGGAAATGTAGGTCAAGGTCAAATATAGATCAGGGGTTTATTGATGTACATCACTAGGAGATGAAGTTGTCCAAGTATGGTGGGTGTAGGGCCAGTAGTATTCCATATACAAGCTTGACTAAAAACCTTAACCAAGGCGTGACGGTGACGCCGACGCCGACGCCGGGGTGACAACATAAGCTCTACTTATTCTTCGAATAGTCGAGCTAAAAATGGCAAGGTGGTAGTGCTTTAGAATCGTCTCAATGAGACGATTCTAAAGCACTCCCAACTTGCCATTTTTGATGAAGAAATAACAAAATTTCACCCCAAGTTGGTCAAATTACGCACCTTAACTGGAGCTCTGATATATGTAAACTACATATGAGCAATAAGGGAGGAAATTTGAGATTGAGACGCAAATTACAGTGACAAATTCTCACCGAATCTCGCTATCCCACGGAAACCGTTTCCGTAGACGCGGGTTCTTCTCCTTGACAGCCTCGGGTTGGTCACCCTTCTCTTCATCGTCACTCTCTGTCCCTCCATCCTCTCTCTCCTTCTGTCCATCCTTGCCCTCACCATTCCTGTGGGTACAAGTACAAGTACAAGTACAAGTACAAGCATTTTGTCAATCAAATGGTTTTATAGCTCGTCAGAATGACTGTTAAATCGTATTTACAATCGAAATATATATATATTCAGCCCTGAAATTAGAATATGGGGTGGGGTATGGAATCCCAAAATCAGAACTGAATATTTACAATCAAAATGTTTATTCAGCCCTGAAAATTAGAATAACCTGATTTAGTGTCAGGTCCTCACCACACCAGAATCACTTAGCCCACTCCCCAAAAGTAATAGGTTTAGTACTAATCGTATTACTTTAATAATGTGTATATTAGACTCTCAAGTAACAAGAAAGCCAAACATAAAATATGCCTGAGGGCCAAACCAGGAATATCTGGTAAGGATGAATCCCATTGCCAAATTACCCTTCAGAACACATATAAAGAATAAAGGCTGCGCTCCAGATAAGATTTGTGTCTAAAGCGTGCTATACCCACTGATTTAAAATCATTGCGTATTGTACTTTTACAAATGGATTATTTATTTTTTTCATTACTAAATATGGAACAAAGAATAAAAAAATACATAACAAATTTAAACATTCACTTAATTGAGCTGCAAAAAGTAAACGCTGTTTGCTTTTTGCAGCTCAACTAAGTGAATTTTCAACTTTATGACAGTATTTTCAATACTCAATTTGAAAATAAATGCGTATTTTCACATTGCTGTGCGTATTTTGTACACCCACTTTTGATAATCAATGCGTATTCAGCTAAAATAATTACGTAAAATACGCCAATACGCATCTTATCTGCAGCTCTGTAAAGGACAAGTAATTTTCTCCCCACAAAACAGATATAAATATAGATGCTACTAACTTTTCCAAAGCAACTTTTTTCGCCTCTTCCTCAAACTTCTCCTGTATAGCTGGCATCATCCTGGCAACGGCTGAAACACGAGACGTGAGCATGTACTCGATTCGCATACTTAAATCAGGAAGTTTGATTGGTTGGTCAAGGCTGAGCTGAGCTCGTACGAAGTTTATTGAAACCAAGTACATGTTTTACTACATATTAAAATTTTCGTTAACTCTCAAGTATTGTTCTCGGTCCCGCCTGGACTTTCAGTAAACAAGTGTAGACTGTATATCATGGTTAAACTGGATTCAAAAGTTGTTTTCTCTCTGATGATTCATTGCTAATATTAGTCATACTAAACTTATATTAACCCTTAGACCGCTACTCACAACAATTGTCGTCGGCTGTTGCTTTTATATCTTGCCTTGTTTCTCAATAAAAACATGGTTTGACAGCACTTCAGAATCATTTCCAATGGAAATGATTCTGAAGTGCTGTCAAAGCATGTTGTAAATTATTCTAAAGTGCTGTCAAAGCATGTTTTGATGATAAAAATGGAAAATAAACAGCAGACGACAAAAAAAAAAGATAGCAGTCTATAAGGGTTAACCCTTTCAACACCACAGGCCTGTATAGTGGTATTGGCAAACAGTGTAGATCCCGATGAGCCGGCTCGTGATGAGCCGTCTCATCAGTATCTACACTTTTTGCAAGTAATTTTTGAGAACAACAACAACAACAACCCCCTTTTCATAAATGGACAAGTCTGAAAATCATTTTGTGACAATTGGATTGGTCTTGACATTAACATAGAAAAATCCATTCCAGTTACTTAGGGGTGAAAGGGTTAATTGAATACTACCCCAGAGCTCCAGTTAAGGTGCGTAATTGGATCAAATTTTCCGGGTATTTTTCTTATTTCTTCACGAAAAATGGCAAGTTGGGATTGCTTTAGAATCGTCTTATTGAGACGATTCTAAAGCACTCCCAACTTGCCAATTTCGGCGAAGAAATAACGAAAGTCTCCCCAAAGTTGATCAAATTACGCACCTTAACTGGAGCTCTGTAGCCAACAAAGAAGTAACAATAGTTCAATACTAAGAAGAACAAACATCATGTTAGTGAAAAACATTAACACAAATTTACCGGCTTTTAATTTTTGTAGAGGTTCTTTTAGCTTGTCCTCTAATTCCTTGACACGGAGGGTTTTAGCTCGTTTCACCAGCGTGTCCTTGCCACAGGGCAGGAATGCGGCCAGATGTGCGTACATCGCCGACCGATTGCCCACACTCATCTGCTTGGACGCTATCTCAATTCTGGAAAACAATTTAATTGACCGATTGAGGTTAGGGTTAGTGTTAGGTCTGTACTACAGCAAGTCTGGAAAGAAAATTGTCGGTAATACATAATGAATGTGTTTTTTGGTTGTGAAAATATGAATGTGACCTTGACCTTCACCAAAAGGTTTGTTTGTTTATTGGTGTTTAACGGCCTATCAACAGCTGAGATCATGTAGGGCCGGGCACATGGATTCAATCCCATTTTAACCTGCTACATTGGGGGGAATATCCCAAAATCAGAACGGAATATTTACATCAAGAAACGCGTCTGTCGAACGCGGATGCCACCTGCAGCATATTTGAGAAACTGTGGTTAACCGAAAAGTGTGACGGACGGACGGACAGATGGACAGATGGACGGACGACAGACGGACAGTCCAAACACTATATGCCACCCGTTTCTTCGAAACCCGGTGGCATAAAAATATTCAGCCCTGAAATTAGAATAACCGGACCTGGTGCCAGGTCCATACCACACCAGTCACTTGGCCCCTTCCCCTAAAACAGGATTACGAATAATCGTAATACTCACATAAGGGGTAGGATAGCTAGGCAGTTCTATGTGTGGCGGTTACCAAATAGAAGAAGAATACCCTACTCATGTTTATATTTTTCTCGTTAGCAGATTCGGTAAGCCTTCTTTGCGAACTTTAAAAACATATACACACCTGTGGCATAAATACTTTCCTCTAAACACTAAGAGTATATTCTATATACATTTGATGCCATGCTCCAGATAAGCTGCGTATTTGCTTAAAATTGCCAAAAACCCAACTGAAATCAGACATAGCGAGTATCAAAAAGCAATACATATTTTATGGTACCTTTATCATGCTGCATAAAACAATAAACAGACTACAAATATAGCATATTTTTCTTATTTTCCACGAAAACATGTCTTGGTATTTCATTAGAATTGTCTCCAAGGAGACAATTCTAATGAAATGCCAAGACATGTTTTAATTTCGAAGCAAACTATTCAATAATTGCTGTCTGTTGATGTGTGAACAGTAGAGCGATTTTATTTTACCCAATTAAAATGTTGAAATACCCAATTGCTTCAGAAATGATGGAGTAACAATACTCAATTACCAATTCCTTATCTGGAGCCCTGTGATGTTTATTATTACATGTATTATTATTATTGTAGTAGAATTTACAATGTGTAATAATAATATATTTCAGTTGCGCAAAATTATATTAACAAGTATATGTTTCGCAATGATTATAAAGGCATAAACACATACTGCAGTAAGATCCTGTTGACTGTGGCAGTGAAGAATTTTGTCTTTCCTTCCCTTGGCTCTTTGGCAAACTGAAAATAGTCACGATTTTGAATACACCATTCGTACATGGAGGATCTGACATAGGTGATTATGTAAGCCTTTCATCCCTAAATAACTGGCATAGGCTTGTTCATACTAATTGTTAGACTAGTTCATTCATCATATTAAGGACATTTTTAAAAATACTGACAAATTACTTGCAAAAAGTGCAGATCCCGAGGAGCCGGCTCATCTGGATCTACACTTTTTGCCAATACCACTATACAGGCTGTGGTGTTGAAAGGGTTAAACAAGTTTACGGATTTCATAAGAAACGCAGCTAGAGAAGATTATTTAACGAGTTTACAGGTTTCATAAGAATCAATTGCTAGAACTAAGTTGGCACAAATGTATGCCAGCTGACGGCCCGACCCGTACATACCGATTTCAACTGATCAATCTTCTCCTCCATCCCACTGGGCATATTTATTGGCAACTTGGGCACCGTTTCTGGGTCAATCTCCTTCCTCTGGTCGTCAAACTCCCCGCGACTGTCCGAGTCGTCCCGCGTTGTCGCGGCGATCACGGAGTCGATAGTCGACGATATCGAGTCGGAAAAGTCTTCGTTACTGCTGCCGTTCATTGGACTGAGCACGCCATTCCTCATCGGCTCCCCATTCTGACTCGGTGTGACCATGGGTGGTTTCAGGAGGTTTGGAGTCTTGTTGCTGAGATAAATATTGATTTAATTTGATTGGATGGATGGATGGATGGATGGTCGGTCGGTCGGTCGGTTGGTTGGTTGCATAATGTATAAATGTGCACCTGCACCTGCTATTTTGGTGCACTTCTACTTACATTTTCAAAATATATCTGGCTGTGACTGGAGATATGGGGCTTATGTGAGTTGTGACCAGTGTAGCTCTTGAACAAATAGCACACTCCTGTAGCCTGATAACAGTCTATATTGCCTGTTAGAAACAGGACAAGTGTTTCATTGATGGAATGGCGAACAGTGCAGATCCTGATCAGACTGTGCGGATGCAGAGTCTGATCTGGATCTACACTGGTCGCAAGTGCCATAAGTACAAACGAAGCATAGTTGAAAAATACAGTGGGCAACATGTGTCACAGGCACCAGGGCCCTGTTTCACTAAACTTTGTGCGATAAAAATGTTTGTAAGACCATTTTCATAAATTTAGCTCACACATCACAGTGATTCACAAATTCTACCATATTTTATATCAACGTGTTTAGTTCACTACATTTGAGTAAATACATCTGTTCTTTCCCAGTATCGAATGCGAATAAAGAAGTATTTGTAAATTGGAACTTTGCGCCTACAAACTTCCTAGTCATACGAAGTTTAGTGAAACAGGCCCCAGCTATTTTGGCCCCGTTGTCAGCATAAACTAATTTACGAAAGAACTTAAATGAAAAAAAATCCTCTTCATGTAAATCACTATTAAAAGAGGAAATATAAACAAACTTGTTTTTCATTTGGGATTTTCTTCCCAAAATTGACGAGAAAAACAATATACTACTATTTGCCGATTGAAACATAGGCAAATAATTCCAGCACAAAAATATTTACACAATTCCCTAACATTTGATTGGTCCGTAGCAAGTCTCTGTCCAAAATTTATATCCCAGTAAACTCCCACACCAAACTACTTTCCGTAACCGTGAGGCGCAGTTAAAATAATTCTTAAGAAAACGGAAAATAAACACATTTTCTTGATGAATTTATTTCAAATGCTGGAATTATAAGGAATGAATAGCCTTTTTGTTGAATTATCGGGGATATAAACTTGGAAAAGTCGCGGGAATTACTGGACGAGGCCTTCCGGCCTTCGTCCAGTATTCCCGCGACTTTTCCAAGTTTATACCCCGATAAATTCCACAAAAGACCATTCATTCCTATAATAATGGCTAGAAAATTGGCGGGAAAAAAAATGACTATGACCAAAACTTGAAAAGCCAAACAGCAACAATTTTACTGTGCCACTTACTGTTTAGCTTTGTCCTTGTCCCCGGGTTGTTTTGGCTTTTTGAACGATTTCTCACCATCGAAAGGAAACAATTTCTTCTTCTTTTTCTTTTTCACCTCCCCGTCCAAGGATAGACCGTCCTTTAGCTTCTTACGCTACAAGTAGGACGGAAAATATTATATGAAAGTGAAGCAACTAATATTCTTAATACAGTGGAACCTCTCTAAACCGGACACCCAGCAAAAGCTAAAGTCATATAGAGTCAGAGCCTTGGCTTCAAGTCTCATCCGAAATAATTTTTACATGCTTAATGCAGTGATTAAATCCGCAACTTTCGGTATTGAAGTCGAATGCTCTACTTCTCAAGCCATCACAAAAATAATACTACATAAATAAATAAACAACAAATTTCAGAGTTTTTTCTGCAACAAATTTCAGGGGGTTTTTTTCTGCTACATAATCAAGGCCTGTAAAAGACCCCTTCACAATTGGAAATTGCTTTGGGCATTTCTTTCACAACTTTTGTGAGAATAGTGCTTATATTTGACATTTTTGTCAAAAATCGTGGGATTTTCTTGGTATTTATGCAATCATTTTATTTTGAATAATTTTGTGGAATATCATGAAACCTTCAGCAATTCTAGTTGGACAATTACAAGTTTATATAGCAAATGAATTCTCAAAATAATGTTATTCCTTTAAAATTCCAACGCACTTCTATTGCAGAGTGTCCCAATATTATGGTTAGTATGATAATACTTGGTTTATCACAATAACAATGTATTTTGATAGAATTCGTTTTGGGAAAACTTTCCAAAACTAACCATGTGCCCGTTTCACTAAACTTCGTACGACTAAAATGGTCGTAAGTGCAAATTTAGGATCGTCTGGAAATCTCAATCGATGGATTTACATTTATTGAGCATAGGCTGCATATGCAGCCTATGCTCAATAAATGTAAATCCAATAATTATTTACAAGAAAACATTGTTAATGTACAATTTACAGACTATCATAATAGCCTATGCTCAATAAATGTAAATCCAATAATTGTTTACAAGAAAATATTGTTAATGTACAATTTACATAATTTTGCACTTACGAGCATTTTAGTCGTACAAAGTTTAGTGAAACGACCCCCATGTCTGAATATTTATGATTATTACAATAATACAAGTTAAAGTACCAACCTTCACAACTTTCAGTGATTCACCGTCAGATTCGTCGTCAGATACGATTCTCTGAAACACAAGCAAAATGGCAAACTTCACAAATAACGTCCATCCAACAGCAAAGTCATAAACAGTTCACTCAGCACTGAGATTATAACAATAACTTTCGGCACTGAAAGATATTATCATGATCTGGTTCCCAATACCCTTAATACACCTATTCACTTGGCCCCAAGGTGTGCATTTATTGGCATGTTGCGTCCATCCAACAGCAAAGACATAAACAGCACTGTTCACTCAGCACTGAGATTATAACAATAACTTTCGGCACTGAAAGATATTATCATGATCTGGTGCCCCGATACCCTTAATACACCTGATATCACTTGGCCGCAGGTGTGTATCGCAGTAATATTCACTATTTAAGAAGGACTGAAGGCTAAATTCTTCGCTACAAAACGTATATCCTCCCATCCACGGGTGGAAGACTCGGGCCTGTGATACTATATTTGAATTAGTTTTTATTTCAAAATACTTGACTATTGTGTTTGAAGTCCAGCAGCTTGATTGGCTGAGCCCGAGCTGTGCTACAGCTCAGGCTCAGCATATCAGACTGCTTGATTGAGAGTTGAGATAGCCAATAGATGTTCAGAAACGTTGACATCTGAGCAAGATTAACGCATGCGGTTGTGTAGACCATAATAGACTTTCCACACGAGGGCGCTGCTTACTCGTTTCTTATTTTTCTTCATGGTGTTTAGTCCATTCGGCTGGAATTCGTCTTCTGAATCATCTGAGAGCTCGCGGAAATCGAGTCGGCCAGAGTTGATGTAGAACCCGCCAAGTTTCGTCGTCAATGCTGGGGGAACGACTTCATCAAACTGTGATGTGCACAACAAATAAAGAAGACATGAAAACTAGATGCCAACACGAGATTAAACTATACAAACATGTTTTTTTGTACATCTAAACCACACAAGGTTGAACTTTTGAACTATTTGGATGGTTGAAAGAGGGATTTGCTATTGATTGATTGGATTTGCTGACTAGTGCTTAATTAATGGCTGTTGAACAAGGGGTGGTACAAAATAATTACTGGGCAGAACCAATCCGCAAACTGATTGGATGTTAACTGTCTGTTCAACAGTAGCCTATTTCATCAACATTGCAAAGTATACTTTACTAGCAAAGTATACTTTGATGGAGTAATCATTTATTTTTCCTGAAATGCATTATTTCATATAGAACTAACAAATGCATATATTTCATGTTTAAAAGTATGCAGAATTATTATACTGAATTTATTACATTATCACAGCCAAATTGGCTGTGATAATGTAATAAATTCAGTATAATAAAAAGAAACGAGGCAAAGCCACGAAAGCCAGGTTTTTTCCAACGTATGCCAAAATGCCGACGATATCGCGCTTTCTGCAAGCGAGTGCGACAATGATGATAAACACCCATGTGAAGTATCAAGGTAATGGGTGAAGCAGTTGCAGAGATATTGTAGAAATAATAGAAATAATAGGTGAAGGTAAAAAAAATGGTCACATGTTGGATAGTTTTATGTGGTAGGCACCCCTTGGTTATGAAGCTGTGAAAGTTTGGTGATCCTAGGTGGTACAGTACCAAAGAAATGGACATAAATACGAAAACTTAACATTGAAAACGATAAAACTTAACATTGAAAATGGCTAAGTCGATTGCGCGGAAAAAATGGGTCAAGTTAAAAAAAAAGTAACATATTGGATAGTAATATGTGGTGGGCACCCCTTGATTGTGAAGCTGTGAAAGTTTGGTGGTCCTAGGTGGTACAGTAACAAAGAAATGGACTGAAACACGAAAACTTAACATTGTAAACGCGAAAACTTAACATTGAAAATGGCTAAGTCGACTGCGCGGAAAAAATGGGTCAAGTTAAAAAAAAAAGTAACATGTTGGATAGTAATATGTGGTGGGCACCCCTTGATTATGAAGCTGTGAAAGTTTGGTGGTCCTAGGTGGTACAGTAACAAAGAAATGGACTCAAACACGAAAACTTAACATTGTAAACGCGAAAACTTAACATTGAAAATGGCTAAGTCGACTGCGCGGAAAAAATGGGTAAAATTAAACAAAAAGTAACATGTTGGATAGTAATATGTGGTGGGCACCCCTTGATTATGAAGCTGTGAAAGTTTGGTGGTCCTAGGTGGTACAGTAACAAAGAAATGGACTGAAACACGAAAAGTTAACATTGTAAACGCGAAAACTTAACATTGAAAATGGCTAAGTCGACTGGGCGGAAAAAATGGGTCAAGTTAAAAAACAAGAAACGAGGCAAAGCACACGAAGGCCAGGTTTTTTCCAAGCATAGACACTTGGATAACATAATTATACCCACTTTTTGTAGACTAGATGGCCATGGCCTGCATGTCGCGCCTTGGGGCGAGGCATGGACACTAAAAAAATAGATATAGTAGATGGAAAAACTTTAACCAAAAAACTTTAACCGGACACACGGACGAACGGACGGACGTATGCCAAAATGCTGACGATATCGAGCTTTCCGCAAGCAGGTGTGACAATGATGATAAACACCCATGTGAAGTATCAAGGTATTGGGTGAAGCAGTTGCAGAGGTATAGTACACGAAAAAACTTTAACAAAAATATTCAAAGTAATTTGAACTTGACATAGGGCACAGGATCGCGCTTTCCGCAAGCAGGTGCGACAATGATGATAAACACCCATGTGAAGTATCAAGGTATTGGGTGAAGCAGTTGCAGAGATATAATGCACGAAAAACCTTTAACAAAAAAATTCAAAGTAATTTGACCTTGACATTGGGCACAGGATCGCGCTTTCCGCAAGCAGGTGCGACAATGATGATAAACACCTATGTGAAGTATCAAGGTATTGGGTGAAGCAGTTGCAGAGATATAGTACACGAAAAAAAAAAACTTTAACAAAAAAATTCAAAGTAATTTGACCTTGACATTGGGCACAGGATCGCGCTTTCCGCAAGCAGGTGCGACAATGATGATAAACACCTATGTGAAGTATCAAGGTATTGGGTGAAGCAGTTGCAGAGATACAGTACATGAAAAAACTTTAACAAAAAAATTCAAAGTAATTTGACCTTGACATTGGGCACAGGATCGCACTTTCCGCAAGCAGGTGCGACAATGATGATAAGCACCCATGTGAAGTATCAAGGTATTGGGTGAAGCAGTTGCAGAGATATAGTACACGAAAAAACTTTAACAAAACAATTCAAAGTAATTTGACCTTGACATTGGGCACAGGATCGCACTTTCCGCAAGCAGGTGCGACAATGATGATAAACACCCATGTGAAGTATCAAGGTATTGGGTGAAGAAGTTGCAGAGATATAGTACACAAAAAAACTTTAACAAAAAAAAATTCAAAGTAATTTGACCTTGACATTGGGCACAGGATCGCGCTTTCCGCAAGCAGGTGGGACAATGATGATAAACACCCATGTGAAGTATCAAGGTATTGGGTGAAGCAGTTGCAGAGATATAGTACACGAAAAAACTTTAACAAAAAAATTCAAAGTAATTTGACTTTGACATTGGGCACAGGGGCCGCACGGTTGGGGGTTAGAATGAAAATATGGATGATGATAAACACCCATGTGAAGTTTCAAGGTAATGGGCGAAGCAGTTGCAGAGATATAGTATAACGAAAAAGTTTTAACCAAAAAACTCTAACCAGACGTACGTTAAAATGTTAACGTTGAAAATGGCTAAGTCAATTACGGTACGTAGAAATAATAGGTGAAGGTAAAAAAATGGTCACATGTTGGATAGTTGTATGTGGTAGGCACCCCTTGGTTATGAAGCTGTGAAAGTTTGGTGGTCCTAGGTGGTACAGTACCAAAGAAATGGACTTAAGCACGAAAACTTAACATTGTAAACGCGAAAACTTAACATTGAAAATGGCTAAGTCGACTGCGCAGAAAAAATGGGTGAAGTTAAAAAAAAAGTAACATGTTGGATAGTGATATGTGGTGGGTACCCCTTGATTATGAAGCTGTGAAAGTTTGGTAGTCCTAGGTGGTACAGTACGAAAGAAATTGACGTAAACACGAAAACTTAACATTGTAAACGCGAAAACTTAACATTGAAAATGGCTAAGTCGATTACGCGGAAAAAATCTGGGTGAAGTTAAAAAAAAGTAACATGTTGGCATAGTGATATGTGGTGTGGGGGGGCACCCCTTGATTATGAACTGCTGTGAAAGTTTGTGGTCCTAGGTGGTACAGTAACAAAGAAATGGACTAAACAAAAGACATGAAAATCTTAACATTGATTGTGGACGCCGCCCGCCGCCCGCCGCCCGCCCGCCCGCGCCCACCCACCCGCCCGGCTTTCGCCAATCCAATAGCCTGGATTTTTTTTCAGAAAACCTGGCTAAAAAAGTAACATGTTGGATAATAATATGTGGTGGGCACCCCTTGATTATGAAGCTGTGAAAGTTTGGTGGTCCTAGATGGTACAGTAACAAAGAAATGGACTCAAACACGAAAACTTAACATTGTAAACGCGAAAACTTAACGTTGAAAATGGCTAAGTCGACTGCGCGGAAAAAATGGGTCAAATTAAAAAAAAAGTAACATGTTGGATAGTAATATGTGGTGGGCACCCCTTGATTATGAAGCTGTGAAAGTTTGGTGGTCCTAGGTGGTACAGTAACAAAGAAATGGACTGAAACACGAAAACTTAACATTGTAAACGCGAAAACTTAACACTGAAAATGGCTAAGTCGACTGCGCGGAAAAAATGGGTCAAGTTAAAAAACAAGAAACGAGGCAAAGCCACGAGGGCCAGGTTTTTTCCAAGCATAGACACTTGGATAACATAATTATACCCACTTTTTGTAGACTAGATGGCCGTGGCCTGCATGTCGCGCCTTGGGGCGAGGCATGGACACTAAAAAAATAGATATAGTAGATGGAAAAACTTTAACCAAAAACTTTAACCGGACACACGGACGAACGGACGGACGTATGCCAAAATGCTGATGATATCGAGCTTTCCGCAAGCAGGTGTGACAATGATGATAAACACCCATGTGAAGTATCAAGGTGAAGCAGTTGCAGAGATATAGGTGGTACAGTAACAAAGAAATGGACTCAAACACGAAAACTTAACATTGATTGTGGACGCCGCCCACGGCCCGCCCGCCCGGCTTTCGCCAATCCAATAGCCTGGATTTTTTTTCAAAAAACCTGGCTAAAAATTAATAAATTTATCATAAAATTGAAAATTTCTCCCTCAAAATATACTTTGCTACTAAAGTATACTTTGCAATGTTGATGAAATAGGCTACAGAGAGGTCATATACAGACAGGAATGCACCTGGAGCATTATAGCAGCTTCAACACAGGCTCTAAAACTGTATATTATACTATCCTATCACTCAGCCGACCATCTGGGCTTGTAATGGGGAAATTGTATCAACCCTTTCAACACCACAGGCCTGTATAGTGGTATTTACAAAAAGTGTACATCCAGATGACAAGCCGTCTCATTGGGATCTGCACTTTTTGCAAGTAATTTTCATATTTTTTAGAACAAAAAAAAAACTTTTCATAAATGGACTCGGCTGAAAATCAGTTTGTGACGATTGGATTGGTTGCAAAATTTGACATATCAAAATCCATTCCAGTTACTTAGGAGTGAACGGGTTAAGAACAGGATGTAGATATAATATATATCCACGTACAGCCTCTGAGTTGTCGATAAACGTGTCCGACTCATCGTAGCCGTCGCCGAGGTCGTTGAGAAATTCCATGTGGTCATGCTTCTTACGCTTCTTCTTACCAGCCGTCGGCTTCTGTAAGGACAAAACTCAGAATGCGAACATTAAAAATGGCTGCCAGAAATCAGCATTGTTTGAAAATCGATACATTTCTTCCGTTTGCCATAAAAAAACATGTCTATAAAATTTGTTTAAGTTCAAGTTTCAACTTAAGTTATCATAGAGAACATGAAAATACAAATGGCCACCATGGGGAGACAACTCATCAGAAATGTTTGATAATCAATAGGCTTCTTCCTCTTGTTGTGATACACATGTTTTCCAAATTAGATTACGATCCGACAATGAAAATCAGAGTTATTGAGGACAAGCTGTGACCATCCGCCGCCGCCTATACATGAATACATTGTCACGTTTTTTTTTCAAACGGGCAAACGAAAATAGTCAATAGTGAATAGTCACAAACCATGTTGAAACTAGATTGGTCAGTAAGCGAGGCTTACGGAATACCCCCCGCGTGGGCCCAGGTACCCCTAAAATATGTAAAAATTTCCAAGTGTGTGGGCTTGTGACCTTGACTCTGGGATTAGCGCGAGCAGCATGAACGTGAATTTGTCACAGGGTGGTAGAGGTCCATTGGAGCAATGAGTGTGTGAAATGTGAAGCAGATCCGAGCAAGGAAATAGAAGTTATAACCGATTTCTCTGATGTTAAGTTTTGTAAAGAGACTACCGTATAACCTCGAATTAACGCCCCGGAGGCGTTACATTATTTTACAAAAGGGGGGGGGGGGGGGGGGGGGGGGGGGGGGGGGCGTTTATTAGTCAGTAAAAAAAAAAAAAAAAAAAAATAAAAAAAAAAAAAAAAAAAAAATTACCAAGGACCGCCAATTTCAAACACAAATAAGGATTTAAGGATTATTTGTGTTTGAAATTGGCGGTCATTGACAAATAATTTTTTATTACTTTTTTTTTTTTTTATTTGGGGGGAGGGGGCGTTTATTAGGAGGGGGGGGCGTTAATTGGAGGTATACGGTATCTATGTGACGTTGACCTCGAGGTCAGCGGGGATTTGTCACAGCATATGAAATATTAAGAATTTTCAATGAAAGAAATAGAAGTTATAACATATTTTTCTGATGTTAAGTTTTGTAAAGAAACTTAAGTATGTGACCTTGACATTGGGATCAGCGGGGGTTGGACGGTCATGGATTTGGCACAGCATGGTATCAGCGGGGGTTGGACAGTCGTAGATTTGTCACAGCATGATAGTACAACCTTAGAGGAATGCACAAGAGAAATAATAAGAATTTTCAATGAAGGAAATAGAAGTTATAACTTATTTCTCTGATGTTAAGTTTTGTAAAGAGACTAAGTATTTGACCTTGACCTTGGGATCAGCGGGGGTTGGACGGTCGTGGATTTGGCACAGCATGGTAGTAGAGCCTTACAGGAATACATGTGTGAAATATTAAGCATTTTAGATGAAGGAAATAGAAGTTAGAACAATATTTCTCTGATGTTAAGTTTTGTAAAGAGACTTAAGTATTTGACCTTGACCTTGGTATCAGCGGGGGTTGGATGGTCATGGATTTGGCACAGCATGATAGTAGAGCCTTACAGGAATGCATGTGTGAAATATTAAGCATTTTAGATGAAGGAAATAGAAGTTATAACAATATTTCTCTGATGTTAAGTTTTGTAAAGAGACTAAGTATTTGACCTTGACCTTGGGATCTGCGGGGGTTGGACGGTCGTGGATTTGGCACAGCATGGTAGTAGAGCCTTACAGGAATGCATGTGTGAAATATCAAGCATTTTAGATGAAGGAAATAGAAGTTATAACAATATTTCTCTGATGTTAAGTTTACGCGGACGCACAGACGGACAGACGCACGGACGGACGCACAGACGCACGGACAACCTGACTCCAGTATACCCCCCCCCCCACAACTCGTTGCGGGGGGTATAATAAAATAGCCATAAACCGTGTTGTAAAAAAGTAAGAATATAATACTACCGAGTACCTGAATTACTTGAATGTTGAAATAATTCAGGATCGGTAGCTGAAAGCTAAAGTATATGTAAGCTGATTGGCTAGTAAGTTTGTACATCATGTGCTGGTGGCTAATTCGTTTTCACAGAAAACAGCTAATTCTAGGTCACATTTTATAATACATGTATGCCAAGTTTCTCACATATCTGTCCTCGAAGTCGAGAGCAATGGCCGCCAATTTCTCTTCATCATCTTCATCGCCAAATGGGTCATCTGTCAACTTTTTCTGTTGGTTCTGAAAGCAGATATACATGAAATTATCAAGCTGCCAGTTGCTTTTCTGAAATCATTTTATTTGTCATAAATAAAATTACTTCAGAAAAGTAACTGGCAGCTTGAGAAGTTTGAACAATTCAACACAAAATGTTACATGAACAAGAGAGCAGGACAGTTCGCTGGACTAACAAATTTATAGAAAACTTGAAAATGTAAATATTATTTGTAATGTGTTTATGCCATTTCACTAGCAACAGAGCCAGCATATGTGGGTGAGAGAATAAAAGAGACAAAAAGTATTATGATGTTCAAATATCCCCTTGGATATAGCAGTGCAGTAATGGGATATTAACCCATTACAGACTGGATACAATCAGAGCTCCAGATAAGCTGCATATTTGATTAAATACCCAATTAAAATTGCCAAAAACCCAATTGAAATCAGAAGTAGCGAGTATCAAAAAGCAATAACAATTTTGTGGTACCTTTATCATGCTGCATAAAACAATAAATATACCACAAATATAGCATATTTGTCTTACTTTTCCATGAAAACACATCTTGGTATTTCATTAGAATTGTCTCCAAGGAGACAATTCTAATGAAATGACAAGACATGTTTTCATTTCGAAGCAAACTATTCAATAATTGCTGTCTGTTGATGTGTAAACTGTAGTGTGATTTTATTTTACCCAATTAAAATTTTGAAATACCCAATTGATTCAGAAATGATGGAGTGACAATACTCAATTGCTAATTCCTTATCTGGAGCCCTGTGAACCTTTTGAGAGAAATATCATTGTTTTGTTTATTTCTCAATAAAGGTATATGATGTTACCACTCATTTGAACCGTCTCGAGGTTCTACTTTAAAACAGGCAGAAAACTACTCCAAGACATGTGTGGGTACTTTGTGATCACGAACAGACATACTCAGCGCAGATAAATGCCAAAATGGCAATGAACCCGATTACGTAGAACTAACTTTTATTTGTGGCCCGTTTAGAGAGGTTCGACTGTATGTGACTGTGACTGGAGAAATTGGGCTTATGGGATTTGTAACGAGTGTAGCTCCTGATCAATCTTTATTCCTTGTTAGAAGAAGCATAACGGGTGTTTCAGTGGAATAGTGAACAGTGCAGATCCTGATCAGACTGTGCGGATGCACCGGCTGATCTGGATCTACACCGGTCATAAAACCCATAAGCTCCATTTCTCCAGTCACAGCCACATATACCAGTGAGGGTGCGAAGCAGGATATAGTGATAGATCTTGTCATTAGATGTATGGGAAAGCTCAGGCTGATCTGGGTCTACATTGGTCGCAAACTCAATATTCCCTGTTTTCCATGTGGCTGGTCACATATACCAGGGATGGAAAGTGGAGGGTCGACAACGGAGTGGTTGGTTAACTCTTTGCATGCTGGGAAATTTGTGGGCTGTGTTCAAAAATAGCAGATGACAATTCATTATATTTTCTTTTATTTCTCCTTATAAATGTCATGAATATGTCTTGGAATTTCATTAGAATTGTGTCCAGAGGACACAATTCTAATGAAATTTCAAGACATATTTACAGAGAGAAATAAAACATATACTCCTAATTCGTTTAGTGGATATTTTCGCCGCTAGCATGCAAAGAGTTAAGTTTGATATTTGGACAGACAGATAGATAGATAGTGGTTTAAAACTGGCCCAGAAATACTACTGTACTATAGCTGCACGTTTTCCGCTTTATAGGCAACAGGTTGCACTAATATACTTATAATTGTGTAGATAATAGCATTTAGCATTTAGTATTGCCACTCCATCATTTCTGAAGCAATTGGGTAATTCAAAATTTTAATTGAGTAAAATAAAATCACACTGCTGTTTACACTTCAACAGACAGCAATTATTGAATAGTTTGCTTCTAAATGAAAACATGTCTTGGCATTTCATTAGAGTTGTCTACAATTCTAATGAAACACCAAGATTTGTGTTCATGGAAAATAAGAAAAACATGCTATATTTGTGGTCTGTTTATTGTTTTATGCAGCATGATAAAGGTACCACAATTTTGTATTGCTTTTTGATACTCGCTACTTCTGATTTCAATTGGGTTTTCGGCAATTTTAATTGGGTATTTAAGCAAATACACAGAAATACAGAAAAAACCTGGGTATTTAAGCAAATACACAGCTTATCTGGAGCAATTGGGTATTTCAAAATATTAATTGGGTAAAATAAAATCACACTACTGTTTACACATCAACAGACAGCAATTATTGAATAGTTTGCTTCGAAATGAAAACATGTCTTGGTATTTTATTAGAATTGTCTCCTTGGAGACAATTCTAATGAAATACCAAGATGTGTTTTCATGGAAAATAAGAAAAATATGCTATATTTGTGGTCTGTTTATTGTTTTCTGCAGCATGATAAAGGTACCATAAAAAATGTATTGCTTTTTGATACTCGCTACTTCTGATTTCAATTGGGTAGTGTGCCATTTTAATTGGGTATTTAAGCAAATACGCAGCTTATCTGCAGCTCTGTTGTCCTACATACACACCCTTCCCACCGTCCCTAACCACCCACCACACCAGAAAGTGGTGAAGTACATTGACCCCACCCCCATCAGCCAAACCCTGATCCGCAACAAATGTGAAAGGGTTTAACGCTAAGGTCTCATCTGAAAGACCAAAAATAAAATACTTGTTTTTATTTTCCGCTATCCAACTCGTATCTGACATAATCTGTCAAAATTTTCAGCCTTTATCTTGAAGACTTCGTCCACAAATTCATTTTCTCATTCGTTTCCAAATCCCCCTTCCCTTTACAGTTTGATTGTATTCCCAGTTTTCCCTCCGTCGTACACCAGCTTTCAGTCAGTTAACAACAAGCCCAATACACAACGCCAATACACAACTCGCGCGCCACGGCAATACGATTTCCCAGCTCAGCGATACACAAAATCGCGCCAGTTCCCCGCTCCGCGCTGACGTCGTGATACACCACTGACCCAGTAACGCAATACACAGCGCTACAAAAATAGCCCAATAATCGATTCCAATCAGATTACCTAATTAACTAAGCGTGACCTGCTGAGATGGGGCCACAAAGCATCCCTATACCTATTGTCCAATGATAGTATCGGTACCTACTCATCAAGAGTCGCCGACAGCTAAATATAGTAACATACCTATGGTCCATTATGCGCGTGCGCAGTACCGTGACAATTTGCAGACGACAGATTCAGATCCCAACAAATAATTATTTTATGTATCGTAAAATATGCCCACACTGTCCAAGTATTATGAAAACTACTCAAAATGGCTAAGCAATCTTCCATCATCAGATATTGCAAGAAACTATAATTTCTCTAAATCGGTTAAAATGTGCACCAGCTACTTCTATCTAAAATACCCATTCATTCATTCGCACACTGGATGTTAACTCACACGTAGCCAACACTCAATACTGTTCGCCTGGTTACATATACAATTACTCATGTTATTTACTTATTTATATCGATTAAAATCAAAATACCAACGACAAATCACTAAGCCTATCAATATTTCTGCACGTACACGAAAGGGACCCCGGGGTTTGCAATGTTGCATGTAAAATATATTTCCAGATGATTGTATCAGTTCCCTTATGTGGGCCTCGCATGTGATATAGAAACAAGTCAGTGTACATGTATAATGTAACATACATGAACAAGAGAACGACTAAGCCGACATAATAAAGTGAAACAAATATAAAGATGTTTTACGCGGAAGCAACACTTTTTTTTAACGTTTTTCAAATCTGGTCATTTTTTTCCCGAAACGTACCCGCATCCAAAACTGAAACGGGGTATCCCACATTTTGGTCGCACGTGCTTGGTATAAACAAACGGACGCGTGAACGGGGTTCGAACAGTTGTCATGTCAGGAAAATGAACAAAATGGCGGTGGTTGTTAGACGGTTATTTTACGAGAGAACACTGTGCAATATGCCTCCTAGCCAGCGATCTACGTGCAATAATCTTTGTTCAAAATCGACACATTTCCCACACACTTCCTAAAAGTTGTATGTTGACATGGGGGAATCCCGAGAAAAACAACAGAAAATACATGGAAAATGAATGAAAATATAGCAAATCATGGTTTTATTTGTAAAATCAATCACTTATAAATCGATCAAGACGGACAAGATGACTTACCGGAATGGTTTTCAACAAATCTGCAAATGAAAACTCGGGACAGGTCGTGTCCGTTGATGCAGCAAGGTCCAGCTGGAAACGTTCGGTGACCGTGGGGGTAGACTTCTTCTCCGGCTCCTTCCTCGATGGCTCGACGGTCGTGAGTTGAAGCCGTTTAGGTTCAGCCATGACAGACCAGGTTCCACGTCCATTTATTCCATCTTTGTGCACTAATGTAACTCATTTTCATCCGACAACAACTAGAAAATCTAGCGCCATATTGAGGGTGGTGTGACGTCACTATGGAGCGACCTTTCACTTGGGACGAGTCCATTAGGCAGGTCAAACGTTCAGGGGAATTGTGTCACGAAGGGCTGAAGAGCGTATTTGTTTTGTAAATAATATTTCAAATAGTTATTATTAAATTGTATGTTTATCTATATTGCAACAACCTTGTGAAATTATTATACAGATAGTAAAACAATATGCACCAATAACGTAGGAATATCCCTACAGCATTTCGCAAGCACCCCTTTAGTATACTGCATTCGGAGTTCCTCTGAATGGGAAAATCCCATGTGTGACGTCGCGAAAATATTGAGGCGAACAAAGGGGGGAGCTATTTCTGTTCTATTATTTGCACAACATGTTGAAAATCGTATTTCATCGATGAATTGATTGCTGATGTCATGTTAAGATTTGGTTGATTCATGAATTGATTGTTGAAAATGAATGAATGGTGTTAGCTAATTCACAACCAATCTTGCCTGCGTGTAGCAGCGACGAACCACAAGGGGAGAGGATAATTAGTAAATTACTGTCTGTTTCACGCAACCTACTCCAATTACAACAATGCAAAAAAAAGAAACCTGCCCAGAGAACGTTTTCCTTCAGTAATATTAAATTTTATCAAAATTTAAGAATGAGTCTTCATTTTTATTTCGTAAAATTTTGTCAAATAATGATTTTATTACGAAAAATGAATTCTATGTGGGAATTTAACAATCAATGGGAGGAGCCTGGGAGGGGTGGAGAACCGAGAGGAGGAGTTGAAAAACAAACAAAAAATGGAAATTGGCTTTCAAAACTTGGCTAGTTAGCTTGGCAATGATCTAACTAAGAAAACAAAAGTTAAATTTTGAAAATCGGTCAACTATTTCTGAAATTAGAAAAAAATCCCATGTTAAATCCCACGAACTAAAAAGAAGGCTCATTCTTAAATGTTGCTATAATTTAATATTGTTGAAAACTATTATTGTTTGTTTTCATTGTTTATATATAGCCGTAAAATAGTGCAGGTTTCGCTAAACAGACATTATAGACATAAATCCAGGGGCGGGAATTATAGGTCAAACATATTATATGGGGTTGGGGTTATTAGATACACACAATAGCACAATGTTCTGTCCGTACTGTCAATAATACGGGTGTGTGTGTGTGGGGTGGGGGGGGGGGGGGACACTGTCTACACATCTGGAATTTGACACATATTTAATTCCGAGACGTGGGAATTAGACTACTATAACATACTGTCCACTAAAATTATGTTAGAGTTTGTTTAAAGTACCTGTACATGCCCACTCAGAAGGCACAAACTGTTCTTTATATCAGAGACATCATCTGAGAAATTTTCTGGCAAAAAGTAAACATTCATTCACCATTACCCCACGTATTGATTGGCATTATTATACATTTTATATAAGACGTAAATTTCCACACTGATATCATGGGCGATAAGTTTTTTATGAAAATAGCCCGATACCACCGCGAGTCACTATCAGTAAAATAAATATTACTAAATGCATTATATATGTATAGATATTTTTAAAACTGGTAGAATAGAACACTTATTTAAATTTAACCAGAGCTACTAGCAAAAATAATGTTTTGCCGAAAGTGCATTTGCGAAATCATTCGGCTAAATTTACCACAGGGAACAAAAAAGTAAAATTGTGGGTAAAAAAAAAACATACACGTAGGCATATACATACATATATGTCTCTACATGACGACTTTCTACAATGGAATTCATAAAAAAAACACAAACAAATCTTTGAAATGTGTTCGGGTGAATCGGCGTGATGAAATTTCGAGACCATCTGATCAGGACCTACAACGTACGTAATTCATTTATACTCCAGTCATTCTAACACTTTGTGTGGGCACAACTAGTAAATAAATGAAACCTATGTTAGTCTAGACAACATATTTTCAACCTCTTAAATAAAATACATGTAGGTTGGTCTCCCGAACTGTCCGAGGTGAGCTTTCGCAACCAAAAAACACAAAAGAAACCAAGGCGGCCGCCATCCCTAATACATTTTGAACATCAAGGTGGAAATTGTCGTGTTAATTCATAATACTATTAATAATTAAAATTAACAATTAAGAATAGTATGAACACAACAATTTCTTTGTATCAACATTACTAGTAAGGCATCCAGGCAACTATATCCTGGCTTGACTGATATAGTTTTTTTTCTCACCTGATTCTGATGCGCATGATGCCCCTGAAGCATTTTAGTCCTGATACTTTTTTTTTACCTTTGGGCATTTCTCAAAATTCAAAATGGCCGCCAAGATGGCCGCCACATAGAGTCATTTTACAATAATGGACCTAATCCATGAACCCATTGACCGATTTTGATGATCTTAGGGTCGTTTTGTAGGTTAATAATGATGCCAGACACATTAAGTATGGTTCCATGTCCATAAGGGGTCAACTTTCCAAAATGGGGTCATGATTTTTAATCACAAAATGGTGAAAATTACCTCATAATTAAATGATAATGAATAACCAGTCATGGTGTTCAGTCAAATTCTTGTCTAATTCCTACCTAAGTAATGATATAAAACTAGCCTATTCTGCGAATGTTATCTTGACTGATGTTACTGATCGTATATGTTCATTTTGTATTATATGATAACGGAACGGTGAACCACTATATGGATGACGTTGAAGCCTTACGAGTTCAAGTTTGGCACTATCACTGTATTTATCCTCTTTGTGCGGTTTGGAAGCATACCATCCATGTCAATGCTAATTAAAGGATAACAAGTGTTTATGGTACACGTGGCTCAGCAAAGGTTTCAATCTTGTTTCCGCATGCGTCGCCGCCCCTGCACACACATAAAAGTGTACATATGAGTTTCTGCGATCTGCATCCACACCTTTTGGTAGAACATGGACTGCTACTCTCACACCCGCACTATATCACCTTCAGTAGTTCCGCTGGAGCCAATGCATTGTTAAGGGTGACGATTGTGGGGATGAGCTTAGTGGTGCCCTCGACACGTGACTAACCATGGTCGGTGGGGTCCATCGATGGTGGATTGATCTGAAGTCCGTTTCGCCAAACAGCCAACTGGTAGTGGGCTCGGAGTGCATTTTGGCGAAATGCTTCGGAGGTTGGTGGAAGGGAGCAGAGTTTGGGTGGTTCGAGAGCACTCCGCCTCATCTTTGTCTTCCAGGCCTCAACTCTGGCTTCCGTCAGGGTCGTCTTGCCTGTCGGGTTGTAGCAGGCAATAATGAATCGAGCAGCCTCCTCAATCATCTGGTCGTAGGAGGTCATCGTTAAGGTAGAGTCTCCCAGCAAATCAAACGAGACACATGTGAAGATCAGCATGCAGTGTGTCAATACATGTACTAGTATTATCATCATTAGATTAGAAATATAGTATTTAGATGATGGGGAATATTTCACACACAAAGTGACACACACATATCAAATCACCCTGTTAGTACCTGCTCGCAGCACCTTCAGAACCTTTCCTTTGCCGATCCCGAAGTAGGATGCCACAGTGTCACATCCGCTAAGAGCATGCGCTGCAAGCAGACCAGGGATGACCAGCAGATTATCTTGTACGGTTGCGTCAATATCGATGACACCACGCTGCCGCAGATGAGACTCCATGTAGATAGGACTGCTGCCGAGAGAGCCATTGTGCTTGAAATGCACCAACAGTGCAAACACGTCGGTGTCATCGGCGACGACGACACGAGCACCATTATTCTTCACCTCACGACATGCGACCTGGTGATGGCATAATGATGATGATCAGAGACGTAACAAGCAGACCAAGACGTAGAACACGACTAACAGAATGTGGTACATGTAAATAACTACATGTATGCCATCAGCATGCAACTGTTATTTCTGGAGTGGGGTTTGCACATGTGCACTGTTGAATGGTCTGCGACCACCTTTGTAAGTATGAGTATGAGTTTTATGGTGTTGAATGTTGGTTATGCCTTCTACGCAGTTTGCACTATTTAGAGTTGTATATTATTCTCTATTTTACCTGCTGTAAGATGATGGTGTCAGCCTCCTCTTGAGTTGTCTCGAGATCTGCACGTCTGATCACAACACCACCTGGCAGCTCGTAGGGAACAGATTCTGGACCAGTGACTATCAGTGAGTGGATAACTTCATCATCCTTATGGTCGATCAGGTCCGCAATGATGTAGTCGATGACCTGAATCTTGTTTGACGTAACGGAGAAAAGGAGTTTTGCTGCAGGTAGTCGTGATGTAGTCTTCATCTGGAAGACCTTGGTCGCACCCTTGCTCTCTTCTGGTATGTACGAACATGCACACGAAATTCGTCGATGTAGTCCTGAACTACGGCGTTGCTGGCACTAGGCCATGCAACCACCCATAATATGGCACAGCCATCGAGAAAGTACGAGTCCTTCGCGGCATTTCGATGAGACCTTTCGATGGCTAGTTCACTCTTGAGGTGAGACTTTTGTGTAGCTCTCATGTGTCCCTGATCATCAAACATAGAGCTTGCAACTGGTGAGAGTTCCGTGGATGGAACATGGCTGATTACCTGAATAATCTTTTAAATATCAGACACTTTCGTTGTTGTTGTTGTTGTTGCTGCTGCTGCTGTTGCTGAGATCCAGACGCTTGTTTTTTTTACAAAACTTAACGGCTATGGCACCAGCTTCCATCTGGGAATCCAGCTTGATTTGGGATGTCTCGAGACATGTTTGTATACCAAACATTGATATAGGCACTAAATCAAACATATAGGTGTCTAAATGCCGATATGAAAAATCATTATTTTATTGGCTACCATGAGATGTGAGCAAAATATATTTTCATGGCGGCCATATTGGATTTATGCAAATAAGGCAAGTGACCAATTACCCAGTAAACTTAACTCAAACAATAGTGTGTATCCAAACACCTGACTATAGCATTTAAAATCAGCTAAATAGTTAAACTATGAGCAAAGATATGAAAATATATGTAGATCAAAATGTGTAGTAAAATAGACATTTCGCTGCCATCTTGATGGCCATTTTGGATTTCTATGCCAAGGAATAAGTCGAAACATTAATTTCACATCAGAAACAGAATCATTGACCCCGAAAACCTATGTCTAGGCGCCAAGATCACCTTAAGTCAATTCGTTCAGAAGTTATATCATTTTCCAGCATTTTGGCGGCCATTTTGGCGGCCATCTTGGATTATTATACACAGGACTAACTCGAAACATACATTTCACATGAGAAACAGAATCCCTGACCCAGAAAACCTATGTGTAGACACCAAGATCACCTTCCTTAGTCAATTCGTTCAGAAGATATGCAAAATGACTCTATGCGGCGGCCATCTTGGCGGCCATCTTGAATTTTGAGAAATGCCCAATGGTATGAAAAAAGTATCAGGGCTAATATGATTCAGGGACAAGTTGTGCACCAGAATCAGTCGAGAAAAAAACTATATCAGCCAAGTCGGGGTTCACACTAAAAACCAGCTTTGGTTACCTGACTATACTATCTGTGTCTAGTTATCGGGAAGAAATTAGTAATAATTCCAGCACAAAAATATTTACACAATTCCCTAACATTTGATTGGCCCGTAGCAAGTCTATGTCCAAAATTTATATCCCAGTAAACTCCCACGCCGAACTACTTTCCGTAACCGTGAGGCGCAGGTAAACTAATTCTTAAGAAAACGGAAGATAAACACATTTTCTTGACGAGTGTATTTCAAATGCTGGAATTATAAGGAATGAATGGCCTTTTTGTGGAATTTATCGAGGATATAAACTTGGAAAAGTCGCGCGAATACTGGACGAGGCCTTCCGGCCTTCGTCCAGTATTCCCGCGACTTTTCCAAGTTTATACCCCGATAAATTCCACAAAAAGGCCATTCATACTTATAATGAACAGTGCACCATTACCACCTTGATTTTCAAAATGGCAGCCCCCAAAATATGTTTCGTCTCACTGTAAGATAGTAATGTTTCAACAATAGCCAATATGCACACATATGTCTGTTAGAAGAAAGGAATATGGTTTGTCTCACTGTGAGACATTATATTCTTTTCAACGATATTCAATGTGCACAAATATGTCTTTTAGAAGAATGAAACTTGCATTTAGACGTCGTCCGAAATTCACAATTATTGTACATGTACTTCGCTCGATGCAATCCCAAGATGGCCGCCACTACTGGTAGATTTCTTTCCATAGTCAATAGAAGTCAATAATGTAGATGTAAAAAGCTATTTTGACAATTAGGATTGATTTATCGGTGTTTAACGGCCTAACAGCAGCTAAGTTCATTTAAGGCCGGGCCAGCGGGTTCGATCCCGCACTTACCCTGCTACATTGGAGAGTCCATACCACACCAAAGTCACTTGGTCCGTTCACCTAAACATACTTGTATTACTCTTATAAGGGGTATAACCAGATTCGTCTCTCACATACAATAATGCCAAATACGTACCTGAGGGCCAAACAAGTAATCTGGAATGAGCAAAACCGTCCATATGTGATATCAGCTGATATAGTTACCCAGGTATATGGAGGTATATGGTACATACACATGTATAACATCATGTTTCAGAAAGCCTTTGAATAACCTGATCTGGTGCCAGGTACTCACCACGCCAGTTTCACTTAGCCAAACACTCTAAAACACTCACGGAGTTGAACGTAGGGCATATAGGCGTATTCATATACTATTAATTGACTAATACATTGCCATTATGCACCAGTCAATTGTAATCCCCGCCCCCCCCCCCCCCCCCCCCAGGCCGGGACATAGCGGGGGATAGCGGGGCTAAACCCTGGGGCATTAACAAAAATTTGTCCCTGCAGTGCCGGGGCTACCCAGGGGCTTTACATTTGCGCGAAAAAATAGCGGGGATTTTTTTTCTTCAATCTTGAGGTGTGCGCCGAAAAAGTAAGCGGCTGGACTTCGAAGTTTGGCCTCTGTATTCCTGAAAATCTTGAAAACTGTTTGTCATGTCCACTGTATATTATAAATGTGATGTCATATATATTTTATATATTAAAAAAACTTGATCATGTGGCCGAAACGACTGTGTCATGGGTTTTCGTGGGTTTGTTTAATACTGGGGTGGGGCCCTGGTGGCTGAAAAACTCCTCACCTATGTGGGCGAGACTGTATGATACGTTCATGCAGACCACATGTGAGGAAGTTGGCAGTATTAAACTTGCCATAGGTTGGTGGTTTCCTCCGGGTACTCCGGTTTTCTCCACCACTAAAACTGGCTGTGCAACAGAGTATTGCAGCATAGGCTCGAAATTGGCCGTCGCAATACGCTACTTTGGCGCACATTTTTCAAACATTTTATTTTAACTGTTTCACCCCAAAGTTTTAAACTTAATGGAATATTCCACTTTCAAATTCCGACCAATCAAGTAATCAGAAAATGATTTTTGGACAAGTCTATTCATATTAAAAAAGGGAATATTTTTTAGCAAATTAGGAAAAATCCTTGCAACCAGTGCAGATCCTGATGAGACGGCTCGTTACGAGCCAGGTCATCTGGATATACACTGTTTGCAGAGGTATCTAGTGTTGAAAGGGTTTTAAAAAGTCTGATTTCTGGTCTCCTTTTTCGTGCATAGTTTCAAAATTTTAAAATGTGTCAAAATTTAAGGCATTTTTGATGGTCAAGCGGACTCCAGCCCAGGCCGGGTATGCAAGGTCATAGAACCTGCCATAATGTTGAATTGTTCATACATGAACGAGTGCAGTATTGCAAGAAAGAAAGAACGAGCAAATTGTCACCCACCCTTTTTAGTTTTTATCCCCCGACCGAAAAAGGTTAGGGGGATATAGCGATCGCCCCTTCGTCTGATGTCTGCCGTGTGTAGGCGGCATGTTTGTTTCGCGAATGACTTGAGAACCACTACACCAATTTCAATAATATTCGGTATGTACATTCATATCAATCAGCGGGAACGAGGGCCTTGTCGCTCAAAGGTCAAGGTCACTTTGTGCTATAAATACTTCACATTTAGATGATAATTAATACCGGTCCGTTTTCTCGCAGTATTTTCAGTTTTCTTTTGCCAAATTCAACCACATTCGGTATCTACATTCATCAGTGGAAAGCGTCTGTTGAAGGTGTGCGTCATCGCTTGAAGGTCAAGGTTATTTTGTGCTATAAATACTTCGTTTAGATGATAATTACCAGTACGTTTTATGGCAATATTTTCAGTCTCCTTTTGCCGAATTCAACCATATTCGGTATCTACATTCATATCGATCAGTGGAAGGCATCTGTTGAACGTGGGGGTAATCGCTTGAAGGTCAAGGTCATTTTGTGCTAAAAATACTTTACGTTTAGATGATAATTTAAATACCAGTCCGCTTTCTGGCAATATTTTCTGTTGTTTTTTTTGCCAAATTCAACCATATTCGGTATCTACATTCATATCGGTGAGTGGAACTTCCGAAGGCATCTGTTGAACGTGGGCGTCATCGCTCGAAGGTCAAGGTCACTATGTGCTATAAATACTTTACAGTTAGATGATAATTACCAGTCCGTTTTTTGGCAATATTTTCAGTTTTCTTTTGCCGAATTCAAACACATTATGTAGTGATGGGCAATCGGTGGAAGAATCATAATCGATTATCGTTTGTAATCGGTTAGCATCAACCGATCGATGATCGATTATAAGGCTCGGTTTTCTCAGAATGCAGACTATTTATAAGGCCATAATGACAGCAAATCAGGAGTACATAAATTCAGAGATGAATCACGCAAACACGTCAGATAGACCTTGTGTTCCACATGGAATAGCGGACGTGTTTGCTTGATGGCCAGGGAGTCATGTTTATTTCATTGAATGGTACTTAGCTGGTAGGTAATGTTGAGCAGAGATTGTAAATCCGATAAAGTAAATTGCAACTGGAGAAATATCTTGTAACTAGAATTCATGCAATATTTGAGCCTATTCTGAGAAAGGTGGTCTTATGGATAGAGGGCAATGTAGACCCAGATTGGCCCGCGCACCAGTGCAGGCCGATCAGGGTCTACAGGGCTCAACACTCACAGTTTGTACCCTTTCAAACAATACGGTAAGACATGTTCTAGGATCGGTTTGGATCCCAATCTGACTGTGGTGCTGTGCCTTACATGGTGGGAATGGGACTTACACCGATTACACATATCAGGTCCGGTTTTCTAAGAATGCAGACGAACAGTATTTAACTCAACAAATCTATACGTGCGTCCAGGATTTATTCAGTCATCCAATAAAGCCATAAGAACACTAAATCTAGATTACGTAAATTCAGAGATGAATTACAACTCCTATTAAACCGGTACAGGGGCCCGTTTCACTAACGAAGTAAGCAAGTACTTTTGTCATAAGTTATAACTTAAGTCCGGAGTACGTGCTTAGTCCGTTTCACAAAACATCTTAGCAAGAACGACAATCGAAATTTACTATGAAAAACTAAGACAGGTAGCTAGCAGTCTTAAGTTATAACTTAAATATTTAAGTCGGAACTTATGAAATAAACAAAGATGGATGCCCCCATATGAGCCGAGGTGGAGAAAACAATTCACTGACAGCAGGTAAATGTTCACTTCATAACGTACTTTTATTTTAGCAATTATCTGCCATAAACCATATATGCTTACATATAGATAGCCACACTTGTGCTAGTTACCCGTGTATTGCTATTTGTGATGTAGGTCATGTCGTTACCAGTATTCGTTATGCCCAGTTATCGACAACATTTACAACAACTGTAGATCCAGATGAGCCGGCTCGTAACAAACCATCTGTATGCTGTACATGTATGTCTGTTTGTCGGTTGGTGTCAGTCAGTTGGTCGGTATCAGTTGGTCGGTGTCAGTTGGTCAGTGTCGGACGGTGTCTGTCGGTCTGTCAGTCAGTCGGTCGGTCGGTCGGTGTCGGTCGGTGTCAGTCGGTGTCGGTCAGTGTTGATCGATCAGTGGGTGTCGGTCGATCAGTCGGTGTCGGTCGGTCGGTCGGTCGGTCAGTGTCGGTCAGTTGGTTTCGCACGGTCGGTGTCAGTTGGTCGGTGTTGGTCGGTCGGTGTCAGTCTGTCGGTTGGTGTCGGTCGGTCAGTGTCGGTCGGTGTAGGTTTGTCAGTGTCGGTCGGTCAGTCGGTCGGTCGGTGTTGGTATGTCGGTGTCGGTCAGTTGGTTTCGCACGGTCGGTGTTAGTAGGTCGGTCGGTGTCGGTCGGTCGGTGTCAGTCGGTGTCAGTCGGTGTTGGTCGGTGTCAATCGGTGTCAGTCGGTCGTTGTCGGTCGGTCGGTCGGTCGGTCCGGGTTGGTCGGTGTCGGTCAGTGTCGGTCGATTGGTGTCGGTAGGTGTGTCGGTCGGTCGGTGTAGGTGTGTCGGTCGGTCGGTGTCGGTCGGTGTCGGTCGGTCAGTGTCAGTCGGTCGGTCGGTTGGTCGGTCGGTTGGTCGGTTGGTGTCGATCGGTGTAGGTTTGTTGGTGTCAGTCAGTGTCAATCGGTTCAATCGGTGTCGGTCGGTGTCTATCAGTGTCAATCGGTGTCGGTCAGTGTCAATCGGTGTCGGTCGGTGTTGGTCAGTGTCTATCAGTGTGGATCAGTGTCGGTCGAATCGGTGTCGGTCAGTGTCAATCGGTGTCGTTCGGTGTCGGTCAGTGTCTATCAGTGTGAATCGGTGTTGGTCGGTGTCGGTCGGTGTTGGTTGGTGTTGGTTGGTGTCTCTCAGTGTCAATCGGTGTCGGTCAGTGTCAATCGGTGTCGGTCGGTGTCGGTGTGAGTTGGTCGGTCGGTGTTTGTCGGTCTCTTGGTGTCGGTGTCGGTCGGTGTAGGACGGTGTTGGTTGGCCCTGCCCTGCCCTTGCCCCTGCCCCTGCCCCTGCCCCTGCCCCTGCCCTGCCCTGCCCTGCCCTGCCCTCGTCCGGCCCTCGTCCGGCCCTCGTCCGGGCACATGTTTGGGATCTTAGGTGGTTGGAGGTGTCGCCTAAGATAAACAAAAACAATGCAGCATATTCCGTAACCGAAGCCTTTTGTGTCTTAAGTGGTCATTCTTTTCTTTAAAAACGATGAATATACCACCTAATGGTGTGTCATGTATGAACGTCCGTCCGTCCATCCGTCTGATTGACTATCCGACTATTGTTTGTTCTTTCTTTACAGAACATACAAACGATGGCAGCTGCATTTGTTATAATCCAGGCGCGTAATTTACGACGGGAACGAGTCTTTAGGACCGAACCAATCTCCTAGACTTGATGGATAACGAGGACCAAATATCGAAATTCAGGCTGTCTCGTGATTTTTTTCTACAAGTATGCGACATTGCACATGCTGACATTATACGGTCAAACCTGAGATCACGCAGTCTGTCAGTGTCATTGCAAGTGTTGACTGCATTGCGATTTTACGCAACTGGTAGTTTCCTGGCGGTTACTGGAGATATATACAACATAACAAATCAAGTGGTTCTAGAAAGTGGAGTAGAACTTTTGCGGACAGTGTTAGCCTGTGTTTCGTTTCTGATAAGGAGATACCTTGTTTTCAGACTAGATGGAGAAACAGCCCTGACGCATTTAACAAAAATTTCAGACCCGTCCTCTGAATGAACGTGCGCATTAATCCAGTCCTATACTGGTCAACATGTTCAGGGGCAATCATATATATGCGTGACACTGACTCACACAGTGCATGCATTTCTACATGTAATCAACAAATTACCCGTGTCCAGTTCAAATAAATATAATATGTCATTCAGTAGTTGTATCAGATACATCCATATCTGACCGGGCATACCATTAATAATCGACAGTACATGTGTTCTGCGGACTCTGAAACGTGATTTCTGAGTTTATGAGGTAATCTAAGTAAACTTTAAAAAAAGGTCGAACTACCATTTTATTGGAATGTAAAAATAAAAACATTGTTAATTGCTTCTTTTGTTGCTGTTTCATGTCATATGCCAATTTATATTACAGTATAATGTTCACTAGTTGGCAATAAATATATCCACATGTATTCAATGGCGTCGGAATATTGAGATAAAATTTATATTCTACATGAGATTATTTTTAAAAATTAATAATATTCAACATTAGGCTTGCAAATCCGTTATTTTAGATGTCAAAACACATAAAGGGAAAGTAAAGTCATCATAAAAATATAAGCCCCGAGCGGGTTTGAACCCGCGCGGCACATACCGAAGCTGTAAACAATAACTAAGTTGTAACTTATGACGGACTTGTTATGACCGTCTTAAGTTTGTGTTGTGAAACCAAATAAGCAATGACTTAAGTCGGTCATAACTTTTGTCATAAGTTATAACTTAAGTTCGAACTTATGAACAAACTAAGATTTGTTAGTGAAACGGGCCCCAGGTGTATTACCAGCTCCAAGTGCTTAAAAGATACACGTCACTGAACCGTAAAACACAATTTCATCATTGTCAATCAGGCCATTAATATGATTGCTGAATATTTAATAGCGTCACATGTTGCAATTCCAATAACTCATAAATGAATTCAAGCAATATTTGAGCCACATTCTGATAAAGACGGTCTCATGATTTAGGGCAATGTAGACCCAGAAGAGCCTGCACATCAGTGCAGTCCTTCGGGATATACATGGCTCTACATTCACAGTTCGTGTAACACAACTACATCATTTATTGTATACACAACTCAAGTGCAAGTGTCGAGCTTAATAATCATATTTTTGTTTGCAGATCGTTTACCCATGGAATACCTGCCTTGTCATACATTGGCAAAATCACATAGCACTCGTATATAGTATGTGAAAGATAAAGCAACACTCCTTGAGTGAATAGATGGCTAAAACATGTTATAATACTTTTAATATACATTATAAAAATGGCCCAAACTACATGTGTATCTGCCCCGGGGGCGGGGCCATATAGCGGGGGAATACACATTTTTCGGTCCCCACAGTGCGGGGGATATACCAGGGCTTTGCAAAAAAAAAAATGCAATGTCCCCGCTATCCCCCGCTATGTCCCGGCCTGGGGGGGGGGGGGGGGGCGGGGATTACAATTGACTGGTGCATTATACTAATGTATATAAGCTTTCCCAAAGGCAGTGCCCCAAGATGTTTGCCAGTCGTATGTCCCAATCGACTAACATTTTTAAATGTCCACATATCACAACCCCCGCCACACCCGCTCTCGACTCGTGTTCTATGAGGCCTATGGTATCATATAACACTGTCCGCGTCTGTACCATCCAACCAATTCTGTTCTCAAGCTACTCAAATAAATACGACTATCACTTCTACTACGATGTTACTTCGCGACGAAGAGAAGAGAGCGACAATCGATGGGTTGATTGATTTGGGTTCTATGTCTGTTAAACAGCATTGCCATATAGGATGCACATGTATGTGGGAGCACTATACATTTAGTACTATTAACATGTGGTTGTGACTGCAGAAATGGGACTTATGGATTTTGCGACCAATGTAGATCCAGATCAGCCTGTGCATCCGCACAGACTGATCAGGATCAGCACTGTTCGCCATTTCATAAATTAAACGCCTGATGTGCTTCGCACAAGCAACAAGAGTGCCGCAAGTCACAAAATACGCCCGTCGAAGATGGGCCCGACAGCGAAGATGCAGAAATGTGAAGCTGTTACCAAGGCAAGAAACATTAATGATAATTTGAAAATCTATAAGACGTGTGTATAGTTTCAGATCGATCGAATGAACGGTTTCAGAGGGAGTTGTGTACACAAACTCTGTATCCTATATATAATTGAATACAAACATGTAGAAAAAAATGGCTCAGTTAAAAAGGTGATATTTGTGTTAAAACATATGTTTTTGGCATAAAAACACCAAGGTGCACATCTTCAATATGTGTAGAAGACATGTGTATAGTTTCAGATCGATTGACTGAATGGTTTCAGAGGAGATGTGTACACAGACTCTGTACTCTTATATAGAATTGTATACAAAAATGTAGACAAAATGGCTACGTTAAAAAGGTGATATTTAAAAAATATATATATTTGTTCGGCATAAAAACATAAAGGTGCACATCTTCAATATGTGTAGAAGACGTGTGTATAGTTTCAGATCGATTGAATGAACGGTTTCAAAGGAGTTGTGTACACAAACTCTGTACCCTTTATAGAATTGTATACAAAAATGTAGAAAAAATGTTAAAAAGGTGATATTTTTAAAAAAAAATATATATATAATTGAATACAACAAGAGTTGTCAGAAGACAACGAAGCTCGCCTGTTGGCAGCCTTCATTCAAACTTGGCAGGATGTATAAAAAACGAATATTATATAACTTGACTTTGGGTTAAGGGGTGTGCGGTGGACCTTGACATTGAGGTCAGTGGTGGAAGGTGGGTCGTGGATTTGCTATAGCATGATATAGCATATTAAGATGAATGCATGTATGTTTGTTTGTTTGTTGGTGTTTAACGGCCTATCAACAGCTAAGGTCACGGGTTCGATCCCGTTTTAACCTGCTGCATTGGGGGAAAATCCCCAAATCAGAATGGAATATTTACATCGAGAAAAAGATATATTCAGCCCTGAGGTTAGAATAACCTGACCTGGTGCCAGGTCCATACCACACAAAGTCACTTGGCCCCTTCCCCTAAGAATAATCATAATACTCACATAAGGGGTATAACCAGATTCAACTGTCACATACAAAATGCCAAAGACGTATATGAGGGCCAAACCAGGTCTGCAGTCAGAATTCCGGTAAGGATGAACCCTGATCGTTAAATTACCCACCACATTCTCCCACCTGCCACCCACTAAATGCATGTATGAAATAGCAAGGCGTTCCATGAAAGGAAACAGATGTTATAAGACATTTACCCCAACGTTAAGTTTATGAATGTGCTAAGTTTGTGACCTTGACCTTGGGGAAAGGGGTGGGTCATGGATTTGCTATAGCACGATAGAGTATCATCAGATGAATGCATGTATGAAATATGAAGGCGTTCCCTGTAAATAAACAGAAGTTACACAACATTTACCCCAACGTTAAGTTTATGAACATGCTAAGTTTGTGACCTTGACCTTGGGGTAAGGGTTGGGTGGTGGGTCGTGGATTTGCTACAGCATGATAGAGGGTCATCTGAGGAATGCATGTATGAAATATCAAGGCGTTCCATGAAAGGAAACAGATGTTATGAGACATTTACCCCAACATTAAGTTTATGAATGTGCTAAGTTTGTTACCTTGACCTTGCGGTAAGGGATGGGTGGTGGGTCATGGATTTGCTATAGCACGATAAAGTATCATCAGATGAATGCATGTATGAAATATCAAGGCGTTCCATGAAAGGAAACAGATGTTATAAGACATTTACCCCAACGTTAAGTTTATGAATGTGCTAAGTTTGTGACCTTGACCTTGGGGTATGGGTTGGGTGGTGGGTCATGTATTTGCTACAGCATGATAGAGGGTCATCTGAGGAATGCATGTATGAAACTAGAAATGTGGCCTGTCGGCACACGAATGCCCCCGCTGGCAGCTAAAGAAAACGAGGCATATTTGATTATAAGCCATTTAACCGAGCGTTAAGGTTTTGAACGCACCTTGACCCTGGGCTTAGTGGGGGCGGGACGAATGTGGATTTGTCACAGGGCGGTAGAGGACCATTGTAGCAATGCGTGTGTGAAATGTGAAGCAGATCCGAGCAAGGAAACACAAATTATAAGCCATTTAACTGAATGTTAAGGTTTCAAACGCACCAAGTCTGTGACCTTGACCCTGTGCTTAGTGGGGGCAGGACGAATGTGGATTTGTCACAGGGCGGTAGAGGACCATTGGAGCAATGCGTGTGTGAAAGTTAGTGTAGGATTGAGAAACGCGCACGTAGATTTGTCCAAAAGTGGCAAGTAAACATTTAAAGTAGAAAAGGTGAAGGTCAAAGGTCAAGGTCGAAGTACTGGGTGGTGGAGTGTGTAGGGCATGTTCATATGTATCATGTGTATAAATATTTAAGCGATTGGCAAAAGTATTGAGAAGTTATTGTAGGATTGAGAAACGTGCACGTAGATTTGTCACAAAGTGCCAAGCAAACATTTAAAGTGGAAAAGGTCAAGACCAAAGGTAAAGGTCGAAGTACTGGGGGGGTGGAGTGTGTAAGGCATGTTCATATGTATCACGCGTATAAATATTGACATAATATGTGAAGCCATGTAGAAGTTACTAAAGAATATGGTAATATCGGGACGTACGGACGGACGGACGTACGGACGGACGCTGGTAACACTATATAATAACAAGGTGTTTCATGAAAGGAAACAGAAGTTATAAGACATTTACACAACGTTAAGTTTGTGGACGCCAACGACGCCGACGACGCCGGGGGTATGCCACAAGCTCTTCTGCACTTCGTGCAGGCGAGCTAAAAATGTAGAAAATAATGGCTAAGTTAAAAAGGTGATATTTTTGTTAAAAAAAAAACGGTTTCAGAGGAGTTGTGTACACAAACTCTACTCTATATAGAGTGAGTGAGTGAATAGGGTTTAACGTCCGCTTTTCTGACATAGAGGTACAAGCCTCAGGGAGTCTACACGCAGACGGGTCAACAGGGTCGAGTCCCGTATCCACCTGTCCAAGGGGGGTAAATCCCAACTTCAGAACTCAATATTTACAATCAAAATATATATTTAGTCCTGAAATTAGAACAACCTGATCTGGTGCCAGGCCCTCGCCACACCAGCATCATTTATCCCATCCCCTAAAAGTATTAGGATTAGCGCTAATCTTACTTTTATATATGGGGCATAGCCCGACTCAACTCTCACATACAAGAAAGCCAAAAATGTACATGAGGGCCAAATCCGGTATAGTGGGTTCCGGAAAGTATGAACCCAATCGTTAAGCCAGTTTAGTCGCCTTTTACGACAAGCAATGGCTACTGCAGCACTATTCTCAGGATCAGTTGATCCCGCCCCGGTGCCTGCACGGGGCACTCTATATAGAATTGTATACAAAAATGTAGAAAAAATGGCTAAGTTAAAAAGGTGATATTTTTGTTAAAAAATATTTTTTTTCGGCACAAAAACACCAAGGTGCACATCTTCAATATGTGTAGAAGACGTGTGTAAAGTTTCAGATAGATCGACTGAACGGTTTTTTTAAAAACGGTCGTATAAAAATATAAGTCGCTATCAGGACAAAGGAGCGCGTTATTTGAAACAGAAGCTACACTGGTCACAAATCCCATAAGCCTCATTTCTCCAGTCACAAATTACAAAAAAAAGTTTCAGTACTGAAAGACAGTGTCCTGATCAAGTGACAGGCACCCTTACTGTATCACTGCCCCATGTATGAATTCTAGTGAGATTCAGTCAAAATATGAATCCTCAAGGATGGGTTCATTGTTGATATATGCATACCCTTCCATCCTCCGATATACCATTCGAACTTCATGTGTCCTTGACTACTTATTCCTGTTTCATTAACATTGCCTGGATGGGCATATAAAGCTATGGTTATAAACAATCTGTTTTATCCAATACAACGCTGAATTAAATGTGATTGTCTGCTGTTTATTATCTTTGTAATTTTCTCCTAAAAAACTCGCTTTGACAACACATGGTACTTAAAAAAATAATTTAAAGGTACATGCCCACTCAGTAGGCACAACATGTTCTTTATAGGAATTAAATAAGTGTATAATTGTGTCACTATTCCACCAGTTATAAAACTTACAAGTGCCCGCTATGCAGATATAACCATTTAGTAATACATGTAGTCATTTTACTGATAGTGACGCGCGTTGGTATCAGGCTATTTTCAAATGCAAATGAGGCATAATATTTTTTAATTATTTATACTAATTAAATGCGTCACCTGAAAAAAATAATGCTTTCGACAGATTATAATGTATGATCATTGCATATCAAACAAGAGGGCCATGATGGCCCTAATTCGCTCACCTGACTCCATGAACACCAGTGGAGAATGTGATATTGAGTTCATGTGTTTTAAAAAAATTGTGCTATTTTTAGATGGAGGTCATCTTGGATTAAGCGATGACTCATTTTACCAAATCTGCAAATGCTTCACCCAAGGATCTTAACTTACTATGAAGTTTGGCCAGCATCGGCCATGTGGTTTCTGAAAAAAAAGACATTCAAAATCTTGAATAAATGGACCTTTTGGCGGCCATCATGGATGACATAATCATCCGATTCCGACAAATATTGCACCAGAGCAATTGTCACATCGATACCTTCAATTTGATATATGACATGAGCACATTTGGTCAAAAATAAAATTTGACCCCACGGGCCACGCCCATTTTTTGACCTCGGGGTCACCATTTTAACACCTTTGAAAGAGCATTCTACATCGATCATTCCTATCATGTTTCGTCGAAATCCGGCTGGCGGTTCATGAGAAGATTTTTTAAGAATTTGTGCTATTTTTAGACGGCGGCCATCTTGGATTAGCGACGACCTCCGTTTTAACAAATCTGAAAAGGCTTCACCCATGGACCATAACTGTAAAGTTTGGCTACCATGGGCCAAGCGGTTCATGTGAAGAAGAATTTTGAAATCTCTAATAAAAGAACGACCTTTTGACATTTCGGCGGCCATCTTGGATGACATAACCATCTGATTTCGACAAAAAATGCACCAGAGTGATCGCCTCGTTGATACCGTCGATTTGATATATGACATGACCATATTCGGTCAAAAATGAAATTTGACCCCAATTTGACCCCACAGGCCACGCCCATTTTTGACCCCGGGGTCACCATTTTAACAACTTTGAAAGAGCACTGTACATCGATCATTCCTACCAAGTTTTGTCGAAATCCGGTTGGCGGTTCTTGAGAAGAAGATTTTTGAAGAATTTGTGTTATTTTTAGACGGCGGCCATGTTGAATTACGTAATGACATCATTTTAACAATTTTGTAATCCCCCTACCTAAGGACCATGATCATGAAGTTTGGTGACTATAGGCCCAATGGTTACCGAGGAGAAGACGTTTGAAAATGTTCACGGACAACGACGGACGACGGACACATTGCGGTAACAATAGCTCACATGAGCTTCAGGTGAGCTAAAAATAAATACAGAGAATAAATAATAAGGTCCGTTAACATATTAAGGAAACACGGTTATTGCCCCTGATACCCGTGTGGACAGGTATGTCCGACATAAAATGCCAATTAACACGTGGGGTTATGGTGAATGAATGGTTATTTTGCCAGAAAGTTTCTCAGATGATGTCTCTGATATAAAGAACATTTTGTGCCTCCTGAGTGGGTGGGCATGTACCTTTAATGGTATTTTAAAGGTCATTTTAGGCCAGGTTATTAACGGGGGGGGGCAGTAAGTCGGGACTGAATATTTACAGAAAAAAACAACATATTCGTCCCTGAAAATATAATAACCTGGTCCTCACAACATAGTTAGTATTCAGTCAGGACTGAATATTTACAGAAAAAAAATACATATTCGTCCCTGCAAATATAATAACCTGGTCCTCACAACGACATAGTTAGTTAGCCCCACTCCATAAAAGTAATGTGATTAGTACTAATCTTACTACATGTAGGATAGGTAAAACCGCCGGATTCAAAGTAACAATGTACATATGGGCCAATCCAGGGATATTGACATTCAGGCAAGAATGAAACCAATAGTTAAATTACCCTTCACATGCTCACAATCCACCGCATAAAGAAAATCGGAAAAATCACTGACGAGGTGACCTGGTCTGCCTCATCCTGGTTACGGTACTGGTGGGTGATCACAAATGGTAAACAAAATAGATCCTGCTTTGTTTGCAATGAGAATCAGGCAAACCTGAGGTTAAATCTTGGGTCCACTTTCTCATGGCGAATGAAACAACTTTCAGTTTGTCGAAAACGGCTAATTTTTAAGGGCACAATAAAGACTACTTGCTATGTTTGATACACATTTTTAATAGTACTTTTTTACAAATTTATTACACAAGATCATATGTATATATGTAGCTGTGACTGGAGAAATGGGTCTTGTGGTTTTTGCGACCAGTATAGATCTAGATCAGACTGTGCATGATCAGGATCTGCACTATTCGCCATTCCATCAATGAAACACCCATCAGGCTTCCGACAAGAAATATAGATCGTTATTAGGCTACAGGAGTGTACTATTTGATCGAGAACTGGACTAGTCATAAATCCCATAAGCCCCATTTCTCTAGACACAGCCACAAATAATTTCTAATTACATGACCACCTTGAAACACATATGTAGAAGATGTGTGTCCCAAAATAATCACCATAGAAATGTTATAGGAATGAATGGCCTTTTTGTGGAATTTATCGGGGTATAAACTTGGAAAAGTCGCGGGAATACTGGACGAAGGCCGGAAGGCCTCGTCCAGTATTCCCGCGACTTTTCCAAGTTTATATCCCCGATAAATTCCACAAAAAGGCCATTCATTCCTTATAATTCCAGCATTTGAAATAAATTCATCAAGAAAATGTGTTTATTTTCCGTTTTCTTAAGAATTATTTTAACTGCGCCTGACGGTTACGGAAAGTAGTTCGGCGTGAGAGTTTACTGGGATATAAATCTTGGTTATACCCGCCACTCGCAATCTGACAATAAATACACAATGCATATCCCCTCGTGTGACATACAAGGTGAATATAAATGCTCTGTACAACCTTGACCTTGACTGTAGCATCGATTGATTGATTGATTGATTGAACTGAACCATTATCCTGATGTCCATATTGGAGGAAACTTCAAAAATTATTTAGTTACATGCACAAATCTATTATATATGGAAAACAATAAAATACATGTATATTTAAACTACTTGCGACACTTTAGTATTGGCTGACAGTGAAGAAAAGCATTGATTGCTGGCTATTTACACTGGTGCTGCACTTGGCATCAGCGTAAAATGTTTTGTGTCGCAAAATGCATCTCGTTTCCTGATGAGACGCCACTCAGCTCCTCTTAGAGCTATCCCATAAACACATTTTCATCAAGTAACCGGCGCAAAAATGCGCCGGTTACTAGACGAAAATGTGTTTATTCAATATCTTTTGCACGTATCTGAATGGGAACTCGTCTGGAATCTGGCACGTATTTCGACCGAGGCGAAACATTTTATGCTGGCGCATAGAGCAGCACCAGTGAATTAAGTCATGTGATAATAATAATCTGCCACCTCAGAAGCCATACATATTAGCTATCCTCACTGGACAAAACTTGGTATCAAATGGCTGGCATTCTCTATTTACACGTTCAGAGGATAGATCTTGGCTTGTGTTTATAAAACGTTTTGAGCACATACTCACAAATTCGTACTCGAAATCACGCAGCTCAGTCTCGGCCAGTCAAGCTGCCTGATTTTAAGCATGAGAAAAGAATACACACTCAAGAAGAAGTTATAAGTACAGGCTCCAATAGAGGTGCAACCATACGGTCAAACCCGTATTGCGATATATTGCGATACAACAAACCCATATTGCAATACGTATTGCGATATTCAGGGCTTACAAATATCCACTTTTCACACTTGCCCGGCCGGGCAAGTATAATTATAATCTACTCGCCCGGACAAAAAAGCTACTTGCCCAACATTTTAGGAAAATGTAAGTACATGTACATGTATTAATACCTTTAATAAATTAGTTTTTGTACCAACATTAATACTAGACATTATGTTTGTAAAACATGGATGTGCCCCTCTGAAATACTGGACTCTAACTGGAGAAACTCTTACAAACTTGTTGATGTTAATGTGCACAGACGGACGGACATACGGAACCTCAAGAGCAAGGCAATACATTGTATGTCCCCCTGGCTATCGCATAGGGGCATTATTAAACCAGGCAATCAGTAGATGCAATATGTTTATTAAAAAAAAAAAATCCAGCCCCATTCCCACCCCCAAACCCCTTGGTGATAAATAATGACCAGTCCCTTAGATTGGTATTATACTTGTTCAAAATATGAAGCATGAGAACATAATAATGACTGATGGATTGCCAATGGTGTTATATGTATGTTCAATAGCAAAATATGTGGGGTGGGTGAGGGCTCCCTTGTATATATATATTTAACAATGAAACAGGCGCGGATACAGAAATAATTGTAGGGGGGGGGGTCTGTAATTAAAATTTGGCGTACCCGACCTCCGCGAGTGCGAAAGCGTAAAGTCTGGGGGTCCTCCCCCATGAAATTTTTAAATGCCAGATCGCCGCAGATGCGATTTCCTGACACCTAGGCCACAAAAAACATCCAACTATTCGAGTATTGTAGATTTTCTTCTCTCTTTTTTTGCCGGGAGCAGGGGGGGTGTGTAGCACCATAGGAAGACCAAATCAAACAAATTATAGGAATGACACAGTATATAAGACAGTAATCTGTGCTGGGCTAATGTTAAACCGGTGATATGTTTTTTTTTATTCAAAGTCATGCTGTCAACGCGAATGGGGACACAAGATGGTTCACAACAGAAATTGGACGATCGAGATTACTCGCTACATGTATTAGTCATCTAATTGTGGCGTGTTTATTCAAAATATTTACTTCTGTCATATTAAAAATTATGTTTTTAATGATTTTGAATAATTTTACAATATTATTTTAACACAAGATGGCGACCGAGAATATGGCGTAAATATCGCGATACGCGAAAACCGTACCGCGATACGTATCGTCAGGATGACATATCGCAATATACCGGTATACCGGTATATCGTTGCACCACTAGGCTCCAATATACTGTAACGTTCAACTATGCTTCATTTCCGTGAACTGTTTACTGCATTGCATCTCTGTGCTTTAGTTGCTTATATTGCTCATACTCCAAATTCGTACTCGAAATCACAGTTTGATTGGCTGAGAGTGAGCACAGCTCAGCCTCCACCAACCAAACTGGCTTGAGAACACAGGTCCTATAGCATTTTCACATTCAAATATACTTGATTTCTGAGAACTGTTTACTAAATTCCTGCATCACATCACATTGTTTGAGCTGTTTATCTCACATATACTCCAAATTCGTTCTCGAAATCAGTTTGACTGGCTGAGATTTTATAAGCACAGGCCCTAATACACTTTCACATTCAACCATACTTCATCTCTGAGAACTGTTTACTAAATTCCTGCATCACATCACTGTGTTTGAGCTGTTTATCTCGCACATACTCCAAATTCGTACTCAAAATCAGGCAGTTTGATTGGCCGAGACTGAGCACAGCTCAGCCTCGACCAATCAAACTGACTGATTTCAAGCATGAGGATGGAGTATGTGCTCAGAAAAGATTATAAGCACACTTAATATTACAACTTGTTCAAAATATATGACATGTTCAACTATGCTTCATTTCCTGCATCACATCCCTGCGAGTCAGTTTTTTATCTTGCACATACTCCAAATTTGTACTCAAAATCATGCAGTTTGATTAGCACAGCTAACTGCATGACCAATCAAACTGCATGATTTTGAGCATGAGATTCCTGCATCACATTCCTGTGTTGAGTTCTCTATCTCGCACATACTCGCACTCAACATCAAGCAGTTTGATTGGCCTCGATGAATTAAACTGCACAATTTTTTCCAGCAAGAGAATGGATCCTTGCCCAAAAACAGGCCCGATTACACTTTACAATTCAACAAAATATACGACACTCAACTATGCTTCATTTCTGCAAACTGTTTACTAAGTTCTTGCATCACGTCCCTGTGCGTCATCTGTTTATCTCGCTTCTTCACGGTGCTATAATGTTCCTTCACGTACATCGCAAACCGGTTGGGGGTTCTGGGGGTGGTGGGGGTATTCCCCGGGGTACCCCGCCCGGGAGTCACCCCCGGGGGCTGCAGTTGGAAGGTCCCATGGCAATACCCGCATATTTTCTTCTCCGTGTCCAGGGATTTCGAGTGGCGACCAATGCTGGAATTATTGGTACACAAATTAAATTCTTGAAATGTGATGTGGTTCAACTCTTTGCATGCTGGGAAATTTGTGGGCCATAAATAGTAAAAAAAACAGCAGACGACTATTCATATATTTTCTTTTATTTCTCCCTGTAAATATCATGAATATGGCTTGGAATTTCATTATAATCGAGTCCGGAGGACACAATTCTAATGAAATTCCCGGACATATTTACAGAAAGAAATAAAAAAATCTGCCTCATTTGTTGGCTGTGTTATTTTCACCACTAGCATGCAGAGTTACTGTCCCAGCAACAGTTTCAATCTGACACGTGCACGCAGTGGTTTGGTTGGTTACTGGAGACCGACGTCATTTTCCATTAGCCAACCAAATCACTGCGTGTCACGTGATTCGATATTTTCAAAGATGGCGGCTAATATTTATTGATAATGAGGAAGTGAATGTGTTTGATTTTAAAAAGCGAATTTAGGTTAGTGACACGAGTTTTTAGGGTTTACACTCAAAATCTTTGAGATTTATGTTAATGTATTAGTAACAGTAAAATCTATGCCGAAAACCCACTCCAAACAGCGGTTTCGACACGCTGTAACGTGTTGTATAGGCGAGTAAAAAATACGATTTTGTGTGGAATTTTCTTACAATGGTAACGAATGCCAGTTTAGTACCTTTCATAATTACATAATCTTCATGCCCGGGCGCATTTGAATTGTTTTGTACATTGTTTAGAAACGTGTTTCATTTATATACAAACAATAATTGACCATCCAAGACGCGCTAGAATCAACTGTGGTTGCAATATCTATAAGCCCCATTTCTCCGATGACAGCAACCCGGGGTAGTTGTAGAGACGTTCAACTGTACAAAACACAAGAGCTGTAGGAGAACAGCATAGCTCGACTACGAGGGTTGTCGATGTACACATAGCTTGACAAACAAGGTGGCCGCGGCCTGCATAAAAACATTAACCAAGGTTGACTAAAAACCGTAACCAAGGGAAATTAAGTAAGTAATTCAAGGTTAAATGTAGGTCAATGTCAGATATAGGTCAGGGGTTATTGATGTACATCACCTAGGAGATGAAGTTTTCCAAGTATGGTTGCTGTAGGCCCAATTCCATATACAAGCTTGACTATAAACATTAACCAAGTTTGAGTACAAACCTTAACCAAGGGGAAATAAGTAGGTAATTCAAGGTTAAATGTAGGTGAAGGTAAAATATAGGTCATGGGTTATTGATGTACATCCCTATGAGAAAAAGTTATCCAAGTATGGTGTCTGTATGCACAATAGTATTCCATGTACAAGCTTGAGTAAAAACGTTAACCAAGGTTGACTAAAAACGTTAACCAAGGGAAATTAATTTAGTAATTCAAGGTTAAATGTAGGTCAAGGTCAAATATAGGTCAGGGGTTGTTGATGTACATCACTAGGAGATGAAGTTGTCCAAGTATGGTTGGTGTAGGGCCAGGAGTATTCCACCTACAAGCTTGACTAAAAACCTTAACCAAGGGGAATTAACTAAGTAATTCAAGAGGAAATGTAGGTCAAGGTCAAATATAGATCAGGGGTTATTGATGTACATCACTAGGAGATGAAGTTGTCCAAGTATGGTGGGTGTAGGGCCAGTAGTATTGCATATACAAGCTTGACTAAAAACCTTAACCAAGGTGTGATGGTGACGCCGACGCCGGGGTGACAACATAAGCTCTAGTCGAGCTAAAAATCAAAGATATCTCCAACTATAATTTACTATCACTACCTGTATCCACACCGCATACACTTGTACGTAAACTTTGTGTTGATGTCATAACTATGGCAACGGGAGATGATTGGCAGCTCAGGGTGGATGTGATTTGCCTGTCTGGCCCTGAAAAACAATAAATGTAGAGATTCATAAAAATAAACACCATCTGTCCTTTGGCTTATGCTCATAAAACTTCTGAGAGTGTTCAAATTCATACTCAAAATCTCATTGATTGGCGATTTGAATTCCGAATAGGATGGGTTTATTATTAGACACAAGTTTCATAAACTTGGGACAAAATGTTGCATCCATAGGCCCAGATGTGGTTTTAAAAAAGCTGATATGTGGCTGTGACTGGAGAAATGAGACTTATGGGCTTTGTGAGCAGTGTAGATCCAGATCAGCCTGTGCCTCCGCACAGTCTGATCAGGATCTGCACTGTTCGCCATTCCATAATGGAAACACACATCATGCTTCTAACAAGGAATGTAGATTGATATCATGCTACTGGAGTGTGCGATTTGATCAGGAGCTACACTGGTCACAAATCCCATAAGCCCCGTTTCTCCAGTCACGGCCACAAATGTGGAGTCACCTACTCTTAGAATGTGTGAAATTAAAATTGTTGTCTGCTGGTGTTTCATACTTTGTCTTTCCCAACAAAAACACGGATTGGAGGCACTTTAGAATCATTTACATCGGAAATGATTCTAAAGTGCTGCCAAACCATGTTTTTTCTTAAGAAAATAAACAGCAGACGACAAAATTTCATTCAGTGTCCTATAATGGGCAAATGCTGCCTAACCGTGTTTTCATGGAGAAAAATGGAAAGCAAAAAATAAACAGCAGACGACAAACTTTATAATCAGGATACAACAGACAGTTTCATGAAAGGAAACAAAAGCTATCTAAGCTATAAGAAATTTACAAATACAGTCTACGCTCGTTTACTCGAAGTCCGTCGGACTGTGATAAATACTTGAGTAAACCGAAGTTCGACGTAATGAAATCTGAACAGGACCTCGAAATATTGCCATACACGTTACGGGACGCAACTCCCATACTACCTGTGACACACGGAGTTACACTTTTGCAACTCTAATGTGTTTACTTGCGTTTGCCTATACACGCATGTGTGTAGTCGAACTAAGTATACACATCTGTATTATCAGGGTGGAACAAGAAAAGACAATTCAAAGCAGTAAAGTAACGTTTTATTATGCTTAATAAATAAAGCATGTAAACCACCTTAACAGTTTAATTGGTGTCGAGTAAATCACCTTTAACACTTTTTCAAAGTTTGTTTACATAGGCTTACACAAGTATCTGGTAAATTGGCGCCGCGAATTCTCACTTCGAGCGCAAACGGACACTTTAGACTTAACGAGAGTGAAATAACACACATTTCTGTTTTCGGGACCTAACAATTAGATTCGACGGAACGAAATTCGACGTAACGGTAGCCAGTTACATTGAAAATAATAGGATCTGAAACGAGACTTGGACACGACTTCGACATAACGAGGGAATTTGACTTAACACCGACTTTGAGTAAACAAATGTAGACTGTATGCGCACGACGGCGGAAAAAAGCACCGCTAAAGCAGTGGCAACATAATTAAATTCTCCACTGTAAGGGTAAGCACGACGCCACATACCAGTATTGCCAGAAAGGGCCGTGTCCCCCTTTATCAACACCGTTCACCAACCACACAGTGGCATGGCACATCTCATGGACCAGGGTGTCTCGCGTCCTCTCTACAAATGAGAAAATTAATGGTAAATTAAAACACATATGTAATCATTAATGGCTAAATCACAACAATTGATTCACTGACTGAATGGCGTTGACATGTAATTTATTACATACTAGATGGCCGCGGCTCACATGTCGCACTTTCACCAAAAACTTTCTGGACGCACGTACGTACATACGCCTATGTCCCAACTATATCGCGCTGTCCGCAAGTGGGAGCAACAAAAATGGGCTTTCGCAGATTTATTACGAAAAAACATTTTCATATGGGATATTAACATGCCGGCTCAAAATAGATTTTTTTCAATAATTTTGGAATTTGTGGATGGATTTTCAAAATCTAACTTGTTTTCTAGCCATGGTTCGGAGCGACATTCCAAAGTATTTAGTTTTTTCGACCCTCCCCATCACTCCCCAGATCCTTTTTGCCCTATGTTAAATTCTGATACAAAATAAAAAAAATTTTCGCAATAAATTCAATATTTGATGGAATGTCATTATTAAAAGGGCTTATGTGTAATTGAAGAACAAATACTTACATTTCATGATTTAAATACTTTTTAGATTTAATTTGTTTAATAGGCAAAAGTTAATTGGAAGAAATAGTAGAGCAGACAGCAAGTTACACTAAATTTTATATTTTCTAAACACTACAGACGTATTCTATATGTACCTGCGCTATCACAGACTTTAGTGGACAGCTCAATTCGGACAGTCCGGTTCACTGAATGTTGTCCACCCCTCTTGTAGTAACAGTAGCCTGCCGTCTTCAATAGTCGCTTGTTCCATATAACTGCAGTGTCTGTTGGCAGCTAAAACACACAATGGAGATAGCAACACAAGGTGATCACAAAAGGTCAAGGTCATGAGGTGACACAGGGTGGGTAGTCATCAACCTGGACATAAAGCTCTCTATCACTGATATACAGTGGTAAACATGAAAGTTACATTTGTTTACTTTCAACATACAATACCTGTGTACAATTAATTACATTGATTGCATTACGACGGTTAAGAACGTTTTTCAATAGGTACGAAATTTAAGGCTCAAAATGTTAGGTCATTAAACTGTGCAGCACAATTTTAATACGTTTTATACAGCAAAATTGCCCCTTGTGCTGCAAACTGGAGGAGTTCAAAAGAAAATTCCAAGGGTCAAAATGTCTCAATGGTCCACTATTGAATGTCCTGCTAAATATTGTAATGAATGAAGTTCTCAACTTCAGAGCTCCAGATAAGCTGCGTATTTGCGTAAATACCCAATTAAAATCGCCAAAAAACCCAATTGAAATCCGAAGTAGCGAGTATCAAAAAGCAATACAAATTTTGTGGTACCTTTACCATGCTGCAGAAAAAATAAACAGACCACAACTATAGCATATTTTTCTTATTTTCCATGAAAATACATCTTGATATTTCATTAGAATTGTCTCCAAGGAGACAATTCTAATGAAATGCCAAGATATGTTTTTATTTTAAAGCAAACTATTCAATTATTGCTGTCTGTTGATGTGTAAACAGTAGTGTGATTTTATTTTACCCAATTAAAATGTTGAAATACCCCATTGCTTCAGAAATGATGGAGTGACAATACTCAATTACTAATTTCTTATCTGGAGCCCTGCAACTTTACTGATCAGTTCTCGTAATGTCCTCGTATCGTACCTTTCCCTCAAAGACCGACTCGTTATAGAGCATAAACAGATGATGGGACAACTCTTCCTTCAGCCTCTTGAAGTTGGCGACAAACCTACAATACCGAACACACTCGTCATGATCGAATAGCAATAAAACAGCAGCGGAATCTGGACCAGCCTGCAAATTGTTTGCTACATGTTTCATCCGTGATAAAAAAATATATACTCGGTTCATTTTGTTTCTGATTCAGAGGAATCTAGACCAGCCTGCACAATGTTTGCATTTTAAAAATAGCAAACGATGTGCAGACTGGTCTAGATTTACTCTGTTCAGAAAGGAAATCTGCCTGGTTTTATCTGATATTTAGTCGACTGAATGGGGAGTAGTGTAGGCTCTGATCAGACTGTGACAATGACAGAAGTAGACGAATTATCCTTGAATATTTTTGCAAGTTTCTAAGAATTTATTTGTTCAAGACATTTTTGGCATATTTTTTTTAATAGAAGCAATACAATGAAGTCAATGGAAATACTTTAACACAGATTTTGAAGGAATGAAAAATGTAGGACATCATCATGAGTACTATGTTAAGTTGTCTGCAAGTGGTTTTAACAAATATATGCAACATGGATGTTTAGAAATCCCTTATGGTATTTTGAAAAACATGTAATATTTTACATAAAGGACATTGATAGTTTACACAAAATTCAGTGCTCAATTTAATACAGTATTCACATCTCCAGAATAGTATATATATATATATATATATGAGCCTCGCTCTGGTAACTCTCTTATTGCATTGCTGTCTTGTCGTCCATACGGACTTGTCATATTTTCCGTAAATCATGCAAAAAATAAATTTACAACAAGTTCGGAGCTCACAAATTCTGCTTCTCCTCTATATTTCATAGGGATTTCCCAAAACAAATTGTATCCAAATACATTGCTATTGTGATAAACCAGTACAATCATACGAACCATAACTATTGGGGCACTCTTCATTGTGGGAAACCATATATCTATATGCTTTTCCTGGAATAAATTTTGTTCAAATATTAAGGTTTGATACGGTTTTTCGAAAGTTGTTGTTACCACTCGGCGAGACGGTTCAAATGAGTGGTAACAACATATACTTTGGTTGAAAAATAAGCAAAATGCCGTGCTAACCCTACGTATTCGGACAAATACCATTACATTGTTATTGTGACACACCAGTACAATAATACTAACCATAACTATTGGGGAACTCTTCATTGTGGGAGACAATATATTATGTGTTACTCAGAATAAATGGTGTCTGAATATGTAGGGATATTACGGTACCTGGCAGCAGTTGCATCGCGCCGAGTGTCGTCCAGATTATCCGACAGCGATTCCAGGAAGCTGCCAACAGAGCGCCCCCTAGTGGGCTGTGGAGTGCTGAACTTTGTTGGTTTCCCGCGTGGTAATGGCGTGGGTAATTTTGAAAACAGCAACTCGTCTGGTAGCGAACCTGACCGTTTGTTATCATTATTTACTTTCTCCTTAAGGACCGGTCGAGATAGGTCAGGTAGTTCATCTTCGGAATCAGACAGTTGGATTTTACTAGGTTTCATTGTTTTGGGTGTTTTCGATTTTGAGGTTTTGCTTGTCTTTTCCCATGGTTTCTGTGTTTTAAATATAGATGGTTTGAATGTATCATCTTCATCGGATGACTGAAAACATGGCAGTGAATCATCTTGTCTTTTTAACTTTTTATCTGTTTTTATTTCAGAGGTAGAAGTTTTTTTCACTGGCATAGAAATATTTTCATCGTCTGAAGAAAATGACCACGATCGGCGATTTGATTTATTTCTACTTTTCGTTGCAGAAGCCTTCTCATTCGCTTTTGTTTTGGACAATCCTTTTGTTGCTTCAGGTGAGGTACCAGTATTATCATCGGAAGAAAATCTCTCAGTTTCGTTTCTCTTGCTTCTTGTTGATTTAGATGATGCAGCCTCACCATCAGATGTCAACTTCCCCACTGTATCTGGTGTTCCATGGAGTTGCGAGGAGATTTTATTGGTAGGAGGTGGTGAGGTATCGGAAGAAAAATTGTCACTTAAATTTCCCTTGCTGATTGAATTACCGGTAACATTAAATATTCCTGGAGATTGAGGTGATGCACTGTCATAAACGGGCAACTCCTTTACAGCTGACGGAGCTTGTTTGTCCGAAGAAAAGTTGTCGCTTTCATCCATCCAATTACTGAGTACCGGTTTGGAGGTTTTGTGTGTAGGGGGTGAAGTGTCTTCATCGTCCGAGGAAAATGAGAATGATCTGGTTCTGGATGCCGCCGTCTGTTTCCGTTTGTGTTTGGTAACGCTCCTCGGGTATTTCTCTGGAAATTCACAGAAACGATGATAACTAAAATGTTTGGGTGTGATCAGGGTAATTCTGATTAATAATTTGTCAGTGTAATTGTGATTTGACAGGTCGCAACTGTTTTTCATAAATACCACTGGATTTACTGAATGGCGACCAGTGTATGCCCCGATCAGACTACATGTAACTATAATTGTGAATTGACTTGTCTAAATTATTTATTCTGGGAAACTAATAACGTTGGATTGACTGAATAGTGACCAGGGCCCGGTTGCTCAAAACCTCTGTTAGCTTAACAGACGGTTAAATCCTTAGCAATGCTAAGGATTTAACAGTCTGTTAACCTTTTCCCTGTTTTGCGATATTTCGACTCATCCAAATCCAAAACATCTGAATAAAAGAATCAAATGCTGGGTCAAATGATGGTTAAATTATCTGATAGAGTAGAAAACATTGTGGGAAAAGGAGAAATTGCTTGTTACAAGCAATTTCTCCTTTTCCCACAATGTTTTCAGAAGACATCTGCAGAGGCGTGAAAAGTCGTCTCTATCAGGGAAAGGGTTAAGCTAACAGAAGCTTTGAGCAACCGGGCCCTGGGTAAGCATCTGTACAGCCTGACCTGGGGCTAAGCTGGTTGCATGCATTATACGGCCATTATTATCTGGAATTTCACAGGATAATCAGTGCAGATCCTGATCATAATATGTAGTGGTAGTCATACAATGAATTTCCTTGTCTAAACTGTTAGCCAGGGCCCGGTTGCTCAAAGCTTCAGTTAGCTTAACAGACTGTTAAATCCTTAGCAATGCTAAGGATTTAACAGTCTGTTTAGCTAACTGAAGCTTTGAGCAACCGGGCCCTGGAACATAAATAACATTGATCGTATTAAAATGGTGACAAGTGTAGACCCTGATCAGACTGCGCGGATGAGCAGGGTGATCTGGAGTTACACTGGTCGCATGCGTTATACGGTCAGGTCCCTTTTCCCTGGGACATAAATATAAAAACATGGATGATGATGAACAAGTATATGAATTTTCAAATGAAAGTGAATGGGTTCAATCCCAACAACAGCTAAGGTCACTTAGGGATGGGACCTCGGTTTCAAGTCTCATCCGAAAGACCAGTGGGATGGAAATACTATAAAAGTATTTTTTGATGCCTAAGGCAAGGTTTGAACCCACAACCTCCGGATTGAAAGTCAGATGTTCTAACCCTTAGACCACAATCCATCCTGAATTTCCAAGTCAATCCGGCATGGTTGTAGAAATATAATAAGGTACCAGTACTTAAAATCTTCAACATAAGTTTTAGATAGATGCTCACATGGACATCAGCACGATCACTTCGTTTTGCTTTCCATCAGCAAAACTGGCAACGATTTCAAAAAGTTTTACCAACATGATGCAGCCAACAGAATGTGCGCTTTAATGCCAAATTCGCTGGTAATTTTTTTTTACTAAGAGGTGGAAATATACACCAAATACATGTACATGAACCCTTTCACCCACCATAAAGACAACATTTACAAATACTGTAGGTCCAGATGATTGATTGATTATTGGTGTTTAACGGCCTATCAACAGCTAATGTCATTTAAGGCCAGGCCAATGGGCCTATCCTGTGTTTAACCTATCCATAATGAGGAAAATTCCCAAAATCAGAACTGAATATTTATATATATTCAGCCCTAAACTTAGAATCTCCTGACCAGGTGCCAGATTAATTCCACACCAGTCACTTAGCCCAACTCCAACCCCAAAAGTAATATGATCCGCATTAATATTATTACTTATAACAGGATTTACATGAAAATGTACATGAGGGTCAAACCATGTAAGTCGGCATTCCAGTAAGGCTGAACCCCGATTATTAAATTACCCTTTGCATGCTGCCGACCAACCACCCGCCTAGATCCTGATGAGGATCTGCAGTGTTTGTCAGCATTTTTCATATGTTTTCAAAATACCCTATATCTAAATAACAGATTAGCCCAGAAATGAGCATGGAACTATCAATGTCTGATAGTTAGGGGTGTAAAGTTTAACAATAAACATCGATCGTGACATATATGTACATGGTGCTTACCAAAGTAAATATACCAGCGTGTCCAGCATTAAAATGCTAAATCAGATCAAATACAGTCTATACTTGTTACCGCAAGCTCTCTTAAGTCAAACTACTGGTAACTCGAAGACAATTTTTTTGTCTCACAGGGCTCCAGATAAGGAATTAGTATTTTCACTCCATCATATCTGAAGCAATTGGGTATTTCAATATTTTAAAATAAAATCACACTACTGTTTACACATCAACAGACAGCAAATATTGAATAGTTTGCTTCAAAATGAAAACATGTCTTGGCATTTCATTAGAATTGTCTCCTTGGAGACAATTCTAATGAAATACCAAGATGTGTTTTCATGGAAAATAAGAAAAACATGCTATATTTGTGGTCTGTTTATTGTTTTCTGTAGCATGATAAAGGTACCACAAATTTGTTATTGCTTTTTGATACTCGCTACTTCTGATTTCAATTGGGAGACAATTCTAATGAAATATCAAGATGTGTTTTCAAGGAAAATAAGAAAAACATGCTATATTTGTGGCCTGTTTATTGTTTTCTGTAGCATGATAAAGGTACCACAAATTTGTTATTGCTTTTTGATACTCGCTACTTCTGATTTCAATTGGGTTTTTGGCAATTTTAATTGGGTATTTACTCAAATATGCAGCTTATCTGGAGCCCTGTCGCAAGTACAAGTTTTCCTATATAATAATGGTTGTAATAACTCTCAAATTTCCATCAACTCAAATTATTTTCCACAGTAACCTGGGGCCTGTTTCACTAAACTTTGTACGACTAAAATGTTCGTATGTGCAAATTCAGGATTGTCTGGAAATTTCAATTGATGGATTTACATTTATTGAGCATAGGCTGCATATGCAGCCTATGCTCAATAAATGTAATTCCAATAATTGTTTACAAGAAAACATTGTCAATGTGAAATTTACAGACTATCATAATTTTGCTCTTACGAACATTTTAGTTCTACAAAGTTTATGAAACGGGCCCATGTACTTTGAGTAACGAGTTCAGATTGTAATTAAATTGTATTACATAAAACCTAAAATGATTTCCCTAGTTTTCTTCGCAGATCGCAACAAACATTTTGAAATTGTCGTCAATTTTTGGTCACATGATCCCCTCCACAACAGAAGTTGCCGTCTATATTCCACATACCAGAGGTAAAATCGTCACCATCAGAACCAAGCTGGACATCACCGGAGTTACCTCTCTTGGCCTGGAGTCTGCAAAATATTATTAATTGGAATTTTACGCTCTTTCCAGCACAGGCAATTGAACTTTCTGCGATTCAACGGCAAGATCACATATCAGCACTGACATTACAATATTTTTCCAGCGCATAAATATAGAATATAAACGGTGCATAGAAAATGTATCCACGTGAAAAATATACACATAACCGGGATCAATTATATATTTTCTATAAACTATTAAAGAAAATATTTATGATTTCCCCCAATAAAAATGGCATATCCTCAGGGGTTAAAATGCGTTCATAACTTGATTTAAACAGTTTTGGTCTACTTTTCAGATTGTTACGTGGGCCAGTCACAAAGTGTATTACCAGATGAAATAAACATTTGCTTTATTGCATACCTTTATTGCACATGATATTTTTAACATACATGTATATAGTACAAACCACAATATCCTGATGTGGTGTGCGGTAAACTGATGTTTGATTAAATCAAATACAGAGCTCCAGATAAGGTGCGTATTGACGTATTTTACGCACTTATTTTAGCAGAATACGCATTATCAAAAGTGGGAGTACAAAATACTCACGACAATGTGAAAATACACATTGATTTTCAAATTACTGTGAAAATACTGTAATAAAGTTGAACATTTACTTAGTTGAGCTGCAAAATGCTTTTTGCAGCTCAAATAAGTGTTTTTGAAATTTGTTTTATTTTCTATCATTTGTTCCCTATTTTAAACAAGAGTGCCATAAGTCACAAAATATGCCCTCTGAAGATGGGCCAGACAGCGAAGATGCAGAAATGTGAAGCTTTCACCAAGGCAAGAAACATTAATAGAGAATTTGAAACTCTATAGCATTATTTCTTCCTCTCGTTGTGCATAAAAACACCAAGGTGCACATCTTCAATATGTGTAGAAGACGTGTGTATAGTTACAGATCGATTGACTGAACGGTTTCAGAAGAGTTGTGTACACAAACTCTGTACCCTATATCAGTGATTCTATATTTTATGTACATATTGGTGCCGTTTTTCTAGTTTCAATGTAGAACCAATAATTCATTAAACTGTGTTTATTCCATTGGGTGACAGTCTAGTTGTTACATTTATAATAGTATAGCCACTTGTTCTCGTCATTTTTTAAATTTTATTTCCACTTCAAGGGACCAGGGGTCTCAGAAATGTCATTTCCGTTACGTACATTTACATGACGTAAATATAGCTTTACATTTACATTTTTTTCTTTTCAATGGCATAAACCATACAACTGAAGGGGCATCTATTTAGAAAAATGTCAAGAATATGGCAAGCTAATTGTATTAGTGTAAAACAGAGAAATTTAGTAGCAAGTCGTGGAATTTCTCATTTATGGTAAGTTAAGTTAAGCAAAACAAAATAGCTTGGCATGTAACAGAATGCCGTGTTTTACCACATGTACCAAATATCGTTATAAAGCTACATTTAATTAATAGCACAGCCTCCAAAAATATGGGCGTAACGGCAATGATTATGTAACGGTAAAGACAAAACGTAACGGTAATGACTTTCCATTTATTTAAAATACTAATACAGCATATATAACAAACATTTATACTTTGAATATGCTGTACAATATAACTTGAAGTTAGTGTTTACTTTTAATGTGATTGCCAATAGAAACCCACACTCCTTGAAGCTGTGTCTGTTTTTTGTTGTTTCAGACCTTTTACTAATTAAATCCTCATATATAAATGTTGTAGGTCTGAATAAATGTGCCATTACTGACCGACAACTGATGGGACCTGGTTTATATCTAATTGACGAATCAACTGACTGGTTAGTATGGTAATTTATCATTGCCGTTACACGATTGTCATTACCGTTACACAATTTTGTAACGGAAATGACCGTAACGGTAATGATTTTTCTTTAAAAACTCCCATTTTCACCACTCTGTATACAACGCATCAAGAAGGTAGAATATGCAAAGGCAACGTTGTAAGTGTGTCTATCTACCCATTTTGGTTTCAGTCGACCTACATACATATGGACGTGTATAAACCGTGAACGGTAATGATGCATGTAATGTGTAACCTTAACATTCCGAATACAGACCGGCCTCGTTCTCGGCAATGACTTAAGTTGTGTTACCACCGTGTTTATTTATAAATCGGGCGCCCATAAACAGTGTTCATTGCATTAGTAGCTGAGAGTAGGAAAGGGAGGTTACTCTGATTTTACATTTTTTGTTCAGCGTAACGGTAATGATTCGATTTCGCAGGACAGATACATTAATGTCAGTATTTTTGACAACAAAAGGCAAATTTATTGCAGAATAAGTTTAATGTCAATGTTGTACTATTTTAATTCAGATGCAATGTATAGTAAAGTACAAATGGACAAGATTTGAGAATTATGGGCTTGTGAACTGTACTGATTGATGATCGGGACATGCCCATTTGGTGCACCATACGTATGCCAACAACAGAAAATAATAACTAAACACACATAACAAGAATTGTAAATACTGTTTTCTTAATGGTTTGATATTATACATAGTTTCTTTACTGAAAAAAATAAAATGTTCCTTATAAATTGTGTGATTTGTCAGTAAATTACACCGGGACACCAGATGTACATAAAATATAGAATCACTGATATAGAATTGAATACAAACATGTAGAAAAAATGGCTAAGTTAAAATGGTGATATCTTCGTTAAAAAATATTTTTCCGGCATAAAAACACCAAGGTGCACATCTTCAATATGTGCAGAAGACGTGTGTATAGTTTCAGATCAATCGACTGAACGGTTTCAGGGGAGCTGTGTACACAAACTATGCAGTTATTCTGTCCGCCAGTAAAACATAATACATAGGTCGTATAAAAAGGAAGATCAATAATACATTTGTAAAAGTAAAATACGCATTGAATTTGAAATCTGGGGGTATACTAATCTACTCGAGCCCTGGTATTTATATTGTACCTTGTTTGTTTCCTCTCCGCTGGGCGGCTGTCACTACTGCCATCACTGCTACTGTCAGCATCACTATTACTGCCATCCCTGCTACTGCCAGCATCACTACTACTGTCAGCATCACTATTACTGCCATCACTGAAGCTGCTGTCATCATCACTAATGTCAGCTTCACTGTTGTCTGAGCTGTCCCCGTCACTGATGATCACATCATCGTCGACTACAAAACTGTCCAGGCTGAAAAAAGAATGATCTTACCACAGGCGAATGAACATCGTTCCATTCCACCAATAGACAGGTCCAAACGGCCTTCCTATGTTGCTGAAAATATAACTACCGGTATGATTAATTGTGGTTTAACAATAACAGTTTTTCCGTGGTGCGCTCAAGCATAGCGGAAAACTGTTGTCTTCAATACACGGAAGTGTAGCACGTGCAGCGAGCACGACTGGTAGTTATCACGTGGTGTGCGGGATGTAAGGTGTATGTAGCCATTCTTGCGATAGCAGTCACTCATAAACAGGCAATTTTCTCATATGATTAGATATGTAAATGTAATGTATGTTATTGTACATGTACAGATGTGTGGGTCCCGTGCTTTCTAGAGTGGATTTGGCCCTAGAGGTTTGTCTCTAGTTTTACCGCAGGGACCACTGTGGGATGTGTACTGTCCATCTCGACTCAAGCAGTAAAGATTGCAACCAGCAGATATAAGTATGTGTTTGTGTTTCATTTCGGGCCAACTGGAGAATAGTTAAGACTAAAAACTTTCAGTACAAGGCACCCTTACAATACCTGTGTACAATACTGCATGTACTTGATCAGTTAGCCCAAAATTATGATAGTCTGTAAATTGCACATTAACAATGTGTTCTTGTAAACAATTATTGGATATACATTTATTGAGCATATGCTGCATATGCTCAATACATGTAAATCCATCAATTGAAATTTCCAGACGATCCTAAATTAAATTTGTTTTTGAAAACAAACATGCGAGGTCCATGATAATCACGGAACACAACTAGCAGGAACGAAACAAGAATTCCGCCACGGAAGCGATGATGCACAAGGGGCCGTTTCACTATACTCTGTACGACTAAAATGTGTGTAAGTGAAAATTTAGGATCGTCTGGAAATTTTGATTGATGGATTTACATTTAATGAGCATATGCAGCCTATGCTCAATAAATGTAAATGCAATAATAACAAAGGCATCGTTATTACGAGGCTGATCCCTGGCAGCCTTGATAAAAAAATATAATAATAAAAAAACATACAACGCATTTGCCTTACAAACAAGGTGAACAGAAGTCCTCAGTGACATTGGCAGTTGGACGTGGGTCGTACGCTATATCCCCTATTGCCGATCGGCGAGGAGATAATAATAATATATTGTTACATGACTGCCGTTGTTTGACACCGCTCGCAGCTGTGTTCCAACGTACAGCAGATATATGTTAAAATTGCATGATATTTCCGAAGGAAATGGAATAATATGTAACAACCATGTTCTCTCTCAAAGTGTACTAAGTAAGATAAATAAACTTTGCAATTTTTGTGAAATAGGCTACAGGTATTGTAGTCAAGTGCAGTGACCACCAGACCACAGCCCATCCCAGAATTTGTGTTGAACACGGTTCCGAGTTGAGTACAGAAAATGTTTTATAAACTCGGGGGCAGGTCCAGCACACAGGTCAAGTTCAGACTATATATACCTTTCTTGTGATCCAGACAGCGACACGGATTCAGATTTGGGCGGAGATTTCTTTTCCCCACCTCGCATCTTCTGGAAAACTGAAAATATTGACCAATCGATTAAATCAGACACGCCATGTGATTTTGTACCTAAGAGCATGTGCAATATCTCATGACAAATCGATGGTCTAGTAACATAAGGTCGTAACTGCTATGACATAGCAGTTACGACCTTATGTTACTAGACCATCGAAATATTTACAGAATTTCCGATATTTTCCGTAATGGACATCAAAAGTTGAGGAAAATTCTATAGCAGTATCATAATTTCTGTAAATTTTTCATGAAAATGTGCACATGTTCTTAGGTACTAAATCACATGGTGTCACAATTTCATAAACCATAAAACAAACCTTTACAAACACTGCAGATCCTGATGAGACGGCTTGTTACAAGCCGTCTCATCAGGATCTGCAGTGTTTGTCAGTAGTTTTAAGAAATCTAAAAAATATCCCTTACCTGATTAATGGAATAGTCCAGAAATGAGCACGGAACATTCCATGTCCGTCAGATATTTACAGGAGAAAAATTGCAAACCAAAAAATAAATACAGAAAATAAATAGTAATGTATGTTAGCATTTTAAGGAAACACAGTTATCAACCCGGATATAAATGTATTAATTTACGTCTTGATATAAAATGTATAATAATGCCAATCAATATGTGGGGTAATGGTGAATGAATGTTTGTTTGGCCAGAAAATGTCATAACAACAAAATATACAAAACAATCTGTCTCCCTATATTATAACCTACTGAGTGGGCATGTACCTTTAACAACAAACTCTGGTTAGAACGCACATGCACAAGGGAATCCAAACAACCCCAACCTAAAAGTTAATACCGATTTTTATCAAAATTCTGTCTTTACTTGGGTAGCCAGCTGACGAAAGGGAATAGAGTCCCCCCAGTCTATTTTAGCATGATGCCAAGCCCTGCCCGATTTTGGTAGCCATGTCCTAATTTTGTGGCTCCATGTACATATTACAATTTGATCAGGCATTATCATTACCAGAAGTTGAAACTCAAAATATTGTTTCGCGCATTGAACGTGATCCTTTTTAAAAAAATTACGATTATTGGATTTACATTTACTGAGCAGAGGCTGCATAATGTAAATTCACCTATTGAAATTTCCAGACGTTCCTACGAACATTTTACTCGTACAAAGTTTAGTGAAAAGGCCCCCAGGATTGCATCAAATATCTTTACTAACAGCAATAACTACATTACAGTGACAGAATGGCAAGCAGTACAGTCCTTGATATGATCAAAGACTAAGCTGGTCACACATGTCATAAGGTCCATTTTGTCAGCCAACCATCTACTTACAAGCGTCGAGATCATCTCCGCTGCTAGACCCACTGCTGTACCGCTTCTTGCTCCTACAACGGTCAATACAGCATAATGGTGAATTCAGGATGGACTGAGAATTCTTTATGGACACTGTGTTTCACTAAACTCGTACGACAAATGTTTGTAAGTGCAAAATTATGATATATAAATATAAATGTAAATCCATCAATTGAAATTTCCAGACGATCCTAAATTTGCACTTACAAACATTTTCGTCGTACAAAGTTTAGTGAAACAGGCCCCAGATGATGTGCCAGATATACAATATGTGTTTTTTGCTTCATACATAGCGAATGATCAACATCAATTAATCAATTTCACCGTTTTATTTGATGAAATTTGCAAAAACTTCTGTTATGTTCAAGTACATACTATCAGAAACTGTGATTACCTAACAGGTGAGATAATTTGGTTTGGCATAATTTGGCATTTCCGCTATACATGTACCAGTAAAAAAAAAAATTTGAAATTTCTTTATTTTTTGTTATGAAATCATAATAGGCACTACATGTATACCAAATTTAGAAAAGAAAGAAATTTCCACTACAGATGCAAACATGGGTCAGATTTATTTCTTTAAACGGTAATACCACAACTTTAAATCCCAATCCGAAAGAACTAAGTTGATATGCAGCGTTCTGGCCAATGAAAAAAACATAATTACCAGTAGCTGAGTGACTTGCTGCAATGTGTAATTTATGTTACACTCACCAATATCGAACAGCATAGACCATGATCATACAGATTACTGTGCAGAATCGCAGGCTGGTCTGGATCCATAGACTAGTTTTATAAATAGGTAACGTCCCTTAGAACAACATCCTGGGCATCATCGACATTAGAATTGGCATAATTTGTCGGTTCGACATCTGACATATTAAAAAACTCGTCTATACTAATTGATATGGTCATGTCAAATGTTTTATCAAATGGTTCTCATCATCTACATATTACCTCCACTGATGATTTGTTGTGTCTGTCATGTCCGATCCAGGTTCATCTAAATTGTCATTGGAATCTTGAGAATTTCCTTCATTTTTCTCTTGACTGTCAACTTCAGCAGCAGTGTCCATCATCCCACTAATATCATCACCATCTTGATCTGATTCAGAGCCACCACAAGTATTCTCCGATTCAGATTTATAACAAGCATTTTCTGAATCAGAATTATCACAAGGTTTTACTGGTTTCTGTTCAGAAGATGATGTTTCATTAGAACTTATAGCTATATTGGCAGCCAAACAGATATCTGAAGAAGCAGGCGCGGGAACAGAATCATGATTTTTACTGTTTCCATCAGTTTCAGATTCGGAATATTTTTCTGGTGAACAAGAAAAGTAATTCTGAGTGGCATCAAGTGAATTATTGGTATCTACTGCAGCTTCCTCACAAGGTAGACTTGATTCTAACATGTCCGAGTCATCAGAACCATTGGTGGCACTTTTTACAGGCGAGTCACCCATTATATCGTCAGTCTGTACAGCGACATCAATAACCTCAAACTCACTAGCAGTATCTGAGTGATCTGAATTACTGATAGCCTCTATGCCATCATCTTCACAGTAGCGCATAGTCTCAGCAGTATGTTTCTCTTGTAATTTGGACTTTGAGTGTGTTGACTGTTTAGCAGGTGTTAAACTGCTGATATTCACTGAATGATCATTCACATCACTATCCATTTGTTCTGAATGATCATTTGTATCATTATCAGTTTGATCTAACTCCTGGATGGATTCACAATTCTCACCATTATCATTGACAAACAGTTCATGAGCACAAGTACCATCATTGTCTGTCTGTGTTGCTGCATCTATAACTTCATAGCTGTCACCATCAATACTGTGTACTTCCACGTCTTCCTTTGAAGACAATTCCAACCTGTTTAACTCATCAGCCAACTCTCTATCGGAATGTCTAGTACTTGGGAATGCTTCAGCCTTCTGAGAATGAATGTTCAGCTGTTTGAATGAATTCTCTGATGGTTCAGGTTCGGCCATACAAGTTTTAAACAAAGTGTCACTATTACAGGAATATCCTGATTTTGTTAGTTCATCCTCGGGACTTCCAAATAAGTTCATATATGACACACTGCTTCTCCGGTATATCCGAGTGGATTCTACAAGTGGGTCGCCAAGCGAGTCCAAGTCAATACTGAACGAAGTCGCAGAAACACAATTGTTTATAACCGTCTCATTATAATCTGGAGAATCTGGTTTCAACTTGTTAACTCTGGTGCTGGAAACACCGTGTGATAAACCATCAGTTTTATTTCTCGGCTGTGTGTGTATCGTATCATTATTGCCTAGTGGTGACTCTCCTATACAGCTGACAAAACCGGCTTCTGTCGTACCTAAATGATCATCAGAGTCGCTAGACACAGTCAGGGCTTGTTTCAAGTTACTTCGCTTTTCTTTATTTTTATTATAAGATGAATCCGAGTCACTGGACAAAGTCAGTACTTGTTTCAAGCAACTTCCCTTTTTGTTCATTTTATCATTTGGAACACTTGAATCTGAATCACTGGAAACTGTCAGAGCTTGTTTTAAGTTACAACTAGTTCCCTTTTCAAGACATTTATCATCAGAATCAGAGTCACTAGAGAGAGTCAGTGTTTGTTTCAAGGTGAGTCCCTTTTTGTGACCTACACCTTTTGTAACATTGGAGTCTCTACACAAAGTTTTTTTACTTGGGTTAGCAGTGACAGCATCACTATGTAGACTTGTGTCTGAATCATCAGAAAAGCAATCCATGAAACTAGGAAGTTTGGCTTTACATGTAGATGTGCCAGATGTGACCTCGGGTATTTCTCTATTACTGGATTTTAAGGTGGGTTTCTTGAAGTGCTTTTGTTGTTGCTTCTTAGTTGAGTTAGCACAATCTCTTCTATTGGACTCATTTGTGACTGCAACAGAACTAGAGCAAGTGAGCAATTTCTAAGGCATTTGTGGCTGCGAATGGAGAAATGTGGCTTATGGGTTTTGTGGCCAGTGTAGATCCAGATCAGCCTGTGCATCCACAGTCTGATCAAGATCTGCATTGTTCACTATTCGGCAGTCTGATCAGGATCTGCACTGTTCGCCATACCATCAATTTAAACACCCATCATGCTTCTACCAGAGGCACTATTGTCCGAGGCTGAGGGCAATAGTGCATCGGGCCATCCACAGCACCGAGAGGCAATATGTTTTGACTGTTCCCTGAATGACCATAAACTAACTGTTATGACTCCATGTGTAATATATTGTACATGATACAATGAACATGAATTTGGATTCGGGCACATCAACTGACCGGACCGATATATATTGCCTTGAATTTCACGACGTAATCTTCGACAAAGATCATAACAAAGGCACGCAGTACTATTGCCCAGGAACGTGAAACAATTTCTCAAACACGTAAAAATCCAGTGAATTAGTCAACACTATGTAATATCAACTTATATAGGGAGTTGGTTAATAAAACAAATAATTTGTGAAAATTTAACTATTTTCGCCAAAAATCACCACTGTGTTATTTACACATTCTAACCAATTTTATCTTCATCATTGGTTGCAGGTGTTTGTGGATTACGTATCCCTCCCTGCTTCGCCTTCACTCTCGATTTGGTAGATTTCTTCTTGGTGCTGTTAGACAGCTGCAATGTGCAAATGGACCCGCCATGATTGATTGATTGGCATTTTACATCTGTTCAACAGCAAGTTCATATGTGGCTGGGACTGGAGAAATGGGGCTTATGGGCTTTGTGATCAGTGAAAATCCGGATCAGACTGTGTGGATGCACAGGATCTGCACTGTTCATTATTTGATCAATGAAACACACGCCATGTTTCTGTATGGAGAGAGCACATTCAACACTAACATTACAATGACAATATGCATAGCATAAATAAAACAAGATTTTCAGGACAATGAAGCACACCTGGTGGTGCTCGTCTAGAACGTGTGTCAGATAGAGGGTGAAACGGATCAAAACACTATAAACTGAACATTTGAAGATGGATGGACAGACAGACGGATGCTAACACCACCGGGGTAGAGCATAAACACCCCTTCCTTCGTTAATGAGATGGCGAGTGTAATTGTTGTAGAAAGTGTAATAAAATAATTCAACATGTCAAAGAAAACAAACTGTTGGTTGACATGTGTATATCAGTCAGAAAGTTATCTTTGAGGCATTTTCACGCCTGAAATTTGATTTAGACTCCAAAAATTTTCAGCACAGGGTTCAACTTTGCAATATATAACATACTAAAAATGTGTATTATACACTTAAATTTAGTCTTGATCGGCCATTTTGACCCTTGAATTCTGGGGGATAATGAAAACCCTGTTCACTCACTGTTTTTAAAGTAGCATTGATGTTTTTATGCTGAAACCATCCCAACTTCTCTCCCATCTTCAAGAACATCTCATTCACGTCTTGTTTCTCTTGACCACGCTCAGCCATGCTCTAAGTATGATTATATCGGTGTCACAACCTAAAATATATAGAGGATCGATCTGACATGATTTAATATGGTGTTTATTATTAGCCCATTATAGGTGGGATGCAATTACAGAAGAATGAACTTTTCAGAATTCTTACAGCATTTTCTTTATATATTCTTACAGCATTTTCTTTATATCTTCTCGAAAGTATATATTATTACCACTCATTTGAACCGTCTCGATGAGACGGTTCAAATGAGTGGCAACAACGTATATTTTTATGGAGAAATAAACAAAATAATCAGATTTTTCAATAAAAAGTAACGTGTCCATAGACTTCAATGGGTTAAATAAGTTATTGATTTCACGAGGCTGTGTCGAGTAGATACAGGATCTTACATGAGTGATGATTTAATATGTTTATTTAAACATGATTTTACAGGTCAACTTTATTATGACATCAGTCAACAATCGGCACTGAAATTACAATAAAATATTAAAGTCCCCTTCTGCATGTATGTAAATACAGTTTCATCGACATGTATAAGCATTAATATATAATTTATTAACAATCTGTATCAGAAATGTAAATTATATACATGTACCTTAAAATAACTATAGTATACTAGTGGCTTTCATATTTAAAGGTACATGCCCACTCAGTAGGCACAAAATGTTCTTTATACAAATTAAATACAATGTAAGTGTGTAATTGTGTCACTATTCCACCAGTTCTAAAAATTACGAATGCCCGCTATACAGATTTAGTAATATTTATTTTACCAATAGTGACTCGCGGTGATATCAGGCTATTTTCATATTGAAATGAGGCATGTTATTTTTTAATTATTTATACTAATTAAATATGACCCCAGTGGCAGCATTCACAAGCACATTTATGATATAAATAAAATGTATAATAATGCCAATCAATATGTGGGGTAATGGTGAATAAAAGTTTATTTTGCCAGAAAATGTCTCAGATTGTGTCTCTGATATAAAGAACATGTTGTGTCTACCGAGTGGGCATGCACCTTTAAAATCAGTGAATACATGCATTAATCCACAGGCATTCGGCGTGTTTCGGTATAACTATATAGAAATGAAAAAGGCTTCTAACTTTGGTCTGACACGACCTCGTATCATAACAAAATAACATGTTTGAAATTGTAATTTTCTATGCATTCTATGTATTTCTGCAGGATAACGATAATTCTCAAATAATCATATGAACTTGCCACTACAATATTGACGTTAGAGCCTTAAACACATTATTTAATTTGTTATGATACGAGGTTGTGTCTGACTAGGAAAAGCAGCTGTTATTCGATATTCTTTGCATAATTATGTTCTAACTATGCTATTTTAGCAACATAACAATAATTCTCAAATGAACATGTGCACTTTCCGTCAAAATATTCACATTAGCGGTAATAAAATCACCGAATTTGTTATCATACGAGGTCGCGTCCGACCAAAGTTAGAAGTCTTGTTCATATATACAATGTATATAGTTATACCGATGAAAGCCTAAACACGCCGAATGCCTGTGCATTAATCGATATAGATGTTGACCAAAAAAAGTTGCTGTTTAAACATCATGTGATGGAAGAATTTACTAATTTCCCATTTAGTGGCCTGTTGGCATTATTTGTTCGATTTCTAACAACTTAATTCATTTATTTAAAAAATCTATTCTGGAAGTCGGCTAGAAACAAAATTGCTACCCCACTACCATAACTCTCGCGAGGTAGCAATTTAACCCCATCTCTATAATGTAACACATGGAAGAGTGATTTTTGCAATCGGTTATCCAACGCGTTTGATATGTTATTGATATAAAACGGTCAAAGCTGTATCAATACATTATTAATAAAGAACATACACATGCAGAAATTGGTTATCGTACCATGTCAAGGTGTTTATCTGACATTTACATATATATCTTTTAAATTTGAAAGCTTCATTTCATTATGTTGAATGTTGAACACCAACAAGAGAAAAGGTGGCTTCCATGGGAAAATGATTTCCGTTCTATTATTTTTGGCAATTTACAGTTCTACATCAAATATTATTTGCTTAAAGGTATAAAATATACAGTTTATTAAATTTGGACATACATGCAACAGGTTTGGGTATGCACTTCGGTTCGTCACATAAGAATATTTTTTATTTACTATCCAACAATATAAATTTGCATTTAAACTTTCTCAAACGATCCAGAATATATTATATAAGCGTCCAAAAATGATTAAATTATATAGCAAAACCGGTCAGATTTTACGTAATTATAACCGACAAGTGTGCGAAAATTTTGCCAAATGGACGAAGTCCGACTTCCAGAATGCATTTGAAGATATGGATCCTAAAGGATGGGTTTGTCGTTATATTACATTCCCAACTGCCCTATTGAGTCTAAGTATATTATCACATAGACTTTTTATAAACAATCAAAGTCCTGCTTGATTTGGGGCCGTTTTGTCTTAGGGACGTTCTGAAATAATTCTCGACTGGCCCCGCGAAAACTCATGATATATTCATAAATTCTAAAATGTCGCTAATGCTTTCAATTTTTTTTATTTGGGCAGCAACATAAACATACATATATTTATTACTAACAATAATTATTGCAAAACAATATTTAATTTAGACAAGATACCTACAAAAAATAGCAATTTTCTAATTTTCAATCTTTAAAGTTCCCGCTTCCGGTTTCTTGGATAAGCTATTCGCACGGTTACACGGTTTTTCTCCGGGCACTCCGGTTTTCCTTCACACGAAAAACAGGCCACGGCCAACCGCTGACTTTGTGCCAGCTGACTTTGTGTACATATTAAGCCTATACTTTTTGGGTTGGGCATTTTTTATAGACCAGGTGCAATTTCTGCGGGGCGTGTATCTACCATTCCTGTCTTGTGACTTGAAGGGGTGTGCCGAAATGTCAGCGGCGGACCTAAGGCATACATACATGTATACATATTATGGCAGGAAGTAAACATCACTGTGGTCTGCTGGGTGATGCTATACTTGTATGTATGTACGTGTGTGTGCGTATATCAGATATCGTCTAAACGCACACACATGATCACGCATCCGTATATGCCGTGTATAGTGCGGTTGGTTTTGGCATTTCATTAGAAATGTACGTTTCTTTATAAATGTACGTTTATTACTTCGACGTTTGCCGACTTTTAGAGCGTTCACTGGGGGTTTGTGCTCGGGATTGGGCCGTCTGAGCGAAAACTCAGCTATAGCCGGCCTGTTTGATTTTAGGAATGGATTTGTTACTTTTTAGTTCGACGAGTGATTCATGTCCAGGTTCCGAGTTAACCTGCTTCCATTCGAAGAATATGAGAGTATTAATTACCACAGATGCCATTAAACCAAGAGTCAATACGGAATGTGCTTTAGAAATTGCCCCAATGTTCACGGCAATCTTCAACAGGTCCTTGCAAAATGTAGCGATACATATATATTCCTTCTGAATGGAGTGGAGCATTTGTGACTCCGATATTTACCAAAAGGGGAAACCGTTTAAGGCCAGTAGCTATTTACAGGTCAGTTTCACTGACATGTATTGTCTGCAAAACAATGGAGCACATTGTTGTCAGCAACATCCTAGACGAATAGACAGACACAACAGTTTAATAGACAATGAACATGGCTTCCGTGTGTGCAGATCTTGTGAAGATCAGCTGGTATATTTCATTAATGACCATGTCCATGCAAATAGATCAAACTGGCATAACCAGTATGTACTCCAACAATGCCCTTGATGTGATCAACCTTGGTATAATGTTATATGTGGCGAAACAGTATGGCATCAGTATGGCATCAGAGGACACAAAACAACTGGATCGGATAATTTCTAAGCGACCGAACACAGCCGCGTATGACTGTTTGGTAAATAGAAACAGTACGACTGTGTCGGACACTCGTCTGCTGCAGCAGGATCTTAACAGCTTAGCAGATGTGTGAGCAGAAATGGAATCCAGTGACATATGCTGCATGCCACAAAATCCAGGAAGGTTATAAAGAACACTTATTCCCTGCATATTAGTAATCAACCATTTTCCACAGTCAACCAGGCCACGGTACCTGATCAATTCATTCATACACCATTTCGCACCCAGTTTGGTAATTTCGTAACTAGTATTTGGTCAAGTAGTACCCATACCAAGTCATTTAGTACCAATACCAAGTAATTTCGTTTGTACCCAGTTTGGTCAATTCGTACCCACAGTTAATTCGAACCCATGTCTAATATTTTAATAAGACTGTATATTCTTACTATTTTCTTTATAACCATTAGATCTCCATTACACAGTTCTTAACACCATACACCAGATAATTCCTACTCTATCACCAGCTAACATAAACCACTCCATTCGAAAATCACACATTATATTTTTTTCCGAGAACTATTACTGTATGGGAACACCCTCCCATCAGATGTAGTCAGTCTCGATACAATCATTGAATTTAAGTCAGCACTGGCTACACTGACAACCGCGTAAACGATCTGCTTTTATTATTGTATCCGTATACTAACACCCTTTTCTTCACAGTAGGTTGTGCATTTTATTTGGTATGATGTATGTTAATGTGTAGGCGTTGATGCGCTCTCCCATGTGTATTGAATAGCTTGGGAGATTAGTTCTATTCTAACATCCCACGCATGATTATTAAAGTCTGAAAACGACTGTTAACCATTATGCTTGAAAAGAAGAATTATGGATTTACTTTTGGAAAAATAAATATTGCTGTATGCTGTATGCTATTTAAATTGGTACAACTTAAAGTTGGGTTGCAACACTCCGTCACATTAACTAGATTTATGTGAGCCATGGTAAAGTGGCCAGTTGGTACATGTTGTGGAGATGAGACCTCGCTTGGGTCACTAGCTGAGAAAAATAACCATTTGACATTTCGCAAAATAATTATGACCCTGATTTGCTGATGGCAGTAAATCTACTTCAGTGACTGCACTGGTTCTATGATCAGACAGAATGGATATGCAGGCTGGTCTATCGCATGTCCGGTCCCACAAATCACGTGTACGTGGTACCCTTTGTCTGTAAGTAGTTGACAGAGCATATATTTGTAGTGTGGGTTGTATGTTTTCCGATTGATATAAAACAAATCTCAATAGCTAACACGTTGATTTTTAGTGCAATCTTGGTATGAACATACAATGATATCATCACCAGTATTTGCTTGAAGCGACTAGAGATTTCCCAATCAAATGCTCAGGCATGTTCAATGCTTGTCAGTTTTACAAAATTATTTAGTGTATCAAACTAACAAATAAATACATACGTGAAATGGGAAATATGTTCTATATCTATATGAGCAGTGCCATATGTTGTTTAGAGAGTGGAAATGTAACTATTATGCTATTTAAATATGCTGTATTTATCAAGTATTTTTCCAGAAAGAAGAAATCAAACGCATAAAAATAAATGGAAACATAAGTAGTACGAACTCTATGAATGAAAAGCAATAGCAATAGAGACGGGCCAGATGGAATGACACAGGCCAGCCAAACTAGCATCACGGAGAGGCTGACTTATCCAATCAGCCACATCATAGGTTAAATTAAGGTCTCATAACGTCCTTAATTTAAAGCGCACATTTCGAATGGATTATAACTAAGACTAAATTCGGAAAGGAAAACGAGCCAACGGCCATTGGCTTGACACATTTTCTGGGCTCATATGCTTAGGTTTGGAAGGTCTGAGAGCCAATTCCTACCCTTATATATAAGATATACATACATAACAGAAATTTCGTAGTAAAATATAAAATATGAGTGAAAACACACCCCTGAAAACAATTAAACACTGAAGTAACCACAAATGTGCTCAACAATCGCTGCAGTTGGGGTTACGCAACGCAAATATCACGAAAATGAATGAGTGGCAAATCAATAAAACAACATCAGAATATCGCACACCAACACGTTATTTTATCGCATATTTGTCAATGAAGCATTTTATTGGGGAAGATTATTTCAATATGGAAACATGCAGATCAGATTTTGTACATATCTCATTTTAAAAAGAAAGAAAAACGTGTAGTTTACTGTACACACTCTTCTTTTTTGTCGTGGCCTTCATGTTATACATCGTTGGTTCATCGCTGTTCCTGGGGAGCACTGTGTGATACGGGAGTCTTTTCATTCCGTTTATTTACAAGTATCGTTTTTCGTTATGTTCTCCTTATTTCATCTACAGGGCATTTGTTTGTTTCATTTATGTCAATTAAATATTGTATGTTTGTTTTAATCAAGTACCGTACTCTGCTAGTCACGTCATAAAATGCACATTGCTGTTCAAGACAGTGACTACCGTTGTACGCTAGCTGGCCTGTTTTATAAAAGTTGTAAGTAGTTGTCTTTGGTTTACCTTGGTACTTACATTGGTACTGTTTCTATTTGCTGAATGTTCTGTTGTTATCAATGTATTTTGTTCATGATTCACACACGGCAGTTATATTGAAAATACAATATGTTAACAGGGAGTCTATGGTATTAATATGTATTGTGCGTAACTGATACTTATGTGATACGTTAATGACTGACTTCATAGAACACCATCCGTTGTTTCGAAGACAATAGCTACGTAAATGTGATTGAATATTTGTATTAAGCATATCTGACCATGTTCATCTTAGTGTATACTATATTGTGCATTCAGTTGCCATCTGAACCATCTTGGCATGGATAAGCTATCGGCCAGTTTTACCTCCTGTAGCGTTTGACACAGACATCTCATAATTTGATATAAATTAATAAAATTTAGTGCAATACATTTTAAAAATAATTCTTTACAGTGTCCTATCCGTTATGTGTAGCCAAAGTCACTATCAAACCTGATTTCGGATGATAAATGTGCCCATTTTTTAAACACAGAAATCTCTACGCAAGCTATATTGAGTGCAAGTGACACATGCTATCTTACCTGTACACAAAGTATTTACCCTATATACTGTATTGAGTGCAATAAGTATATAATATTAATTTTGTATGCACTTGTACAGCTATCATGGTAGCAAAATGTTTGTGGTAATTAAGGTTGTCATACCTGTAATTTTAAAATTAGGTGGTGCATGGAGTGACCTTATGGTTTACACAGTGTAACATGGCACTGTAGATTTTGGAAATGACAAATTCGCATGCATTGACATGAGATGATTGATAGCACGTTATAAATGATTATTCTGGCAACATTTTGTACCAACTTTTATTAGTTTATCTGTCATATGTTTGCTGTATGTTTCAAACGCTACATTAGGTGAAACTGACCAATGGCATGCAAATACTAAGATGGCCGAGATGACAATTTCATGCTCTGTATAGGGTATAGTAACAAGATAATGTTCACATATATGTAATACATATATATATATTTTTTAATCGAGCGGCTATATTTTTAAAATATATTATGCACTAATGCACTTCATAACGATCACGAATGCCTAATATGTACAAGTTACTATATATATATATATTCATTTTGATATTAGGCTGTGTCTGGGTACTAGGAAACAGGACACATGTTGTGTTGACTATCCTTCTTCTCTCTGTATTATATGCCTCTCTGTAGGCACAGCAAGGTCCACGTGTATATGGTTCTTATCGGTTCGTCGGTAGTTATATGGCTGGCTGTTTAATTTATTAATAACTAGAAAACTACTAGCTATCCCTATATATATATATATATACTGGCAGCCATCATTCACTCAGTAACCGAGTTCTTCCAGGTGAAGTTTGTTACACAGTTCCGTTGACAATGTAAATTCCAAGTGCTATTAGTTTGCAGCCTATCCATCCCTATATTCTACTGTACACCTCTTGATGATTATAGTAGCAGTTGCGCGTACGGACAAATTAGTGTAAACTGTGACAGTACAGCAAGGTTTATGACGCTAGAATAGATGTAGGTGTTAAAAAAATAGTCTGAACATTGTCTGAAAATAATTAAAAAAACAGGTTAAAAAACACTGCACAGCATGTTTACGGTTTGGTATGTTGAAGGTTGAACTAAATTGATCTTGTACGTCTTCGAATTTGTCGAACTTTTTAGAAGTATGAATTTGTTTGAATATGTCATTGAATGGCAATATCGGGAAACCCTGTCTGTTGTATGAAAGTATTGAGGGAGGGGTACAGCGACCTTACCATTAACAATTTTGTGGAATAAGCACAGTCGGGTGTCTGATCGGGTGCGCCATCCTAACTTGTCTAGCTTATCTGAGCCACTGGAGTATGGAGTAGTCATTTAGTGTCCATCGTGCAGCGCGGCGCTGGACCATTTCAGTTTTGTATATATTGTCTTTTGAATGTGGATCCGAAATTGAGGTAGCATACTCATCTTGGGGGCGAACCAGTGCTTTATAAGTGTGTTCCTTAATGTTATTGTTAGTGGAGCGGATGTTTCTGCGGACACATTCAAGAGTTTTGTTTGACTTATTGGTAATATTTTAATCGTAATATGTAGTACCTGACAGTTGGATGGAGGAGTCCAGGATTATTTTAGTTATTGATTCTCCATTGTTAACGCGCTGCGAAGGTAGATCCGAGTCCAGCAGTCGTTTAAACAATCCATAATTTGTGGCGAGTTGTCTCAGGGGCGAGTTGTAATTCTTAGTTCCGGAAGTTGTAGGTGCGCGTTTAATTGTCAATTATGCAGTTCGTTTTCAGGTAAAACATTAATTATTTATTATATGTGGTGTTTATGTATGGTATGTCTATCATAGATACTGAAGTATTATAACATTAACATATAAACACCAACCCATTATGTATGCTCGCATAAACGTTTGAAAGATCAGTTATTTATTGTTTGATTCAGTGATTCAACTCGCCACTTCACCAACTCGCCCGTGGTACCTCGGCCCAGACTAGTTCTATAACATGATAAAACGTATATTTCAATTATTTTTCATCTGTTATTTCTGATTGAATATTACAGATAGAAAAACATGAGGTCTAATATTATTGGACTAGGCCCAGAGTAACTGAACAGGTCTAATAGACGATTAAAATGTTTTTTTTTTGAATTGGTGAAAGTTTTGTGGGGTGGCACGATTTACCCAAATCTACCCAAATCTACCCAAATCTTCATGTAATTACTATATGTGTTAATAAATACAGCTATATACATCATAATAACGATGTTTGTAGTGTACATACATAATATCTGTCATTAATTTGCTCGTACCATGGCCCATTTTAATGTTTTGGTGCAAACTTGAAATATTTCGAAACAAAGGGAGATTACCGTAATTTCCTTTTACTAGGAAGCCAAGGAAGATAATCCACTTTAAAATGGCCGGTAACTGGAATTACCGGAAACCTCTTATTTACCGAAAACCACCGAAATACCGGTGTAACAGGAAATCTTCCCCCCCCTGAAAATCTCCCCCCCCCCGGGGGGAAGATTTTCAGGGTTCATCCTAGGAAATCTCCCCCCCCGCCTGAAAATCTTCCCCCCCACCTATTTACATACAAATTTTGCTATATCCATATATTAAACAATTCTGAAATATTTTATGTATGTATTTATAAAATACGATCAATATATATTAAAGGTCGGTTTTATTCACACAAGGTAAACAATAAATAGATTGTATATAGAGAAACTGATGTTTTCCAAAATACATGTCTGATGTTGTCAATGGACATGTACAAATGATCAAGTGAATGTATAAAATAGATTGGGGCAGTAATACTAAAAGGCATATTGTATCCATATTCAAATGTACATATATGTAGGTGGGAATATAATTGTCTCCATAATTGTATCTCCCTGACAAAAATATACTATGGATTTGGTGTAGTCACACATACAATATCTTGACTGGGGGGGGGGGGAAATTTCAAATCTCCCCCCACCCGACATTATTTGATCTTCCATACACAGTACTTACAATTTATCATGATGGGGGGGGGGGGGGGGGGATTTCCTAGGAAATCTCCCCCCACCCGACATTATTTGATCTGCCATACACAAGTACTTACAATATCATGAGGGTGGGGGGGGGGTATTTCCTAGGAAATCTTCCCCCCCACACCACATTATTTGATCTTCCATACACAAGTACTTTACAATATCATGAGGGGGGGGGGGTATTTTCCTAGGAAACTCCCCCCCACCCAACATTACTTTTAATCTCCATACACAAGTACATACAATATCAAGACGGGTGGGGAGAAATTTACCTAGGAGTAAAATCTTCCCCCCCACCCAACATTACTTTATCCTCCATACACATGTACATACTATGTCATGATGTGGGGGAGGGGGGGGGGGGAGGATTTCCTAGAAATCTTCCCCCCCACCCGACATTATTTGATCTTCCCATACATCAAGTACTTACAATATCATAGGGGGGAGGGGGGGGGGGATTTCCTAAGAAATATTCCCCCCCACCCAACATTTATTTTTTCCATACACAAGTACATACAATTTTTATGACGTGGGGGGGGAGGATTCCTAGGAAATCTTCCCCCCCACCCGACAATTATTTGATCTTCCATACACCAGTAAACTTACAATATCATGAGGGGGGGGGGTGGGGGGAGATTTTCCTAGGAAATCATCCCCCCCCCCACCCGACATTAATTTGATCTTCCATACACAAGTACTTTACAATATCAATGAGGGGGGGGGTATTTCCTAGGAAATCTTCCCCCCCACCCGACATTATTTGATCTTCCATACACAAGTACTTACAATATCATGAGGGGGGGGGGGGGGGTATTTCCTAGGAAATCTCCCCCCCACCCAACATTACTTTACTTCCATACACAAGTACATACAATATCAAGACGGGTGGGGGGGGGGAGGATTTCCTAGGAAATCTTCCCCCCCACCCAACATTACTTTATCCTTACCATACACATGTACATACATGATCATTATGTGGGGGGGGGGAGGATATTTCCCTAGTTTAAATCATCCCCCCACCCGACATTATTTTATTTCCTTCATACAAACAGTACGTTAACATATCATGGGGGGGGGGGATTTCTAGAAATTATCCCCCCACCCCCCCCCACCCAACATATTGTTCCATCAACCCCCCCCCCCAGTACCAACACATTTTACTGTACGTGGGGTGTTGTGGGTGGTGGGGGGAGGAATTTCCTATGAAATCTCCCCCCCCACCCGCCATTATCCCCCCCCATCCCTTTAAAACCATTACCCACAAATTTACCTACAAATATCATGAGGGGGGGGGGGGGGGGGGAGGATTTCCTAGGAAATCTTCCCCCCCCTCCCCCCACACCGACATTATTTGATCTTCCATAACACAAGTACTTACATCATCTGTGGGGGGGTGGGGGAGATTTCCTAGGAAATCTTCCCCCCCACCCGACATTATTTGATCTTCCATACACACTCTTACAATATCATAGGGGGGGGTGGGGGGGATTTCCGCCTAGGAAATATTCCCCCCCACCCAACAACATTACTTTTTTTCCATACACAAGTACATACAATTTTATAGTGGGGGGGGGGCCGGGAGGAAATTTCCCTAGGAAATCTTTCCCCCCCACCCCGACATTATTTAGATCTCCGTCCCCACACCAGTACTTTACAATATCATAAGATGGGGGGGGGAGGGGGGGGGGGGGAATTCCTAGGAAATCTTCCCCCCCCACCCACATTACTTATCATCCATACACAAGTACAATACAATATCATACGGGTGGGGGGGGGGGGAGGGGGAGGATTTCCTAGGAAAATACTTCCCCCCCACCCAACATTACTTTTTACATCCTCCATACACATGTACATACTATGTCATGATGTGGGGGGGGGAGGATTTCCGGACTTTCCCACTAGGAAATCCATTTCCCCCCCCACCCGAACAATTATTTATATCTTCCATACCCCCCACAAACATACATACAATATCATGAACGGGGGGGGGGAATTTTCCTAGGAAATATTCCCCCCCACCCAATTCATTTGGATTTTTCCATACACCCCCCAGACCCCCTTACAATACCAATTTTTATGGGGGGGGGGGGGGGGGGGGGGGGGGGGGGGGGGGGGGGGGGGGGGAACCCCGGGTCTTCCCCCCCCACGGGGAGTTACTTTCTACGGGGGGGGGAAATTCTCCCCCCCACCCCGACATTATTGTTTTATCTTCCATACACCATACATACAATATCATGAGGGGGGGGGGGTGGGGGGGGAGGATTCCTAGGAAATCTTCCCCCCCACCCGGACATTATTTTTATCTCATACACAATACTACAATTTTATCCACGGGGTGGGGTGGGGGGAGGATTTCACTACCCGAAATTATTCCCTGCCCACAACAATTATTTTACTTCCAAATACCCACATGTTAAACCATAACACCCAATATTTCAATCAATGGGGGGGGGAGGATTTCCTAGGAAATATTCCCCCTCCACCCAACATTATCAAGTACATACAATTTTATGACGGTGGGGGGGGGGGGGAGGATTTCCTAGGAAATCTTCCCCCCCACCCGCATTATTTGATCTTCCATACACCATACTTACATCACGTGGGGGGGGGGAGGATCCCTAGGAAATCTTCCCCCCCCACCCACATTATTTGATCTTCCATACACAATACTTACAATATCATGGGGGGGGGGGAGGATTTCCTAGGAAATATTCCCCCCCACCCAACATTATTTTATCTTCCATACACATGTACATACTATCATGACGTGGGGGGGGGAGGATTTCCTAGATTCCCCCCCACCCCAACATTATTTGATCATCCATACACAAGTACTTACATCATGGGGGGGGGAGGATTTCCTAGAAATATTCCACCCCACCCACCCTTATTATTTTATCTTCCATACACAAATACATACTTATCTGACGTGGGGGGGGGGAGGATTTCCTAGAAATATTCCCCCCCACCCAACATTATTTTATCTTCCATACACAATACATACAATATCCTGACGTTAGGATTTCCTAGGAAATATTTCCCCCCCACCCACATTATTTTATCTTCCATACACAAGTACATACAAATCATGAGGGGGGGGGGGGGGGGAGGATTTCCTAGGAAATATTCCCCCCCCACCCAACACCTTATTTTAAATCTTCCACACAAGTACATACAATTTTATGACTGGGGGGAGGATTTCCTAGGAAACTTCCCCCCCACCCACCTTATTTTTGATCTTCATACACCCTACTACAATATCTGAGGGGGGGGAGGATTTCCTAGGAAATCTTCCCCCCCACCCGACATTATTTGATCTCCATACACAAGTACTTACAATATCATGGGGGGGGGGGGGGTATTTCCTAGGAAATCTTCCCCCCCACCCAACATTACTTTATCTTCCATACACATGTACATACAATATCATGACGGGGGGGGGGGGGAGGATTTCCTCCCAGTCATGTAAATACACGGTCATGGTAGTGGGGGGAGTAATGTCATGTTGGGGGTTAAGTTCCTATGAAATATACCCCCCCAGTCATGTAAATACAGTCATGGTAGTGGGGGAGTAATGTCATGTTGGGGGATTGGGGGATAAGTTCCTAGGAAATATATATCCCCCCCCAGTCATGTAAATACACGGTCATGGTAGTGGGGGAGTAATGTCATGTTGGGCGATAAGTTCCAATGAAATATACCCCCCACCCCCAGTCATGTAAATACGGTCATGGTAGAGGGAGAGTTAATGTCATGTTGGGGATAAGTTCTAGGAAATATATATCCCCCCCAGTCATGTAAATACAGTCATGGTTAAGTTCCTAGGAAATATACCCCTCCAGTCATGTAAATACACGGTCATTGTAGTGGGGGAGTAATGTCATGTTGGGGGATAAGTTCCTAGGAAATATACCCCCCCCCCCCCCGAGTCATGTAAATACACGGTCATGGTAGTGGGGGAGTAATGTCATGTTGGGGGATAAGTTCCTAGGAAATATACCCCCCCAGTCATGTAAATACACGGTCATGGTAGTGGGGGAGTAATGTCATGTTGGGGGATAAGTTCCTAGGAAATATATCCCCCCCCCCCCACCCCCCGTCATGTAAATACACGGTCATGGTAGTGGGGGAGTAAATGTCATGTTGGGGGATAAGTTCCTAGGAAATATACCCTCCCCCCCAGTCATGTAAATACAGTCATGGTAGAGGAAAATATACCCCCCCCCCCCCCCCCCCCCCCCTCATGATATTGTATGTACATGTATATGGAAGATAAAATAATGTCGGGTGGGGTGAAGATTTCCTAGGAAATCCGCCCCCCCCAACAAAGATCCTAAAGATATCCTCCCCCCCTCCAAACGCATGATAGTATGTACATGTGTATGGAAGATAAAATAATGTTTGGGTGGGTGGGGGGAAGATTTCCTAGGAAATCCTCCCCCCCAGATAAAATAATGTGGTGAAAATAATATTTTCCTAGGAAATCCTCCCCCCCCCCGTCATGATATTGTATGAATACATCCTGTATGAAGATATGTCAAATGTGGAAGATCGGGTGGGGGGAAGATTCCTAGGAAATCCTCCCCCCCCCCCCCGTCAGGATATTGTATGTACTTGTGTATGGAAGATAAAATAATGTTGGGTGGGGGGGGGAATATTTCCTAGGAAATCCTCCCCCCCCACGTCATGATATTGTATGTACTTGTTGTATGGGAGATGAAATATTGTTGGGTGGGGGGGAATATTTCCTAGGAAATAAATCCTCCCCCCCCCCTCATGATATTGTATGTACTTGTGTATGGAAGATAAAATAATGTCGGGTGGGGGGGGAAGATTTCCTAGGAAATCCTCCCCTCCCCACGTCATGATATTGTATGTACTTGTGTATGGAAGATAAAATAATGTTGTGTGGGGGGGAAGATTTCCTAGGAAATCCTCCCCCCCCTCCCCCCCCCCAGATAAAATAATGTTGGTGGGGGGAATATTTCCTAGGAAATCCTCCCACCCCCCCCCCCCCCCCCCCGTTCATGATATTGTATGTACTTGTGTATGGAAGATAAAATATTGTCGGGTGGGGGGAAGATTTCCTAGGAAATCCTCCCCCCCCCCCCCCAACGTCATGATATAGTATGTACATGTGTATTGGAAGATAAAATAATGTTGGGTGGGGGGGAAGATTTCCTAGGAAATCCTCCCCCCCCCCCCAGTCATGATATTGTATGTACATGTATTGGAAGATAAAATAAGTCGTCGGTGGGGGGGGAAGATTTCCTAGGAAATCCTCCCCCCCCCCCAACGCCATGATATAGTATGTACATGTGTATGGAAGATAAAATAATGTTGGGTGGGGGAAGATTTACCTAGGAAATTCCCCCCCCCCCCGTCAGGAGATATTGTATGTACTTGTGTAATGGAAATAAAATAATGTTGGGTGGGGGGGGGGGGGATATTTCCTAGGAAATCCTCCCCCACCCCCCCCCCAACGTCATGATATAGTATGTAACATGTGTATGGAAGATAAAGTAATGTTGGTGGGGGGAATTTTTCCTAGGAAATCCTCCCCCCCCCCCCCCCCCACGTCATGATATTGTATGTTACTTGTGTATGGAAGATTGAAATATTGTTGGGTGGGGGGGAATATTTCCTAGAAATCCTCCCCCCACCCCCCCCCCCCCCCTCATGATATTGTATGTACTTGTTGTATTGGAAGATAAAATAATGTCGGGTGGGGGTTGATAGTGTGGTACATATAGGGGTTGATAGTGTGGTACATATAAAGCACAATATTTGTTTAGGAGTGAATTTTGATCAATAAAGACACAACTGAGTACGCTTTTGACTACAAAATAACAATAATAAAAAATAAAAAATAAAAATAAAAAAAATAATTGGTGGGGGGGAATATTTCCAGGTGGGTGGGGGGGAAGATTTCCTAGGAAATATACCCCCCGGGGGGGAAGATTTCCTAGGAAAATCTTCCACCCGCGGGGGAAGATTTTCAGGGGTGCACCCGAAAAGAGGGGGGGAAGATTTTCAGGGGGGAAGATTTCCTATGACACCGGAAACCCCTGTAATTCACTATATAATAACATAAATAAGTGTTTGTTGTGTGATAAATGGTTTGTTTACTATATTACACTAATTACAAACTATTTGTGTGAAATAAAATGAGTTAGGATCCTCTTGTTTGGTGTTTAATTCCAAATTCAGATCGACTGTGAAATTTACCGGAAAACACTCGCAGTTACGAACGGACAGTACTAATAGTCTGTTCCTCACAAATAATAGATAATAATAGTATCTTAGGCATGGTATTATAATTATTATAATTACTATAATGATTAAATATTGTGTTTCAAATATGATGCTGTCTTATGTAGATAGTGTTATTATTCCAGATTTGCGTGATATATATTACCGGAAAACACATTCGTTGACTCGATTTACCGGAAAACACCTTCGCTGACTCGATGTCCGTGATTTACCGGAAAACACATGTGTGTGTACAGTATATTATATAATAGTCTGTTCCTCACAAATAATAGATAATAATAGTATTTTAGGCATGGTATATTAATTGTATCCCCCAGACTACCGTCGGGTGATACTATGGATTTGACAGCGCGCCGCGTCAGCGTCCGCGTCCGCGTCCGCCGCAGACACTTTTTGTCCGGAGCATAACTCGAACACCCTTTGGAATATTTTCATGAAACTTCACACATGCATAGACCACGACCCGAAGGTGTGTCGCGCACAAGAATGACAACTCTTGCATAGCTAATTTTTGAGTTATCTCCCTTTTTTGTTTCTCGCACTGATTTCGTGTCCGGAGCATAACTCCACCACCCTTTCGAATATTTTCATGAAACTTCACACATGCATAGACCACGACCCGAAGGTGTGTCGCGCACAAGAATGACAACTCTTGCATAGCTAATTTTTGTTTTTTAGTTATCTCCCTTTTTTGTTTCGCGCACTGATTGACCATAACTAAACTCGACCACCCTTTGGTAATATTTTTATGAAACTTAACACATTCAATTAGACCACGAACCGAAGGTGTGTCGTGCACAAGAATGACAACTCTTGCATAGCTAATTTTTGAGTTATCTCCCTTTTTTGTTTTCGCTCACTGATTTCCTGTCCGGAGCTAACTCGACCACCCTTTGGAATATTTTCATGAAACTTCACACATGCATAGACCACGACCCGGAGGTGTGTCGCGCACAAGAATGACAACTCTTGCATAGCTAATTTTTCAGTTATCTCCCTTTTTTGTTTTGCGCACTCTACAAACTGGACAATAATGCATGAAGACCTGTTTTCTCGTCTGCTCTGTATACCTTTTCTCGTGTGCTCTGTACACCTTACCTGTAGAGAGAACAATAGAAACTGGGAGAACCATGTGCTAAGCATGGGCTAGCATGTGCAGATGTCCACTGCTTGACCACTGCTTGACCACTGCTGACCAGGTAATTTATACAGGTAAATCACTACATTGGGTACTGTGTTGAAAATATTGTGGCATTATGTGGACCTCTGCAGATATATGTATACTGAGCAAAACTAGAAACGTCCCTGCATGTTTAAGGAAAGATTCATCAAAAACCAAAAGGGTTACTTTTAAAAATCAAAATGGAAAAACAAGTTCATTCATTTCTGTATCAAAGCCAATAAATTGCATTTGGATATCTTGTTAAATATTCGAGAGATAACCGGCCAAGGGCGGTAGGGGTCAAAATCAAAAATCACAAAAACTCAGAAATGTGTTACTTAATGTTTAGAGATGGAATTTCAATAAGTAATGTGGCAAATTCAGTAAATCTCGTTAGTACCGAGTGTGGCCACCATTTGCATGAATGCATGCAATGATCCTACGCCGCATCGACGTGACGTAACGCAATACCAGTGCGTTGGGCAAATTCCTCCATTCCCGTTGTAACGCCCGTGTAAGATCGCGAACATTGTCAATCTGATGGTTAGCTCGTGCTTTGCGGCCCAGCTCATCCCATATGTGCTCAATGGGATTGAGATCCGGGGTGGGGAGACGCGGGCCATGGCATGACGTCGACGTTGTTTTGCTGTAAGTATTGAGTGGTGACCCTGGCTACTGAGGGCGGGCATTGTCGTGCATCAATGTCACACCAGGACCATGCTGACGGATAAATGGTAAGGCATGTGCATTTAGCACATCTGCAACATAACGTTGTGCATTGATGTTGCCCTGTACAACAACCAAATCTGTCTTCCGGTTTCCCATGATCCCACCCCAGACCATTACGCTCCCTCCCCCAAACCTGTTCTTCTCAACAATGCAACAATCGGTGAATCTTTCATTTTTACGCCTGTATACCCGTAATCATTCCGTCAGCATGACTAACTGTGAACCGAGATTCATCGGTGAACAAAACTTGGTTCCAGTCAGCCCTTCTCCAGTTCAGATGATGTCGCGCCCATAACAGTCTGGCAGCACGGGTGACGTTGGGTCATTATCTGACCAGTGTAGGGCGGCGTGCCCGGATTATTGGTTGGGCGTTACGACGTAACCGGTTGCGAATGGTCTGCCCTGAGACACCGTATCGCTTAGCAGTGACTGTGGCTGCCAATCGACGTTGACGTTAAGTGCGTCAACGTAATGTAACGATCGGCTCTTTAGCCGTCGTTAACACGAGGCCCTACCAGGTCGCTGCCGGTCGTGAACAGCCCCAGTCTGCTGGTACGGGCTGCAAGACGATCAATCGTCTTCCGACAGCAACCAAACCGAGGCGCGACCGCCCTGGCGGCCATCCACCCGCAAGCATCCCAATTGCCTGATTTCGCTCGTTTTCGGAAAGCCGTGGCATATCGAAAACAGTGAAAAATTAAAAAAGTTTTTTAATTTTCCGAATAGCCCCTATCGCATGAATGGTACGACATGAACTGAATCACCTTATCGATGACAAGTATAGCGTGCACGTGCAAAAAGTGGAAATCAACGTTCCGGTCACTGGCCGCTATGTAAACCGTGTGTATCGGCTAAACTCTACACGATCGTATTCTGAACATCGCCACGGTTTAAAATACATGTACTTTGAACATGTGGTACATACATAGACAGAGCTACACCGGCTATAAAACAGGGACGTTTCTAGTTTTGTTGAGTATAGATAAATATAGGACTATTAAAAAAAAATCTGGTCTCCAATAGCAAGCATTATTATTTTTAAACTTTTTTTTTTTCATTTTTTTTTTTTTTTTTTTTTTCATTATTTTTTTTCATTTTTTTTTTCATATTATTTTTCAATTTGACTGGAAAAAAAATCTGGGCTCCAGTAGCAAGCATTATTATTTTTAAACTTTTTTTTTCCATTTTTTTTTTTTTTCATTTTTTTTTTCAAATTATTTTTCAATTTTTGTCCAGTAGCAGAAGGTCGTAAGTGCTATATACAGACTATTCACCTGTACATGTGCTAGCATGTGCAACTGACCACTGACCACTTACAGGTAATTTATACAGGTAAATGATTATATTACATTTCCGTAAACTGTGTTGAAAATATTGTGGCATTATGTGGACCTGTGCAGATATATGTAGATAAATATAGGACTATTAAAAAAAATTCTGGGGCTCCAGTAGCAAGCATTATTATTTTTTAATTTTTAAATTTTTTTTCCATTTTTTTTTTTCATTTTTTTTTTCAAATTCTTTTTCAATTTTTGTCTAGTAGCATAAGGTCGTAAGTGCTATATACAGACTATTATCATATAATAAAACAATTATTGACTAGTGAGCCATAGAATATAATCTGATATTCTATGGTTCACTAGTCAATAATTGTATAATATGTTCGGGCCAGTGAAAATTGCTTTCGGGCCCAGGCTCGAGGTCAAGGCGGGACAAGGCGAGGCATCTGATTCCGCGGAATTCATGTTTACTTATCTCCCTTTGTTGTTTCGTGCTCTGATTTTGTATCCAAAGCATAACTCGAACAGCATATACGCATTGCTCTAATGGTCCTCTACCGCCCTGTGCCAAATCCACGTTCGTTCTGCCCCCGTCAAGCCCAGGGTCAAGGTCACATACTTAGTGCTTCAAAAACATTAACGCTTGGGTATATCTTATACTTTCTGTTTTCTTTCATGGATCATGGATCATCTTCATATTTCATATACGCATTGCTCTAATGGTCCTCTACCGCCCTGTGCCAAATCCACGTTCGTCCTGCCCCACCAATCCCAGGGTCAAGGTCACATACTTGGTGCTTCAAAAACTTTAAACGCTCAGGTAAAATATCTTATAATTTTTATTTCCATTCACGGATCAACTTCATATTTCATATACGCGTTGCTCTAATGGTCGTCTACCGCCCTGTGCCAAATCCACGTTCGTCCTGCCCCCGCCAAGCCCAGGGTCAAGGTCACATACTTAGTGCTTCAAAAACTTTAACGCTCGGGTAAATATCTTATAATTTCTGTTTTCTTTCATGGATCATCTTCATATTTCATATACGCATTGCTCTAATGGTCCTCTACCGCCTGTGCCAAATCCACGTTCGTCCTGCCCCGCCAATCCCAGGGTCAAGGTCACATACTGGTGCTTCAAAAACTTTAATGCTCAGGTAAATATCTTATAATTTTTCTTTCCATTCACGGATCAACTTCATATTATTTCATATATGCGTTGCTCTAATGGTCTCTACCGCCCTGTGCCAAATTCCACGTTCGTCCCGCCCCGCCAAGCCCAGGGTTAACATCATATACTTAGTGCTTCAAAAACTTTAACGCTCAGGTAAATATCTTATAATTTCTGTTTTCTTTCACGGATCAGCTTCATATTTCATATGCATTGCTCTAATGGTCCTCTACCGCCCTGTGCCAATCCACGTTTGTCCTGCCCCCGCCAAGCCAGGGTGAAGGTCACATACTTGGTGCTTCAAAATCTTTAACGCTCAGGTAAAAGAAAATTTTGACTTGCAATTTGGCCTCATTTATTATCAAAGCGATATGTGGGACATCCGTGTTCTATGAACACATTTTCTAGTTTATTAAACTTCACACATGCATAGAAGACGACCCAAAGGTGTGTCGCACGTAAGAATGACAACTCTTGCGTCGTTAATTTCTTAGTTATCTCCCTTTGTTGTTTCGTGCACTGATTTCGTGTCTGGAGCATAACTCGAACACCCTTTGGAATATTTTCATGAAACTTCACACATGCATAGACCACGACCCTAAAGGTGTGTCCCGCAAGAATGACAACTCTTGCATCACTAATTCTTTAGTTATCTCCCTTTGTTTTTCCGTCACTGATTTTGTCTCCGGAGCATAACTCGAACACCCTTTTTTCAAACTACTTGTGTATCTGGGGAGGGGGATACACATGCGCTTGTCGACAAGCGTCCATTTCTAGTTATTATAATTATTATAATTACTATAATGATTAAATATTGTGTTTCAAATATGATACTGTCTGGTGTAGATAGTATTATTATTCCAGATTCCAGATTAGCGTGATATATTACCGGAAAACACATTCATTGACTCGATTTACCGGAAAACACCTTCGCTGACTCGATGTTCGTGATTTACCGGAAAACACGTCAGGGTAATATACCGAAAACCATTTTGTGCCCTTGGTCTCACGTTCATTAAACCCACCGAAGGGAAGGATTATTTTCTATTTAAATAAAATTAAATAAAAATTAAGCAGAACCTCTCTAATGTTGACATCCTTGGCGACAGTGTGTGTTTTTATAATAATATGTGTGTACAGAATTTTGTATCAGGGAAAACACTGCATTATTCGGTTATTCAACATGCATATTTGAAGCTGTGACGGGAGAAATGGAGTTTATGGGATTCGAGACCAGTGTAGATCCAGATGAAATAGCACACTCTTGTAGCCAGATTATAAGTTATATTGCTTGTTAGAAGCATGAAGGGCGTTTCATTGGTGGAATCGCGAACAATGCAGACCCTGATCGGACTGAGGATGTACAGGCTGATCTGGAGCCACGCTGGTCGCAAAACCCATAAGCCCCATTTCTCCAGTGACAGTCACAGCCACATGTATGTTTTACTTACCAGTAATGCTGGTATAATTTATTCCAGAACAATGCTGGTGGAAGTTCTAATGATGTTCCTGCCGGATGTCATTATTCTGTTGTTCCCGAGGACTCCATACATGTCATTCCAATATTAAACATGACATCATCATGTTCAAGTTCAGTGTTTGTATTTGTATGTAAATGTCCAGTCAGAGTCGATAAGCAATGATACATTGAACGTTAGACAACTCAGACATACTTAATGAGGCACGATCACGGTAGTCTCCCTTTCTAATAATACTATATCGGTCGCTTTATCGCGGAAATATGTGCTTTCTTCTTCGTGTTTTCATCTAAAAACTTCATATCAGGTGACATACTAACGATATATGGTAGAAATAGTATATAATATAATAATACAAGTTGTTTTTAATGAAGATTTGGGTAGATTTGGGTAGATTTGGGTAGATTTGGGTAAATCGTGCTGCCGAGTTTTGTGTCATATTGTTTAATTGTCTCTCAATAACAAAATAGCGAAGTATGAACGTCAACACCTGCAGGTTTTTTCTATATTTTAGTGCGCGAAATGCAAATGCTATTACACAAATTTTTTATGCCCCCGCCACCGAATGGTGAGGGGGGCATATAGTGTTACCGGCGTCCGTACGTACGTAACGTACGTACGTCCCGAAACCTTAACGCTCTGGTAAATGGCTTATAATTTCTGTTTCCTTGCTCGGATCTGCTTCACATTTCACACACACATTGCTCCTATGGTCTTCTGCCACCCTGTGACAAATCCACATTCGTCCCGCCCCCGCTAAGCCCAGGGTCAAGGTCACACACTTGGTGCGTTCAAAACCTTAACGCTCGGGTAAATGGCTTATAATTTCTGTTTCCTTGCTCGGATCTGCTTCACATTTCACACACGCATTGCTCCAATGGTCCTCCCTTACAGAAATGAAAACCTTGCCGCAAGGTTGCCGCAAGGTTGCCGCAAGGTTGGTTGCCGCAACCTTGCGGCAACCTGATCAGTGTGCCAGAAGACTGTGCCGCAAGGTTGCAGATACGTGCCGCTAGTGGCCACCTTTTTTCTGCCCAGTCTCACATTGCCACAAGTGTGCCACAAAATAGTACTATGTGCCAGAACATTGCCACAACGGGTACTTTATACAAAATGTGCATCATAAGCGTGCCAGAACCATGCCACAAACAAATCTTTGTGCAAGATTTAAATAGCAGGTTGCCACAAAGTTGCCACAACTGGTACTTTGCAAGATGACACATGATAAGCGTGCCAGAACATTGCCACAAATGAAACTTGTTGCCAGATTGAAAATAGCAGGTTGCCACAAAGTTGCCACAACCGTTACTTTGCAAGATAGCACATCATAAGCGTGCCATAGCATTGCCACAAAAGAAACTTTGTGTGAGATTGAAATAGCAGATTGCACAAGGTTGTCTGAAATGGCTAAGTTGTTTAATCGGAAAAAGTATAAACATAAACATAGTAATACATACAATGCAGACTTTAATACATACAGTGGGCTTTGGCTACAAGTTCTTACAAAACGTATATATCACTCATTTGAAACCGTTTCGTTTTGGGCTTGAACATTATTCAATGTTCAATGGGGTGGGGGGGGGGGAGTGTTGTTACCGCTCATTTGAACCGTCTCGTTTGAACATTATTAATTGTTCAATGGGGGGGGGGGGGGGGGAAGGGGGGGTGGGGGGGGGGGGGGGGGGGGGCCTTGAACATTTAATGAAAAGCTGTTGGAAAAGGTGGGGGCTTATATTTTTCTAAGGTGAGTTAACAAAATTTATCCAGCCCCATTCCCACCCCAACCCCCTGGGTCATAAATAATGACCAGACTCTTAGATTGGTATTATACTAGCGTGTTCAAAATATGAAGCATAAGAACATAATAATGACTGATAGATTGCCAATGGTGTTGCATGTATGTTCAACAGCAAAATGTGTGGGGTGGGTGAGAGCTTCCTTGTATATTTAACAATGAAAATACAAAATTTCCTTCACTGGGAAACCAATTTGTTCGAATTATTTTGCTATTGGCGTTTTCATGTTGGACAAGAAAATGGAGTCATGTGTTAGAATGTAATAACGAGATGGTGCCTAAAAGGAGTATTATAATAAACACAAAATCATTTAAATTTGTTAACAATTATATTTCTACAGCTTTTAAACGAGTACTAATGTACATTACTATTGAAGATTATATAGTAGTTATATAGTAGTATTCCTTCTTTATCCGTTTATTATAAAGTTATTTTCAAAAATAAATGTTCCACTATAATAAGTCCATTAGTAAACAAGAGTTATCTCCCCTAAGTCAGAACAAGACTACTGTCACGTACCACATTTTGGTCTAGAAAGTTCATTTTTAGTGCAAATTTGTATAACTTCGAACTCCTTGTTTGGTGTGTAGCACCAGACGAAGACAAAATCAAACAATTTTATAGGAATGACACTGAATATAATCTGTGCTGGGCTAATGTTAAACCGGCGATATGTTTTTTATGCAAAGTCATGCTGTCAACGCGAATGGTGAGACATGATGGTTCACAACAGAAATCTATAGGGTGTATGAAAGTTACAGAAATAATTCATAAACTGCTTAAAACCAGTGAAATAAAGAAAATAATTTGAAATAGCTGGAAATTAATCAAATTTTCTTAGTTTTCTGAAAATACAGAATGGCCTTGCCCGATGTGTCACTCGCCAAATCGGACCAGTGAAAATCCTCTCGCCAACATGAAAATTGAATCGCCATGGCGAGCGGGGCGAGTGAATTTTTAAGCCATGTTACACATTACAAAATTCCTAAATGTCCCAAGTCTTAGGAGTTTCATCTTGTGTTAAATATGGAAATTTAGAGAATGTTAGTAATATTGGTGGTTCTTGAATGTGTACCCTTATGATTCTCACTGAAATTACCATTTGAGATATCAATGTAGACTCACTGAAATGTCAGGGAATTATTAACATCCAAGACACATGTGGACAGAGAGAGAGAGAGAGAGAGAGAGAGAGAGAGAGAGAGAGAGAGACAGACAGACAGACAGACAGACAGACAGAGAGAGAGAGACAGACACAGAGAGAGACAGACACAGAGAGAGACAGAGAGACACACAGACACAGAGACACACACACGCACACACACACACAACACACACGTATGATTATGCACACACTTGTGTCGGAACAATGCTCTCGCAGTCTTTGTGGCTGCAGAGATTGAGGCGAAAAATAAGCGCCTGAATTACAGACATACAACAACAACAACAACTAGAAGTTAAGCTGTCACATGGTTTAAATTATTTATGATTTAAACATGAATTACTTCAATATGTAAGTCAACAATCAAACCACAGTAAACTATTTCACAATCAATGAACTAGACTCAGAAAGGTTTAAGACTAGTCTATGTATCACTTAAATCTAATAAGAAAATTTTGAGTTCCAAATTATGAAAGAACTAACCAGTAACCGACTGGATCCAGTAAACAACGTATGCGATATTGGACTCGCATTCCATCACTTTCCAGTGTTAAAGACACAATACAATTACAAATCAAAAGACAGGCATAATACTACAAACTGGATAAAAGACTGACACACATACTGTACGTGACTAGCTAGCTGACAGACACTTGACGATTGATTAATTTATGCGCACAACCAAACTACAGTAAGAGATTTCATAAACAAATGAACTATAACTATATATATAGCTAGCTACTGTCTGTTCCACGTATTGCTGCCTATCTATCTATCTCTATATTCTATCTATATATTTTCAGGGTCATATATATTAAGGAAACCAATAGAAATTCGCTGTGAAAAGCTTTTTTTGCAATCTGTTTTGGTCACAAATCATCTACATCTGCATTATCTGGGCATTTACAAATGTAGCATATTTATGTTCATGCAATCAATCTGTCCCACACTATTAGAACTGTTCAACTTCATTAACATTCAAACATATATATATATGAGTATATAAATAGCATCTTTCTCACTTTGAGTTAATGTTAGTATGTGTGGTCGACCAAAATAAATTATTTCCTCGGAAACTTGCAGTCTTGTTCTTGGTCCATCGCCTCTAGGATAGGTCAGCTTATGGTAGATGTGCGGTGCGATCCCTGTTTATTAGTGTGCATCATATTTTCATTCTTGGAGAATTTCTGAAGTAGTGAACTGGCATTTGCAATCTGCATTTCAAAATTCTGTGACCCATGCATGAAACAGTTTCCTGAGATCTCCATTTAAGTCTTCATAGATATTCAAAGCATGAAAATGTCCAGAGAGGTCCATGGTTCCGAACGCAAGAAGGTAAATTTATGTTATATGTGCACTTGTTTTCTAAATACAACGATGGCATATTCTCAGACAGAAATGCTGCAGTAACAACGTAGAATTTTTCAGATCGTCATTTGTAATAACTGATTTTAGAAGCAGGTAAATGCCATTAACAAAAAGCATATATATATTGCATGATTGCATTATCTATTTGCAATATATTTGCAGAGCATTTGCAAAATAATTGCAGTGTAATTGTTTTTTATTTGCCAAGTAATTGCACATGCAGGGTTTGCAATCTATTTGCGGCAAACCTTCTGCGAAGGGTTGTTGAAGTTCTTGCGCATACCCTTTGCAATCTGTTTGCAGTCTGTTTGCACACGTCGTTCCAAATCTACACTACAGACAAATATTTGTAGAACATACTTTGCAAACACTTTTGCAAACAATTTGCAAAGGGATATAATATATTCCGCATACCCCCTCCATTCATAGGGGTAGTGAGTTTGAATCTTAGTTGTTCATACATACATGTATATTTTGATTTGTTTATGTTTTATTACATATTTCTTTTTTATGTGTGTTGCTCTTACAAATTACTTTAATTAAGCATGAGATAGATTATATGTAGAACGTTAGTCTCCCTTTGAAGAAAACTAATAACTAAATGCACACTCATTTCATATATGTGTACATGAAGAATCTGGAGTATGTTCTCGCCGATCGTGTCACATTGAGGTCATATAACAATAGTGATAATCATTGCCTATTCACGTATTCCCGTATCCAGCAGGCAATCATAAAAATAACAGAATGATATCGACAAAAGTAATGCGTTTTGTGAGGTTCGAACTCTCGACCAGATGAAATGAACAAAGTTCTGCTAACATATAGATATTCTCCCGCTTCGATACTACTGAGCCACACTACATGTCTATTTTGCGCACCTTCAAAGAAAAGGGTGTATATAATAGTGTTGCACATGTCCGTCCGTCTATATATGGCCAGAATAATTATATGTTCCACAACTATATATGCTGCAAATATAACGTACTGCTACAACTGTGCCGTAAGGTTGCCGCAACTGTGTGCCGCAAGGTTGCCGCAACTGTGTGCCAGAACGCTCATTTGCATACGAAATACCACCTTCCGGCAACCTTGCGGCAACCTTGCGGCAACCTTGCCACAAGTGTGCCGCAACTGTGTGCCACAAGGTTGCCACAACTGTGTGCCGCAAGGTTGCCGCAACTATGTGGCAGAACGCTCATTTGCATACGAAATACGACCTTGCTGCAAGCTTGCCGCAACTAGTTGCCGCAACCTTGCCGCAACCTTGCCGCAATTGGTTGCCAGAGACCTGATATTTCAGCTAGCTCTGCCACCCTGTGACAAATGCACATTCGTGCCACCCCCGCTAAGCCCAGGGTCAAGGTCACAGACTTGGTGCGTTTGAAACCTTAACGCTGGGTAAATGCCTTATAATTTCTGTTTCCTTGCTTGGATCTGCTTCACATTTCACACACGCATTGCTCCAATGGTCCTCTGCCACCCTGTGACAAATCCACATTTCGTCCCGCCCCCGCTAAGCCCATGGTCAAGGTCACAGACTTGGTGCGTTCGAAACCTTAACGCTCGGGTAAATGCCTTATAATTTCTGTTTCCTTGCTCGGATCTGCTTCACATTTCACACACGCATTGCTCCAATGGTCCTCTGCCACCCTGTGACAAATCCACATTCGTCCCGCCTCCGCTAAGCCCATGGTCAAGGTCACAGACTTGGTGCGTTTGAAACCTTAACGCTCGGGTAAATGCCTTATAATTTCTGTTTCCTTGCTTGGATCTGCTTCACATTTCACACACGCATTGCTCCAACGGTCCTCTGCCACCCTGTGACAAATCTACATTTGTGCCGCCCCCACTAAGCCCATGGTCAAGGTCACAGACTTGGTGCGTTCAAAACCTTAACGCTCGGGTAAATGCCTTATAATGTCTGTTTCCTTGCTCGGATCTGCTGCACATTTCACACACTCATTGCTCCAATGGTCCTCTACCACCCTGTGACATTTCCACATTCGTCCCTCTCCCGCTAAGCCCAGGGTCAAGGTCACAAACACTCGGGTAAATGGCTTATTATGCCCCCGCAACCGAATGGTGAGTGGGGCATATAGTGTTACCGGCGTCCGTCCGTACTCGGGTAAATGGCTTGTAATCAAATATGCCTCGTTTTCTTTGGCTGCCAGCGGGGGCATTCGTGTGCCGACAGGCCACGTTTCTAGTTACTGTGTAGCGTGGGGGGTGTAGCGATATAGTGCAACCTGTTCCCTATAAATTAAAATTTATAAAGCGGAAAACGGTTTTTACATGCAACTGCAAGCCACAATGACAATGGAGGTGTGAATTTTTTGTCATTTCAGCTTTAGCTGACTTTTTTTGTCATTTATGAAAAGGGGTGTTTTTGTTCTCAAAAATACGAAAATTACTTTCAAAAAGTGCAGATCCTGATGAGATGGTTCGTCACGAGCCGGCTCATCCGGATCTACACTGTTTGCCAATACTACTATACAGGCCTGATCTGTTGAAAGGGGTAAGAGACAAACAGGTACATGTCACAAAGCTTTTTTTCTGAAGAGTATAATAACTATTGAAACATTTATAATCTCACTGATTAAAATTCAATGCATATTTTATATTTATGCCCCTGGCCTCGGTAAAGCCGGGAGGCATATAATGTTTGAACTGTGTGTGCATGTGTGGGTCCAGTTAAGACGTTTGCCGGATGTGGCTATTCTGCCACTGGGGGCAATTGTGCACCGACATGCCACATTTTCTACCAGTGGACATATGTGTGTGTGTGTGTCTTCAGAGCTCCAGATAAGCTGCGTATTTGTGTAAATACCCAATTAAAATTGCCAAAAACCCAATTTAAATCAGAAGTAGCGAGTATCAAAAAGCAATAACAAATTTGTGGTACCTTTAGTTTATCATGCTACATAAAACAACAGACCACAAATATAGCATATTTTTCTTATTTTCCATGAAAACACATCTTGGTATTTCATTAGAATTGTCTCCAAGGAGACAATTCTAATGAAATGCCAAGATATGTATTGATTTCGAAGCAAACTATTCAAATTGCTGTCTGTTTATGTGTAAACAGTAGTGTGATTTTATTTTACCCAATTAAAATATTGAAATACCCAATTGCTTCAGATATGATGGAGTGAAAATACTCAATTACTAATTCCTTATCTGGAGCCCTGGTGTCTTGATATATCCAACATGATCCCTGGCTGGGTTTGTACATATATCACATGTGATCCATTTGTCCTCGCTCAGTGATCAAGCCGTATACCATGTCATTTAGCATGTGCAAAGACTCAAACTACAGGATGTATATTTGACCAGAGAGGGTTAATTTGCATACTCTCATCCCCACCCACCTGTAAATACATGTAAATTGAATTCATCCTGGTATATATAGTTTCAAAAATATAGAAATCATTGTTTCATACATTAATTTTAAACCAAAGTAAATGAAAAATAAAATTTTACCAAGTACCCCATTTTCATTACAAAAATCGGATGAGAGTCTGCTAATTAATTTATTGCCAACGCATACTTAGATTATTGTGTAACGTGATCCACAGTTGTATATATGTACATGTATATGTGAGGGCCTCATGGAAGATTAGTTTGAAACTAAATGTGTAACCCTCTTAAAATAAGTCTATTATTATTATTCTTGTCATAAATGGATTACTGAATGTATCACTTGTATTTCCGAGATAAATAAACAAATGATTTTCTTTTATTATACCACAGCATATTTATTTTCTTCTAAATATTACATGACAGTATATTGACAATCCCAATGTTGTACAATTGATCCATTCAAACAAGATAGCGACTCGTACAAACTATGCCCCACGGAACCACTCCTTTTGCATTGTCTCTTGTATCTGCAGCAGTTGTTTCCCTTCCCAGTCATCTGGATCATCAACTGTTTGATTACCTGTTGCTTGGTCTGTCTATTTATGGGGAAGACATTTCCAATATGTGGCTGTGAGTGGAGAAATGGGACTTCGTGACCAGTGTGGCTCCTTCTAGTCAAATAGTGCACTCCTGTATTCTGATGATGATCTGCATTGCTTGTTAGAATTAAGATTCGTGTTTCATTCATGTAATTGCGAACAGTGCAGATCCGGATGAGACTTTGCGGAAGCAAAGTCTGATCGACTTTGCGGATGCAAAGTCTGATCTGGATCTACACTGGTCGCAAAAGCCATACGCCCCATTTATCCAACCACAGCCTCATATATAGTCACTGAGGAGGCACCATGTGAAAATAGTCCAGAACTATTTGCAAGCAGTGAAACTGGCTCCAAGATATTTTTTCTGTAAATACAATGTACACACTCAATCCCAATTAAAATTGTCAGCCATTTGTACTGAAAGTAAGTACAATTTTTCCTTACTCTATAGCACACCAGGGATTTCCCTGACCCCTGTTTTCTGCATCCCTGATGCATTTTATTGGCCGAGGACCCACACTGACAATTAGCACTGCATCCCGTGGACCCTCGAAACTTGGCGGTGCAAGTGAATCATTTTCAAAAGTTTGCAGCATTTTAAAACTTTTTGGGAGAGCCTGTGTGACTGCAGCTGTTCTTTATAGAAAACAGTTCAGATAATTCAGGACTATCAGTACCATTTTGATATTATTTTGAATGAAATATGTGTATGCAACTTGGGACCCTAAAAATCACCAGGGACTCCCAAAATAGTAATGTTGGGAACTTTAAAAAATCCTATGGAAATCCCTGGCGCACTATTGAAGCTTGTGTTCAAAAATCTTATTAATTAGTTTTTTTCTGTCTAAGAAAACTGAGAGAACAATAATTATGGTCATCACCATTGGGTCGTGCATGCCCAGATTTCGGTTAACACTTCCATTAATTTCATTTTCTCAACAACTCTTTGGACAAAGTTAATCAAGCTTGGGCAAAGCATACTCCTTCCATAATTTACTACATCCCACTCACCCATCCATGCCCTGACCTATACTCAACAAAACTAGAAACGTCCCTGTTTTATAGCCGGTGTAGCTCTGTCTATGTATGTACCACATGTTCAAAGTACATGTATTTTAAACCGTGGCGATGTTCAGAATACGATCGTGTAGAGTTTAGCCGATACACACGGTTTACATAGCGGCCAGTGACCGGAACGTTGATTTCCACTTTTTGCACGTGCACGCTATACTTGTCATCGATAAGGTGATTCAGTTCATGTCGTACCATTCATGCGATAGGGGCTATTCGGAAAATTAAACAACTTTTTTAATTTTTCACTGTTTTCGATATGCCACGGCTTTCCGAAAACGAGCGAAATCAGGCAATTGGGATGCTTGCGGGTGGGATGGCCGCCAGGGCGGTCGCGCCTCGGTTTGGTTGCTGTCGGAAGACGATTGATCGTCTTGCAGCCCGGTACCAGCAGACTGGGGCTGTTCACGACCGGCAGCGACCTGGTAGGCCTCGTGTAACGACGGCTAGAGCCGATCGTTACATTACGTTGACGCACTTACGTCAACGTCGATTGACAGCCACAGTCACTGCTAGGCGATACGGTGTCTCAGGGCAGACCATTCGCAACCGGTTACGTCGTAACGCCCAACCAATCCGGGCACGCCGCCCGTACACTGGTCAGATAATGACCCAACGTCACCGTGCTGCCAGACTGTTATGGGCGCGACGTCATCTGAACTGGAGAAGGGCTGACTGGAACCGAGTTTTGTTCACCGATGAATCTTGGTTCACAGTTAGTCATGCTGACAGAAGATTACGGGTATACAGGCGTACAAATGAAAGATTCACCGATTGTTGCATTGTTGAGAAGAACAGGTTTGGGGGAGGGAGCGTAATGGTCTGGGGTGGGATCATGGGAAACCGGAAGACAGATTTGGTTGTTGTACAGGGCAACATCAATGCACAACGTTATGTTGCAGATGTGCTAAATGCACATGCCTTACCATTTATCCGTCAGCATGGTCCTGGTGTGACATTGATGCACGACAATGCCCGCCCTCACGTAGCCAGGGTCACCACTCAATACTTACAGCAAAACAACGTCGACGTCATGCCATGGCCCGCGGTCTCCCCGGATCTCAATCCCATTGAACACATATGGGATGAGCTGGGCCGCAAAGCACGAGCTAACCATCAGATTGACAATGTTCGCGATCTTACACGGGCGTTACAACGGGAATGGAGGAATTTGCCCAACGCACTGGTATTGCGTTACGTCACGTCGATGCGGCGTAGGATCATTGCATGCATTCATGCAAATGGTGGCCACACTCGGTACTAACGAGATTTACTGAATTTGCCACATTACTTATTGAAATTCCATCTCTAAACATTAAGTAACACATTTCTGAGTTTTTGTGATTTTTGATTTTGACCCCTACCGCCCTTGGCCGGTTATCTCTCGAATATTTAACAAGATATCCAAATGCAATTTATTGGCTTTGATACAGAAATGAATGAACTTGTTTTTCCATTTTGATTTTTAAAAGTTACCCTTTTGGTTTTTGATGAATCTTTCCTTAAACATGGAGGGACGTTTCTAGTTTTGCTCAGTATACTTTTCTATTGGAATGGCAGAAGCAAATTTTACACTCATAAATCTTTATTATTAACAAGTGAGTTCATGTTAATTTTCTCAACAGCACCCATTAGCTAATATAACGAAACTTTGTCACAGCTACATGTACCTCATTCCATCAATTGTCACGACCCTTCCACCACCCATGTCCTTGACCTTCTTTTCCACTTGAATGACATAGTAAATCTTCATTAACCATTGCATTCATGGTATTTTCTCAACACCATAGGCATATTGGCACATCTTAACCCTTACACTGCTGAATTAAATTGTGTCGTCTGCTGTTTATTTGATATTTTCCATTTTTCTCAGAAAAAACATCTTTTGACAGCACTTTAGAATCATTTCCAATGGAAATGATTCTAAAGTGCTGTCAAACCATGTTTTTAAAAAAGGCAAAATATTAAGCAACAGCAGACGATACTTTTCGTTTCCAGCATTCTAAGGGTTAATGAAACTTGGTCATAGCTTCCTCCTTCAATCACTCGCCACAACCCACACATCCATCATGGTCTTATCTGAGACCTCAATTGAGACAGTGCCTATCATGGTGCAGTAGTTTGCTAACTAAACATGAACTACATGTAGGCTGGTCAAAAACCAAACTTGGTCTCATTTTATGTGGTGGTTGGTTGGGATCATGAGATGGGTAATTTAATGATCAGGATTCATCCTTACCGGAATCTTCACCGGAGATCTGGTTTGGCCCTATGGCATGCCTTTGGCTTCCTTATTGCTTGAGAGCTGAATCTGGTTATGTCCATTGTTAACCCTTTCCCTGTTTTGCGATATTTCGACTCGTCCAAATCCAAAACATCTGAATAAAAGAATCAGATGCTGGGTCAAATGATGGTTAAATTATCTGATAGAGTAGAAAACATTTCCAACAATGTTTCCAAAAGACATCTTCTGCAGAGGCGTGAAAAGTCGTCTCTATCAGAGAAAGGGTTAAGGTAGTAAGATTAGTACTAATCCTAATACTTTTAGGCGGAGTAGCTAAGCGACTCTGGTGTTGTGAGGATCTGACCCCAGGTCATGTTATTCTATTTTCAGGGCTGAATATATCCCCCCCACCATAACAACAGGTGAAATATTGGATTCGACCCCATTAACCCAGCCTAAAATGACTCTAGCTGTTGACAGGCTGTTAAACAGCATTAAATGATATGGTCTCATTTTATTGTGACTTGGTATGTACCTCATCATCAGATCTGTATACTTAATGGCACTGACTCAGTGAGGTGGACACGCCAGCAAATAATGACAGAGGATTTGCTTGCTTCCAACTTCCTGTCTTATAGCCGTAACCTAATAAGAAATAGTGGATTGTATTTAATTTGTCGTGTAGGGCGTTTGAGATGTATTCAGACAAATTTGGCCACAGGTTGAAGTAACGGACCGAGGTCTATAAATACATTAACCCTTAGACCGCTATCTTAATTATTTTGTCGTCTGCTGTTTATTTTCTATTTTCCATTTTTATCATCAAAAACATGCTTTGACAGCACTTTAGAATAATTGTATCCCCCGGACTCCGTCGGGGATACTATGGATTTGACAGCGCGCCGCGTCCGCGTCCGCGTCCGCCGCAGACACTTCTTGTCCGGAGCATAACTCGAACACCCTTTGGAATATTTTCATGAAACTTCACACATGCATAGACCACGACCCAAAGGTGTGTCGCGCACAAGAATGACAACTCTTGCATAGCTAATTTTTTAGTTATCTCCCTTTTTTGTTTCTCGCACTGATTTCGTGTCCGGAGCATAACTCCACACCCTTTGGAATATTTTCATGAAACTTCACACATGCATAGACCACGACCCGAAGGTGTGTCGCGCACAAGAATGACAACTCTTGCATAGCTAATTTTTTAGTTATCTCCCGTTTTTTGTTTCGCGCACTGATTGACCATAACTCGACCACCCTTTGGAATATTTTTATGAAACTTAACACATTCAATTAGACCACGAACCGAAGGTGTGTCGTGCACAAGAATGACAACTCTTGCATAGCTAATTTTTGAGTTATCTCCCTTTTTTGTTTTCGCTCACTGATTTCCTGTCCGGAGCATAACTCCACCACCCTTTGGAATATTTTCATGAAACTTCACACATGCATAGACCACGACCCGGAGGTGTGTGCGCACAAGAATGACAACTCTTGCGTAGCTAATTTTTCAGTTATCTCCCTTTTTTGTTTTGCGCACTCTACAAACTGGACAATAATGCATGAAGACCTGTTTTCTCGTCTGCTCTGTATACCTTTTCTCGTGTGCTCTGTACGCCTTACCTGTAGAGAGAACAATAGAAACTGGGAGAACCATGTGCTAAGCATGGGCTAGCATGTGCAGATGTCCAGTGCTTGACCACTGCTGACCAGGTAATTTATACAGGTAAATCACTACATTGGGTACTGTGTTGAAAATATTGTGGCATTATGTGCAGATATATGTAGATAAATAGGACTATTAAAAAAAAATCTGGTCTCCAATAGCAAGCATTATTATTTTTAAACTTTTTTTTGTAATTTTTTTTTTTTTTTTTTCATTATTTTTTTTCATTTTTTTTTTCAAATTATTTTTCAATTTGACTGGAAAAAAAATCTGGGCTCCAGTAGCAAGCATTATTATTTTTAAACTTTTTTGTTTTCCATTTTTTTTTTTTCATTTTTTTTTTTCATTTTTTTTTTTCAATTTTTGTCCAGTAGCATAAGGTCGTAAGTGCTATATACAGACTATTCACCTGTGCATGTGCTAGCATGTGCAACTGACCACTGACCACTTACAGGTAATTTATACAGGTAAATGATTATATTACATTTCCGTAAACTGTGTTGAAAATATGTGGCATTATGTGGACCTGTGCAGATATATGTAGATAAATATAGGACTATTAAAAAAAATTCTGGGCTCCAGTAGCAAGCATTATTATTTTTAATTTTTAAACTTTTTTTCCATTTTTTTTTTTCATTTTTTTTTTCAAATTCTTTTTCAATTTTTGTCTAGTAGCATAAGGTCGTAAGTGCTATATACAGACTATTATCATATATAATAAAACAATTATTGACTAGTGAGCCATAGAATATAATCTGATATTCTATGGTTCACTAGTCAATAATTGTATAATATGTTCGGGCCAGTGAAAATTGCTTTCGGGCCCAGGCTCGAGGTCAAGGCGGGACAAGGCGAGGCATCTGATTCCGCGGAATTCTTGTTTACTTATCTCCCTTTGTTGTTTCGTGCTCTGATTTTGTATCCAGAGCATAACTCGAACACGCATATACGCATTGCTCTCTAATGGTCCTCTACCGCCCTGTGCCAAATCCACTTCGTTCTGTTCTGGGCCCCCGTCAAGCCCAGGGTCAAGGTCACATACTTAGTGCCTTCAAAAACATTAACGCTTGGGTAAATATCTTATACTTTCTGTTTTCTTTCATGGATCATGGATCATCTTCATATTTACATACGCATTGCTCTAATGGTCCTCTACCGCCCTGTGCAAAATCCACGTTCGTCCTGCCCCACCAATCCCAGGGTCAAGGTCACATACTTGGTGCTTCAAAAACTTTAACGCTCAGGTAAATATCTTATAATTTTTATTTCCATTCACGGATCAACTTCATATTTCATATACGCGTTGCTCTAATGGTCGTCTACCGCCCTGTGCCAAATCCACGTTCGTCCTGCCCCCGCCAAGCCCAGGGTCAAGGTCACATACTTAGTGCTTCAAAAACTTTAACGCTCGGGTAAATATCTTATAATTTTTATTTCCATTCACGGATCAATTCATATTTCATACGCGTTGCTCTAATGGTCGTCTACCGCCCTGTGCCAAATCCACGTTCGTCCTGCCCCCGCCAAGCCCAGGGTCAAGGTCACATACTTAGTGCTTCATCTTTAACGCTCGGGTAAATATCTTATAATTTCTGTTTTCTTTCATGGATCATCTTCATATTTCATATACGCATTGCTCTAATGGTCCTCTACCGCCATGTGCCAAATCCACGTTCGTCCTGCCCCCGCCAATCCCAGGGTCAAGGTCACATACTTGGTGCTTCAAAAACTTTAATGCTCAGGTAAATATCTTATAATTTTTCTTTCCATTCACGGATCAACTTCATATTTCATATATGCGTTGCTCTAATGGTCCTCTACCGCCCTGTGCCAAATCCACGTTCGTCCCGCCCCGCCAAGCCCAGGGTTACATTATACTTAGTGCTTCAAAAACTTTAACGCTCAGGTAAATATCTTATAATTTCTGTTTTCTTTCACGGATCAGCTTCATATTTCATATATGCATTGCTCTAATGGTCCTCTACCACCCTGTGCCAAATCCACGTTTGTCCTGCCCCCGCCAAGCCCAGGGTCAAGGTCACATACTTGGTGCTTCAAAAACTTTAACGCTCAGGTAAAAGAAAATTTTTACTTGCAATTTGGCCTCATTTATTATCAAAGCGATATGTGGGACATCCGTGTTCTATGAACACATTTTCTAGTTCATTAAACTTCACACATGCATAGAAGACGACCCAAAGGTGTGTCGCACGTAAGAATGACAACTCTTGCGTCGTTAATTTCTTAGTTATCTCCCTTTGTTGTTTCGTGCACTGATTTCGTGTCTGGAGCATAACTCGAACACCCTTTGGAATATTTTCATGAAACTTCACACATGCATAGACCACGACCCTAAAGGTGTGTCCCGCAAGAATGACAACTCTTGCATCACTAATTCTTTAGTTATCTCCCTTTGTTTTTCCGTCACTGATTTTGTCTCCGGAGCATAACTCGAACACCCTTTTTTCAAACTACTTGTGTATCTGGGGAGGGGGATACACATGCGCTTGTCGACAAGCGTCCATTTCTAGTTTACAACATGCTTTGACAGCACTTCAGAATCATTTGGAAATGATTCTTAAGTGCTGTCAAAGCATGTTTTTATTGAGAAATAAGGCAAGATATAAAAGCAGCAGCAGACGACAATTGTTGTGAGTAGCCTATTTTTTTTCCCCACTTATTAATGCTTTTAGGTATATTTAATGTATTTATAGACCTCGGTCCGTTACTTCAACCTCTGATTTGGCCATGTACGGAAGAAGCTTTACATTTGTGCCGTGTTCTGATAATACCAGTAGCCTATTTCATCAAAATTGCAAAGTATGCTTTTCAAGCAAAGTATACTTTGAGGGAGTAATCATTTATTTTTCCTGAAATTCATTATTTCATATAGAACTAATGACTGCATATATCTGATGATTAAAGGTATGCAGAATTATTATACTGAATTTATTACATTATCACAGCCAAAATGGCTGTGATAATGTAATAAATTCAGTATAATAAAAATTAATAAATTTATCCTAAAATTTAAAATTTCTCCCTCAAAGTATACTTTGCTAGAAAAGTATACTTTGCAATGTTGGTGAAATAGGCTACTGGCCGATTGCATTTGCGGTCAGTTTACAGTATTTGTACACTGTGCACACTGATCAAGATCTACACTATAGTCAATAATAATAAGCCAGGATTTATTGCGACCTAAAATACAGAAAATCTGTCTATAGTCGGACTGGACATTTATTCTGAGGATACTTATTACTTGTGTATTCCGAGAGCTCCAGATAAGCTGCGTATTTGCTTAAATACCCAATTAAAATCAGAAGTAGTGAGTATCAAAAAGCAATTACAATTTTGTGGTACCTTTATCATGCTGCAGAAAACAACAAACAGACCACAAATATAGCATATTTTTCTTATTTTCCATGAAAACACATCCAAGGAGACAATTCTAATGAAATGCCAAGACATGTTTTCATTTCGAAGCAATCTATTCAATAATTACTGTCTGTTGATGTGTAAACAGTAGTGTGATTTTATTTTACCCAATTAAAACTTTGAAATTTCCAATTGCTTCAGAAATGCTGGAGTGAAAATACTCAATTACTAATTCCTTATCTGGAGCCCTGTATTCCTCATCATATGTACAATGTATGCATGTGTGTTGTGATGTCTTGGCGAGGGGTGACAACAAAAATACTTTTGTTGAGAAATTAGGAAAATAGAAAACGGCTATTCTTGATCCGAACGGATTATATCTGCCTTGATAAACCAAACAAAAACAAGCACATGTACAAACAGCTTGATTTTCTCCCAATGGTGTTTATTATCCCCTCGTCGATAGACTAGTCCATGTGCGTATGTACATTAGGCTACAAAAAATTAATGTTTAGATTCTCATCCAAATTTATTTTTTATTTTCAGGCAATACTAAAACGAGGTGTTGAACGGCAAGGCGCAGTTGCGTGCAATAGTGTTTTGTAATATGTTCATATTGAAGTATTGCTAATCTCGAGGGGGCGGGTTCTGGGGTTGCTGTATTGCGGTACGTAAAGCACTCAGATAAAAAGCTGTGGGAGCGGTATAATACGCGGGCCGCATCATTCTCGTAAATTTTACCAAATGTTTTTTAATTTAAATAAAAAAACCTTGGGCGGGCCGTTTTATTAGGGGCGGGCCGGGATGAGAAACTAAACATTAATTTGTTGTAGCCTTAGTTACACCTTTTACTTTGTAAGGCAAAAATTAAAAATATATTTTTCCCAATAAATCATGAACCGCTTCACCGATGATGATAATATTTGGCCACAATGTGTGTCTACGAATGGTGCTTTGTTTTGCATACATGCACGACTCACGTCCGACCGCCCAAGGTCAAGGTCACTGAGGCAACACTTTTATTTTTTTTATTATCAAGGCTGCCAGCGATGTAATTAGCCTCGTAATAATGATGCCCTTCTTTGTCTTGTGTAGTTTACCCACATATCCCATGGTTTACTCCTATTAACCCTTGGACCGCTATCTTATTTTTTTTGTCGTCTGCTGTTTATTTTTTATTTTCAATTTTTATCATCAAAAACATGCTTTGACAGAACTTTAGAATAATTTACAACATGGTTTGACAGCACTTCAGAAGGTATAAAAAATATAAAATATATAAAAGCAACAGCAGACGACAATTGTTGTGAGTAGCAGTCTAAGGGTTAATCAACCTCATTGATCTGTTGTACAAGTAGACCCAACTCCTTGTATAATTTTGACAGGTTTTGGGATGTTTTCCCTGGCATGCCGTTTCCATGGAAACATGAAAGACGAAAGCTGTGAACCGCCAAACAATATATCTGTAGTAATTTGGGCAAATATCTGATAAATGGGTTTATCGCCTTTGTGACTGGTATAGACCTGGATCAGCGTACAAATCTGTACAGTTTGATCTGCGTCTACATTATTAGCCATTATGTGAACAAACCATTTTTCAGCCTGTTTCATGCGGGATACTGATCGATTCACATATTTTTTTCTGATTTCTTTTATATCCCATTGAAAGTACATGTTGTTACGACTCATTTGAACCGTCTCGATTTCTCTCCCAAAAGTATATGCTGTTACCACTCATTTGAACCGTCTCGATGAGACGATTCAACTGAGTGGTAACGGCATATTATTTTGGGAGAGAAATAAATTCCTGAGAAAAAATGCGTACCTTCTTCATTAAAACTGCCAATGAACACCATAAATGTTTACGACTTTATACAAGGCTATATAATTCCAGCTCAAAAATATTTACACAATTCCCTAACATTTGATTGGTCCGTAGCAAGTCTCTGTCCAAAATTTATATCCCAGTAAACTCCCATGCCGAACTACTTTCCATAACCGTCAGGCGCAGTTAAAATAATTCTTAAAGAAAACGGAAAATAAACACATTTTCTTGATGAATTTATTTCAAATGCTGGAATTATAAGGAATGTATGGCCTTTTTGTGGAATTTATCGGGGATATAAACTTGGAAAAGTCGCGGGAATACTGGACGAGGCCTTCCGGCATTCGTCCAGTATTCCCGCGACTTTTCCAAGTTTATACCCCGATAAATTCCACAAAAAGGCCATTCATTCCTATAATGGCTATCTACTGGTGAAGAACAAAATAATCCCAATATTATCAGATCATGGCCAGTTCAGAAAAAAACATTGACAGAGATGGAGCGTTTTACAGTTGATTTATGAGCATTCAATCAGTGTTGTACGAGCCCGCAAAATTGGTATAGATGAAGTTTCCCCCGTATTGATTCGAAGGGTGCGTGATTGGGTCAAGTCGTAGCGAAGTTCACTCGTTGACAATCTTGTTTGGCATGCGGTGATTTGAAGCAATCTTGTTACGTACACGATTTCCCGTAATCGCATCAGGAACTAGACAGTTTTATATGTGCAACCAACATAGAGCAATATGAGTGATTTACAATGTTATATTATTCACGATGGTGGGACCATTATATATTTGCTGCATCGATTTGTCTAACACTGTTTACATTGATAAGTCTACGGCTGATTGGCGACGATTTTGGCAGCTGCCGTCGATGTTTTCCCTCGTACTGTCAGATAAATCTAGTAATGTAATTGGTCGGAATGATCGCGGTCTGGTAAACTCGCTTTAATTTGTGGTAACAATTCAGAGGGCGGAAAGGAGAATAGTTGACGTTCAATTCCCTGACCTGGCGAATCTTGAACCACTCGCCAATAGCAGAGCTCTATATAAGGCGTGTATTGATATATTTTATGTATTTATTATATCTGAATGTGCATTGATTTTCAAAAGTGGGAGTAAATAATAAAGTACTCGCAACAATTTGAAAATGGTCATTGATTTTCAAACTCGGGAGTAAAAATGCACCATCCCGAGCTCAGCTACGCTCGTTCGATAATATATTCAAGTATTGCAAAATAGTTACGTCCCCCCTAACCCGAAATCCTGGATCCGCGCCTGATACCGGTAGTTTTAATCATCACATATATGCAGTCATTAGTTCTATATAAAAAATAATGCATTTTGGGAAAATAAATGATTACTCCCTCAAAGTATACTTAGCTACATAAGGAAACATGTACTTTGCAATTGTATGAGATGGCGTAAATTAACGGTAGGGGTTCCTCTTTATAGGAATCACGAATTGCCTGGTTTGGCCCTCAGGTACGTTTTTATCTTTGGCTCTTTTGTTACCTGGGAGTTGAATTGGGTTATTGCCCATTATAAAATTAGTAAGATTATTACTGATCCTACTGCTTTTGGGAGGGGCCAAGTGATTCTGCTGTGGCGAGGACCTGGCATCAAATCAGGATTATTCTAATTTCAGGGCTGAATATATAGTTTCGTTATTGTAAATATTCAGTTCTGATTTTGGGATTTTCCCCCCATTTGTACATGTACTTGAACATGTACTTGTACAGGTAATATACATGTATGGGATTTCGTACTAAACACATTGACCCGGCCTTAAATGACCTTAGCTGTTGATAGGCCGTTAAACCCCAAACAAACAAAACTTTGCAATTTTCATCAAATCGGCTACTGAACACTCGATATGAGATTTTATGGCTAATTACTGTAATCAGCACATTGACTGTGGGTTATGGATTTACATTTTAACCAATTCACCCCTAAATAACTTTTGATATGCTAATCTTTCGACTAATGCAATCGTCACAAAATTATTCTCAGATCAGTCCATTTCTGAAAAGGTTGTTATTTGTCTAAAAAAAATATATGAAAAGTGCAGATCCTGATGAGACGACTTGTCACGAGCCAGTTCATCTCGATTTACACTATTTGCAGGGCTGAAAGGGTTAATGTATTCATTACCAATGGTACATGTAAATTGAAGGGGTCATGCAGTCAAGTCAGTCAGTAAAAATATGCAGGATGTAAAATGGTATAAGGGTAGGTTTGTGAAAAATGGCACCAACGGCCTACCAGAGCTCCAGATAAGGTGTGTATTGGCGTATTTTATGCACTTACTTGAGCAGAATACGCATTGATTATCAAAAGTGGCAGTACAAAATACTGACTGCTTATGGGAAAATATGCATTGGTTTTCAAATTCAGTAGTGACAATGGTATAAAAAAAAATAGCAAAATTGAAAATTTACTTAGTTGAGCTGCAAAAAGAAAACAATTTAAAAAAAAAATTATTGTTTGCTCCCTATTTAATAAGGAAGAAAATCAATAATATATTTGTAAAAGTAAAATATGCATTGAATTTGAAATATGGGGGTATATGATACTCTTTAGATACAAAACTTATCTGGAGCCCTGGCCTACTATGTTATAGTAGATACCACATAAATACTAGACACACTATATTGAGAGTACAGTCTATTGGTATTCATCACCGATGGTAAATTGAACGGGTCAATCCTCGTGAAGTTGGCCCCATTTTTCCTCTGGCCTCTTCAATTACAGTCTATACTTGTTCACTCAAAAGTCCAGTAGCCGAAAAAATTATTTTTTCCTGAAATGCATTATTTCAAATAGAACTAACAAATGCATGTATTTCATGATTAAAAGTATGCAGAATTATTATACTGAATTTATTACATTATCACAGCCATAATGGCTGTGATAATGTAATAAATTCAGTATAATAAAAATTAATAAATTTATCCTAAAATTGAAAATTTCTCCCTCAAAGTATACTTTGCTAGAAAAGTATGCTTTGCAATGTTGGTGAAATCGGCTACTGGGGACTGAGGAACGTATTTTGAAGTTTGAGTTAATGAGTTACTATATAGGAAAACATGTACTGGGGACCAAGAATTTTAGTTATCAGTAGTCAAGGTGTATGATCACATGGTTACAAGAACAACAACAAGTACTGAAACTTCAGAAGCCTTCCGATTCAAAGTATGTATTATTTTATTTTGTTCTAATAACGGAATTTTGATGTAATATGGTGTATCAGACGGGTCTTTTTAAGCTGCATTTGGTGGTATCAGTACTTTGGCCCACTGAAATTGAAATTGATTCTTCGCAAACATGACATAAGTATGTGCCGAACTTCCGGGATCACCAAATGCGGCTCATGAAGACGCATTTGCTGCTCTATATTTCATCAAAATCCATTGCCTATTAAGGAAAATATCAAATAATACTTACTTTGGAGAGGGCGTGCTTTCAACACTTGATCTTGCACTTTGGTAGCTTGACTTTGGAGAGTTTGAGGTAACATTTTGTAGACTGTATGAGAAATAGCCTAACAAAGTGCTTTAATTTGTTGTATTGTTTCAGAGGGCAGAGACGAGAATAGTTGAAGTTAGCGTGTGTGATCTGAAGAGCCTTGGACCATTGGTTGATAGACTGGTATGTATTGGTACTCGTGGAGTTAGCCCCTTTCTTCCAATGACCCCTTCAGTTATGCTGGTATGAATTGTTACTCATGGAGTTAGCCCCCTTCTTCCACTGACCCCTTCAGTTATGCTGGTATGTATTGTTACTCGTGGAGTTAGCCCCCTTCTTCCACTGACCCCTTCAGTTATGCTGGTATGTATTGTTAATCGTGGAGTTAGCCCCCTTCTTCCACTGACCCCTTCAGTTATGCTGGTATTAATTGTTACTCATGGAGTTAGCCCCCTTCTTCTGACCCCTTCAGTTATGTGGTATGTATGTTACTCATGGAGTAGCCCCCTTCTTCCACTGACCCCTTCAGTTATGCTGGTATGTATTGGTACTCGTGGAGTTAGCCCCCTTCTTCCACTGACCCCTTCAATTATGCTGATATGTATTGTTACTCATGGAGTTAGCCCCCTTCTTCCAATGACCCCTTCAGTTATGCTGGTATGTATTGGTACTTGTGGAGTTAGCCCCCTTCTTCAAATGATCCCTTCAGTTATGCTCTTATTTCCCGGGAAATTGCCAACCCTGAGTTAGCCCCCTTCTTCCACTGACCCCTTCAGTTATGCGAAATGATCCGACTATACCATGTGGGAGGATGGGAGAGTATGTGTTCCTTAGTGATGAAATAAATATTGTCGTCTGCTGTTTATTTTCTATTTTAGTTGATCAAAACATGTTTTAATAGCACATAAGAATTGTCTCCAATGGAGACAATTATCATGTGCTGCTGAAACATGTCCTTTGCTAAAACAATCAATTAAAATAGCAGACGATACTATTCGGTTCCCGCCATTTTTAGTGTTATGGAGTCATACCTTAATGTGAAGGGAGACCGTGGAAAGAGGGGGCTAACTCCCTCATGGAGTTGGCCCCCTTCTTCCACTGACCTCTTCAATTATGAGAAATTGTCTGACTACACCAGATCCTTTGTAACCAAGAAAAGCAAATACAGTTTACCACAGTCAGATCAGGGTCTTCGTCTTCAACACAACATTGATATGTTTATGTGTACGAGCCGCCGTATCGGGAGCTGCATTGCTTGTGAATGTTTGTTGAACATTTAACCCTTACAATGCTGAATTAATTTGTGTCGTCTGCTGAATATTTTTTATTTTTCCATTTTTCTCATCAAAAACTTGGTTTGGCAGCACTTTAGAATCATTTCCAATGGAAATGATTCTCAGATGCTGCCAAACCATGTTTTTACTGAGAGAAAAGACAAAATATGAATTATCAGCAGATGACTATTTTCGGTTCCCGCATTCTAAGGGTTAAACTTTTCTGATAAATTGAATAGTCTGAAAATTAATAACTGAATGTGGACAAGTTCATTGGTGGGTTGAAAGGTCCAGAATTGGAAGTGCCATTTAAACCTGTAGCCTATTTCACCAACATTGCAAAGCATACTTATCTAACAAAGTATACTTTGAGGGAGTAATCATTTATTTTCCCCAAAATGCATTATTTCATATAGAACTACGGTAACGACTGCATTATATTTCATGATTAAAAGTATGCAGAATTATTATACTGAATTTATTACATTATCACAGCCAAAATTAATAAATTTTTCCTTAAATTGAAAGTTTTTTCCTCAAAGTGTACTTAGCAAGAAAAGTATACATTGCAATTTTGGTGAAATAGGCTAAGTACTGGTGTGGATACGACCTAGTCACCTTGGAATAGTAGCCAATCATCAATATTATATACCTACAATGTACTATTCCAGATATGTTATCACCATACTACATGTAAATGTTCTGCAATATAACACCAGGACTCCAGATAAGGAATTGGTAATTGAGTATTGTTACAATTGGATATTTCAAAATTTTAATTGGGTCAAATAAAATCGCACTACTGTTTACATATCAATAGACAGCAATTATTGAATAGTTTGCTTCGAAATTAAAACATGTCTTGGCATTTCATTAGAATTGTCTCCTTGGAGACAATTCTAATGAAATACCAAGAATTTTTTTCATGGTAAATAAGAAAAATATGCTATATTTGTGGTTTGTTTATTGTTTTCTGCTGCATGATAAAGGTACCATAAAATATGTATTGCTTTTTGATACTCGCTACGTCTGATTTCAATTGGGTTTTTGGCAATTTTAATTGGGTATTTAAGCAAATACGCAGCTTATCTGGAGCTCTGTAACGCAAATGTTTCATACGACTCCCGAGTGCAATTTAAAGTTTGATGCTTCGATGGCTGACAGTTAATAGCAACAACTGCCGAGATTTATTTGCAAAAAATCGTTACGCAAATTGCTGTATAGATTTCCAGCAAAAAAAACCCTGATTTCCCTACTATTTTATACAGCGAGTAAATTGGAAATGCATGAAAATTCGGTTTTCGGTAATGCAATAACAAGTCGGGTTTCGCAATCAATTGATTTTCTTCGTCGAATGTAGTTAGATAGAAGAAGTAATTTGTCAGCGCGATTGCAGATTGTTGTGTATAACTAACAAACATCTAGAGTTAAGTGAAAATCTATTGGCTCCGCAAACGTCTTTGCCATTCTACTTAGTTTATCACAATATTACATGCATAGAGCAGGAAGGGTCGAATTAACCCACTACATTATGGAGATATACCGTTTCATTGACGGTTCAAATGAGTGGTCACAACATTTACTTTGGATGAGAAATGAGAAAAATTATAAAAATATTTTTTTTAATTTTTATACCTATTGAGGAGTATTCAGCATGTAATGGGTTAGTTTATCCCAATATTACATGCATAAAGCAGGAAAGGTCAAATTAAGTCGAAATTGGATGGAATTTTATTGTTTCTTGTGGCAGTTTTTAGCAAAGTGCAGAAGAGCATATGGCATACCCCCGGCGGCATCAGCGTCGGCGTCCACAAACTTAACGTTGGGGTATATGCCTTATAACTTCTGTTTCCGTTCATGGAACACCTTGTTATTTCATACATGCATTCCTCAGATGACCGTCTATTATGCTGTAGCAAATCCATGACCCACCACCCAACAACCCTTACCCCAAGGTCAAGGTCACAAACTTAGCATGTTCATAAACTTAATGTTGGGGTAAATGTCTTATAACATCTGTTTCCTTTCATGGAACGCCTTGATATTTCATACATGCATTCCTCAGATGACCCTCTATCATGCTGTAGCAAATCCACGACCCACCACCCAACCCTTACCACAAGGTCAAGGTCACAAACTTAGCATGTTCATAAACTTAACGTTGGGGTAAATGTTGTGTAACTTCTGTTTCTTTACAGGGAACACTTTGATATTTCATACATTCATCTGCTGATCCTCTATTGTGCTACAGCAAATCCATGACCCACCCCCCACCAACCCCCCCCCCCCCCCCCCCCCCACCCCCCCCCCCCCCACCCCTTTCCCCACCCCAAGATCAACATCATAAACTTAACGTTGGAGTAACTGTCTTTTTATAACTTATGTTTCTTTACGGGGAACGCCTTGATATGTCATACATGCATTCATCTGATGATCCTCTTGTGCTACAGCAAATCCATGACGCACCCCTTTCCCCAAGGTCAAGGTCACAAACTTAGCACATTCATACATGCATTCCTCATGCTATAGCAAATCCACGACCCACCTTCCACCACTGACCCCAATATCAAGGTCCACCGCACACCCCTTAACACAAGGTCAAGTTATATAATATTCATGTTTTTTATACAACTGTGCCAAGTTTGAGTGAAGGCTGCCAACAGGTGAGCTTCATTGTCTTCTGATAATTCTTGTTTATACAACTGTGCCAAGTTTCAGTGAAGGCTGCCAACAGGCGAGCTTCGTTGTCTTCTGACAACTCTTGTTTATATACAACTGTGCCAAGTTTGAGTGAAGGCTGCCAACAGGCGAGCTTCGTTGTCTTCTGACAACTCTTGTTCTGGTTTCGACACGTTAATGGATCCATCCCAAGGATTCACATTTGAGGTGACGTGTTGGTAAGGACAGCAGTGATCAGGATCTGCACTGTTTCTCATTACATCAATGAAACACCTGTCATACTTCTAGCAAGTAATATAGATCATTACCAGACTGCTGGAATGTGATAGAACTTCAGGGCTCCAGATAAAGAATTAGTAATTGAGTATTGTCACTCCATCATTTCTGAAGCAATTGGGTGTTTCAAAATTTGAATTGTGTAAAATAGAATCACACTACTGTTTACACATCAGCAGACCGCACTTATTGAATAGTTTGCTTCTAAATGAAAACACATCTTGGTCTTTCATTAGATGGAGACAATTCTAATGAAATACCAAGATGTGTTTTCATGGAAAAATAAGTAAATATGCTATATTTGTGTTCTGTTTATTGTTTTCTGTAGATACCACATAGAAAGATACCACAAATTTTTCATTGCTTTTTGATACTCACTACTTCTGATTTCAATTGGGGTTTTGGCAATTTTAATTGGGTATTTACGCAAATACGCAGCTTATCTGGAGCTCTGGAACTTCTAGAAGATCAGCATCTATTCTGTAAATTGTATTTCTCCAGTCCAGCTGCATTTGTACAAATCTGTGTCCAACCGTTGTAGTTTTTTTTAACCCTTTCACCCCTAAGTAACTGAAATATATTTTGATATGTTAATTTTGCAACCAATCACAAAATGACTAGTCCATTTATGAAAGGGGGTGTTTTTTTTCTGTAAAAAAATATGAAGGTTAGGTTTGCAAAACATGCAAATCCTGATGAGACGGCTCGTCACGAGCCGGCTCATCTGGATCTACACTTTTTGCCAATACCACTATACAGGCCTGTGGTGTTGAAAGGGTTAAAGAGAGCTAAAGCCAAACCCCTATGGTTGACAAGAGTCGAATTTGGCCGAGGGGAAAGACCATCAGACTGCCACGCTGGAGACCCGGGTTTGATTCAGGGTTCAGTTCCAGGGCGTCAGTATTTCTGAGATACTTTGTATTTCCTGCTCTACTAGTCATTTTGGGTGGGGACTTTAAAAGGTGGTCCCGTGTATCAGATTTGAAGGAGAGCCTGGGCACGTTAAAGAACCAGATGGGACTATTCTAATAATAGCTAGGCCCCCTGGGGCTGGTTTCCTCTGTATCCACCTCCTTCCTTTCTCCCCTTCTTGGGAGACGACATGCAAGATCATCGAGCCAGTGCCGTCGTTAAATCCAAGCATTTACATTTTTGGTTGACAAGTGACAATAGGGACAATACCAGGCATGGGTGGTTGGTCGGGCGAACACGACGGCGTAAATAGTAAAATTATTACTGATCCTACTGCTTTTGGGAGGAGGCCAAGTGATTCTGGTGTGGCGAGGACCTGGCATCAGATCAGGATTATTCTGCTTTCAGAGCTGCATGCCTAGTTTTTTTATTGTAAATATTCAGTTCTGATTTTGGGATTTTCCCCCCATTTGTATATGTTCTTCAACATGTACATGTACTTGTACAGGTAATATATGGGATTTAGTACTAAACTCATTGACCCGGCCTTAAATGACCTTAGCTGTTGATAGGCCATTAAACCCCAACAAACAAACAAACAATACCAGACATGACACTGTGACTTTCTCCCAATAAACACACACTGTTATCATTTGGTAATACTCGGTTCAAAGGACCTCGATAATTACAAAGAATAAAAGCTGATCAGGACCCTATCAGACAGATTTATCTTCTCTTTGTGGGAGACAGATATGTAAGCCACTCCGTGATATAATTCCACGATACTGCAACCAGTCACCAGTATAGTATATAATTGGTTGTACTTGATTTAATTAACAAAAATAAGATATTTGTAGAATGTTAATTGCCTCTTGATTAACCCTTTCACCCCTAATTAAATGCTATGTTAATTTTGCAACCAATTTGACCATCACAAAATGATTTTCAGACTAGTCCATTTATGAAAATGGTGTGTTTGTTCTCAAAAATATGAAAATTACTTGCAAAAAGTGCAGATCCTGATGAGACGGCTCGTCACGAGCCGGCTCATCTGGATCGACACTGTTTGCCAATACCACTGTACAGGCCTGTGGTGTTGAAAGGTTAAGTTTACTGGTTTTAACATGTTTGTCAGAGGCATCAAAATATGTATAAATGACAGACGATAATAAGTTGCTGGAGGTCAATCGATGAGTCCAAATATAGGTAGACCAGGGGCCCGTTTCACTAAACTTCTTACGATAAGAAATTATCGTACGAACTTCTTAGGCGCATTTTACCGTTTCACTAACGTCAATTTCCTGCGAACTTTCTTGCGAAGTTCGTAACTTTCCTCGTAAGTCTGCGATAGGTATTGGGCTGTCGTAGGAAGATTTTTTAGTGCAAGTGTCACGGCCGCCATACATGTATTTCATGAATAACATCGCCATAAAAAATCCGGCCGTGGCATATTTACGCCCCTATATGTTTCGCCCTATACTTCCCGTCTGTCTTGTCTGTTCCGTTTATTTTTGGCATTACTTAGTAATACATTACCCTCACTACTGATCGTACGTCCGTTCGTCTGTTTATTTTGTTTTTAAGTGTTGGTCTGTCCATCTGTCTGTTTGTGTGTTTATTTTTTGAAGTTTTTGTAAGTTTTTGTAAGTTTCTCAAATCACTTATAGGGGCCCTAATGCGTAGACAGACCGGATTATCTACCTTTAGCTGCTTATCAGTTAGCCAGCAAATGCAACCCAGATATAACGTGGCTTATATAATAGTGACTCGCTATACTTGTACCTGCTGATCAGTTAGGCCAGCATATGCAGCCTGATATAACGTGGCTTATGGAGTAGTTACTCACTATAATTTTACCTTCCGATCAGTTAGCCAGCAAATGCAGCCTGATATAATGTGGTTTAAGGAGGAGTGATTCACTATAATTGTAGTGTGGTGTAGGGGTGAAATGGATGAAAACACGAATCAAATATTTTCAAAAGTAATATGTACCGTATATATGTAATGTGTTGTCATATCATTTTTTTTGTTACTGTATACTATATGGTACATCGAGTTGCCATCTCCGCCATCTTTGTATGTACAGCCATCTTACAGTTTCATCACTTCGACCGTTTGACACATACAGCAAATAATATGACGGAGAACATATTACAATGTGGTGCAATACATTATAGACAGATATGACAACATCGTGCTATAAATATTATGCCAGAAAGCTATACAACAGGTTAAGGTCATATAAGGCCTGGTCAACTGGTTCAATCCCGTATTCAACCTGCTGCATTTCGCGGGGGGGGGGGGTCCCAAAATCAGAACGGAATATTTACATCGAAACAAATATATATTCAGCCCTGAAATTAGAACCCGATCTGGTTCCAGGTCCATACCAAACCAAAGCCACTTGGCCCCTTCCCCTAAATGTACTAGGAAATCAGACTTTGTATATAAGTGTGATGAAAACAACCAATAGGACGTTGCACAAACTTGTATTTATGGGTATGTCAAAATATTTGTGGTATGTGTAAAACGCCACGAGATGTATTGCATATACTAAGATGGCCAATACGGCAACTCCATGCCACGTATAGTATACAGTACAAACTAAAGCAAATAAAAATCACATTTGAGATCATCAAAGACTCGAGCACTTGAAACTTTGCAGACATTGGTTACCCTGTGCTGCCTAGCGAAGGGTGAGTTCTACTCCGAGGCTGGCGACATCCACGGTGTCTCTAGGAGTTCGGTTTCTCGGTGTATTTATGATGTTGTCTCAGCCATCAATCAATCGACTGGACAACATCAGTTTTGCAACCGCGGAATAAGACCTGACCAACTGTAAAAAAAAGCCTTTTATTGTGTGGCCAGGATTCCGAACTCCCTGGGCGCCGTGGATGGGACACTCAGTGTCAGTCCAATTCACTTTCCTGGTTTTCAACTTGCTGGACTAAGGCAGTTGATTTAACAGCTGTCGCCTGGTTGTCAAAGTCGGACCAGGGGCCCGTTTCACTAAACTTTGTACGATAAAAATGTTCGTACGAAGATTTCCATGAAATTTCTCCCAACATTAACGCGTTTCTCTAATACTACCGTTTTATACCTACGTGTTCATATCATTAAATGCAGCACATCCACGAATGATTTTCCAAAATCGTCTGTCAGATCAAATGTTATTGTGGATTTCAATTTTGCACCTACGAACTTCTTAGTCGTACGAAGTTTAGTGAAACGGGCCCCTGATGTTTACATTCAAAGGGCTTGATGGATTTCCAATACTGAAAAAGTTTGTAACTTAAGAAATTTCGTACGCACATGTTAGTGAAACGCACGTAAGAAGTTCGCAAGAAGTATCGTAGACGTAACAAAGTTTGTAGCGTAAGAAGTTTAGTGAAACGGGCCCCAGGTGTATTATCATATCATAGCCTCGTTTTCGTGTATACTAACTACATGATAAAGTGCACGTGCATGCATGTCAATATAATAGTGTATCTTGGTGCGCAAAATAGACATGTAGTGTGGCTCAGTGGTATCGAAGCGGGAGAATATCCATACGTTAGCAGAACGTTTGTTCATTTTATCTGCTCGAGAGTTCGAACCTCACAAAACGCATTACTTTTGTCGATATCATTCTGTTTTTTTTGTGACTGTTTGCTGGAGAAGGGAATAAGTGAAACGGCGAGGGTTATCACTATTGCTGCTTGACCTCAATATGACATGATCTGCGAGAACATACTCCAAGATTCTTCATGTACACACATATGTGCATTTAGTTATTAGTTTTCTAAGTGAGACTAACGTTCTACATGTAATCTATATCATGCTTAGTTAATGTAATTTGTAAGAGCAACACACATAAAAAAGAAATATATAATAAAATATAAACAAATAAAAATATATGTGTATACATGTATGAAAAACTAAGATTCAAACTCACTACCTACGGCATTGATATCTTCACTGTAACCCCTCGACTACATAACACTTCATGACAAATCTCAAAAATCAATATTGAAAAGGAATATTGCCACGGGTATATTTACCTGTCTCACCTATTCTGTGTTTTGTTTATGATCGGTTTGTATGTAAACAAGTAGCAAGTTATCGTCTGCGGACTATAACCAGTCCACAATAAAATAACATCATACTGCAACCACAGGCTATTGAACTCCCCAACTGCATACCCAAGGTGTATGATCACGTGGTACTAACAACAACAACAAGTACTGAAACTTCCAGAATCCATTTGATTCAAAGTACGTATTCTTTGGTATTGTCCTTATTACGTAAAGGATTTTGATGAAATATGGCGCATCAAACGCGTCTTGTTAAGCTGCATTTGGTGGTCTCTGTACTTTTTCACAAACTTATGTCGTTTTTGCGAAGAATCGATTTCCGTGTCTCCGACATGGAAATCGATTCTTCGCAAAAACGACATAAGTCTGTGCCAAACTCCCTAAACCACCAAATGCAGCTCATGAAGACGTGTTTGCTGCGCCTTATTTCATCAAAATCCATTGCATATTAAGGAAAATATCAAATAATACTTTGGAGTGGGTGATGTTGTTGTTGTTGTAATCACGTGATCATGCACCTTGATTCCCCCATTAGATTTATCCATCTGGTCTGACTATACAATGTGTATTATTACACTTTAATGGATATTAGTGTACTGGTGGTGGTATAGTGGGAGTGGAGGAGAGGCATGTTCAATCGCATGTGCTGTTAATAGTCACCAGCATAGGCTTTTGATTGGGAATTATTTTTATTTTTTGTATGAATATAAATTGTGTAGCATCGACATTACTGGGTTTACCCTTACAATGCTGAATTAAAATTTGTCGTCTGCTGTTCATGTTTTATTTTACATTTTTCTCATCAAAACCATGTTTTGACAACACTTTAGAATCATTTCAAATGGAAATCATTCTAAAGTGTTGCCAAACCATGTTTTTATTGAGAAACAAGATGAAACATAAATCGACAGCAGACGACTATTTACATTTCCCGCATTGTATGTGTTAAAGTCTGATTTCTCCAGTCAGCGATGTATTCGTATTTCGCTTCGTCAAGCTTAGTGTTACCCGTGTCGTCGGTACACGTGTATTTAGCATGTTGGAGTGCCATCAACCAATCAATACCAATCGGCAGGAAATCGGCTTCCCGCCGCCTAATTCAACAAAACATAAAGGAGCACAGGTAAAGTCGGCAATAACAATATCACTTAGCCAGCAATAAAGAATAATTGTTAACGAGTCGTTAGCTGGGGAAATCTGCAACTCGACGCTTGATGTTAGCGTTCACCAACAACATCAGCTGGTCTGTTTGTTCATTACTTGAGAGGTGAATCTGGTTATACCCATTATAAAAGTAATAAGATTGATACTAATACTATTACTTTTAGGGAATTGTGTTAAGTGTTGTTAGGACCTGGCACCAGTAGCCTATTTCATCAACATTGCAAAGTATACTTTACTAGCAAAGTATACTTTGAGGGAGTAATCATTTATTTTTCCTGAAATGCTTTATTTCATATAGAACTAACAAATGCATATATTTCATGATTAAAAGTATGCAGAATTATTATACTGAATTTATTACATTATCACAGCCATTAAATGGCTGTGATAATGTAATAAATTCAGTATAATAAAAATTTATAAATTTTTAAAAAAAAAATTGAAAATTTCTCCCTCAAAGTATACTTTGCTACTAAAGTATACTTAGCAATGTTGATGAAATAGGCACCAGTAGCCCATTTCATCAACATTGCAAAGTATTACTTTAGTAGCAAAGTATACTTTGAGGGAGAAATTTTCAATTTTTTTAAAAATTTATTATTAATTTTTATTATACTGAATTTATTACATTATCACAGCCATTTAATGGCTGTGATAATGTAATAAATTCAGTATAATAATTCTGCATACTTTTAATCATGACATATATGCATTTGTTAGTTCTATATGAAATAATGCATTTCAGGAAAATAAATGATTTCTCCCTCAAAGTATACTTTGCTAGTAAAGTATACTTTGCAATGTTGATGAAATAGGCTACTGGTCATGTTATTCTAACACCGGAGGCGCTGCGTTGTGTCCTTGAGCAAGACACTTTATCCACACTGCTCCAGTTCACCCAGCTGTGAATGGGTACCGATAATTCGTAGTTGCTCTGTAAATACGAATTACCGGCTTCTCTCAAAAAATCTCTACCTCCGTTCTTTCTCCCATTCTTGGGAGACGGCATGCAAGGTCCTCGAGCCAGTGCCGCCGTTAAATATAAGCAAAAAAAAAAAAAAAAAAATGTTATTCTATTTATTTTCTGTAAATATCAGAGCTCCAGTTAAGGTGCGTTATTTGATCAACTTTGGGGAGACTTTGGTTATTTCTTCGCCAAAATTGGCAAGTTGGGAGTGCTTTAGAATCGTCTCGATGAGACGATTCTAAAGCAATCCCAACTTGCCATTTTCCGTGAAGAAATAAGAAAAATACCCGGAACATTTGGTCCAATTACGCACCTTAACTGGAGCTCTGAAATATTCCCTTCTGATTTTGGACCCCCCCACCCCCATCAATATAGGTGAAATATGGGATTCTACTCTGTTAACCTGTCCTACAGTGACCTTAGCTTTGACACCGTTAATTATATATAAATATTTCTCCCTCATTGAAATAAGTGGTCATAACGTATACTTTCTTTAAGTACTGTCAGAAAAACAGAAAAGAAATTATTTCAAAATGTTCATATACATGTATATATATACAGAGCTCCAGTTAAGGTGCGTAATTTGGAGGTAAATTTTTTATTTCTCCATCAAAAATGGCAAGTTGGGAGTGCTTTAGAATCGTCTCAATGAGACGATTCTAAAGGACTCCCAACTTGCCATTTTTGATGAAGAAATAATAAACTTTCACCCCAAGCTGGTCAAATTACGCACCTTAACTGGAGCTCTGTATATATCTGAAACTATTCCGAATACGGACTAAGGATGGTTAGAACTTTATGACATAATTGCTTTGCAGGAAATGCTTAATGGCTTGTGACATATTAGGTGAAGCTACGTATGACATTATCTAATTGTTATGCTAAATCACTACACACATATGTACATGTAGCTATGCTCCAGGTAAGTTTGATTGCTTGCACACTCTTGGCGTGAAAAATACTTACGCAGTATTTCCATCCCACTGATCTGTCGGATGACTTTAAACTGTGATCCCATCTATATGACCATAAAGCTGTTGTTGGGATGTTAAACCCATTCACTTTCACTTTTGATTGCTTGAAATTTATGTTTGAGTTTCTGATTGTTTTAATTCAATATTTATTACTGTATTGTTACGATAGTGGAGGGGGCATTTATTTTTACCCTTGTCCGTCCCGTCCTTCCGTCACCAACCTTGTAAGTCGAAAAACTTTTAAACCGTACTAGCTACAGACCTGAAACTTGGTATGTACCTTCCTTATGATGAGTAGATGCGCAAAGTTTATTTCGATTTTTGATTCGACCCCGGGGTCATGGATTATTTTTCCCTTTTCAACTTAGAATTTTCCAATTTTGGCTTGTAAGTCATAAAACTGTTAAACCCTAATAGCTACACACCTGAAACTTGGTATGTAGCTTCCTTAGGATGAGTAGATGTGCAAAGTTTATTACAATTTTTTATTTCACCCCTGGGTCATGGATTATCCCCCCCTTTTCAACTTAGAATTTTCAAATTTTGCATTGTAATTCGTAAAACTTTTAAACCGTATTAGCTACAGACCTGAACATTGGTATGTAGCTTCCTTATGATGAGTAGATGCGCAAAGTTTATTTTGATTTTTTATTCGACCCCCGAGTCATGGATTATCTCCCCCTTTTCAACTTAGAATTTTCCAATTTTGACTTGTAATTCGTAAAACTTTTAAACCGTATTAGCTATAGACCTGAAAGTTGGTATGTAGCTTCCTTATGATGAGTACATGTAGATGCGCAAAGTTTATTATACCCCCCACCCCCACCCCCACCTCCCCTCCGCAACGAAGTTGTGGGGGGTATACTGGAGTCAGCTTGTCCGTCCGTGTTTCCGTGTTTCCGTGTTTCCGTCCGTTACAAAACTTAACAATTGTAAATTTCCTTTTAACTTCTCTTTCCCTTTGCGGAAATCTTTCATATTTTACCCGCCCCTTCTCTGACACTCATACATCATTCTGCAACAAACCTACGACCCCCATTTATGCCAGGGGTCAAGGTCACGGACTTAGAAACTTAGAAAAAAAACAGAAAACTTAACAATTGTAAATTTCCTTTTAACTTCTCTTTCCCTTTGCGGAAATCTTTCATATTTTACCGCCCCTTCTTCTGCTCTGACACTCATATCATCATTCTGCAACAAAGGTACTGACATATGACCATGCCAAGGGGTCAAGGTCACAGACTTAGAAACTTAGAAAAAAAAAACAACTTAACAATTGTAAATTTCCTTTTAACTTCTCTTTCCCTTTGCGGAAATCTTTCTATTTTACCCACCCCTTCTCTGACACTATTACATATTCTGCAACACCTTATCTCCAAAATTGTAAACAACTCTTTCCCTTTGACCCACTACTACACATTCTGCAACAAACCTACGACCCCCTTTATGCCAGGGCTCAAGGTCACAGACTTATAAACTTAGAAAAAAAACTAAAACTTAACAAATGTAAATTTCCTTATAACTTCTCTTTCCCTTTGCGGAATGCAGTGATATTTTACCCGGCCCTTCTCTGACACTCATACATCATTCTGCAACAAACCTACGACCCCCATTTATGCCAGGGGTCAAGGTCACGGACTTAGAATGTCTAGTTTGCTTTTTATGCCCCCGCTACCGAAAGGTACGGGGGCATATAGTGTTACCGGCGTCCGTCCGTACGTCCATCCCGTCCGTCCGTCCGTACGTCCCGATATTGCCATATTCTTTAGTAACTTCTACATGGCTTCACATATTATGTCAATATTTATACACGTGATACATATGAACATGCGTTACACACTTCACCCCCCATCTACGTGCACGTTTCTCAATCCTACACTAACTTCTCAATACTTTTGCCAATCGCTTAAATATTTATACACATGATACATATGAACATGCCCCTATGCACACTCCACCACCCTGTACTTCGACCTTGACCTTTGGCCTTGACCTTTTCCACTTTAAAATGTTTTCTTGGCACTTTGGGACAAATCTACGTGCACGTTTCTCAATCCTACACTAACTTCTCAATACTTTTGTCAATCGCTTAAATATTTATACACATGATACATATGAACATGCCTTACACACTCCACCACCAGTACTTCGACCTTGACCTTTGGCCTTGACCTTTTCCACTTTAAATGTTTGCTTGGCACTTTGGGACAAATCTAGGTGCACGTTTCTTCTCAATCCTACACTAACTTCTCAATACTTTTGTCAATCGCTTAAATATTTATACACATGATCCATATGAACATGCCCTACACACTCCACCACCCAGTACTTCGACCTTGACCTTTGGCCTTCACCTTTTCCACTTTAAATGTTTGCTTGGCACTTTGGGACAAATCTACGTGCACGTTTCTCAATCCTACACTAACTTCTCAATACTTTTGTCAATCGCTTAAATATTTATACACATGATACATATGAACATGCCCTACACACTCCACCACCCAGTACTTCGACCTTGACCTTTGACCTTCACCTTTTCTACTTTAAATGTTTACTTGGCACTTTGGGACAAATCTACGTGCACGTTTCTCAATCCTACAATAACTCCAATACTTTTGCTTAAATATTTATACACATGATACATATGAACATGCCTTACACACTCCACCACCCATTACTTCGACCTTCACCTTTGACCTTCACCTTTTCCACTTTAATTGTTTGCTTGGCACTTTGGGACAAATCTACGTGCACGTTTCTCAATCCTACAATAACTTCACAATACTTTTGCCAATCGCTAAATATTTATACACAGAACCATATTGAACATGCCCTAACACTTTCCACCACCCATTACTTCGACCTTCACCTTTGACCTCACCTTTACCACTTTAATTGTTTGCTTGGCACTTGGACAAATCGACGTCAACGTTTGCTCATCCTACAATAACTTCCTCAATACTTTTGCCAATCGCTTAAATATTTATACACATGATCCATATGAACATGCCCTACACTTTCCACCACCCAGTACTTCGACCTTGACCTTTGGTCTTGACCTTTTCCACTTTAAATGTTTGCTTGGCACTTTGGGACAAATCTACGTGCGCGTTTCTCAATCCTACACTAACTTTCACACACGCATGCTCCAATGGTCCTCTACGCCCTGTGGACAAATCCACATTCGTCCTGCCCCGCTAAGCACAGGGTCAAGGTCACAGACTTGGTGCGTTTGAAACCTTAACATTCAGTTAAATGGCTTATAATTTGTGTTTCCTTGCTCGGATCTGCTTCACATTTCACACACGCATTGCTACAATGGTCCTCTACCGCACTGTGACAAATCCACATTCGTCCCGCCCCCACTAAGCCCAGGGTCAAGGTGCGTTCAAAACCTTAACGCTCGGGTAAATGTCTTATAATCAAATATGCCTCGTTTTCTTTGGCTGCCAGCGGGGGCATTCGTGTGCCGACAGGCCACATTTCTAGTTTCAACTGGAACCACCATCGCACTCTCCATATGTGCTGACATAGTCTTTTATCTGAAAATGATAGTATGCGAGCTGGAATTCATTCTAGGTCAGGGCTGAGGCGGGGGGGGTATTCCGTAAGCCCCCGCTTACTGACAAATCTAGTTTTGATTTGACCCCAGGGTCATGGATTATCTCCCTCTTTCGACTTAGAATTTTCCAATTTTGCCTTGTAAGTCGTAAAACTTTTAAACCCTGATAGCTACACACCTGTAACTTGGTATGCATCTTCCTTATGATGAGTAGATGCGCAAAGTTTTTTTCGATTTTTGATTTGATCCCTGGGTCATGGATTATCTCCTCCTTTTTGACTTAGAATTTGGCAATTTTGCCTTGTAACTCTTTTAAACCATAATAGCTACAGGGTCATGGATTATCTCCCCTTTTGGACATGGATTTTTTTGTTAATTATCAAAGCAGTATGTGGGGCATTTTCTAGTTTTTTTCTAAACTTCGCTGGTGGAAATTTAAATTTATGCTAAAAACTTCCTCGACGCCATTGCAAACTGCAAAGGGTTGGGGAAGTTTGTTTTTACCGGATATGTAGGGAGGTAGGTTTTGGCCATCTAGGTGGACACTTAACAGAGAAAAATAATGGAATGGCCTAATGACATAGATTTTACAGAATCACAGACAATTTTGACACCAGTCTACCTTAGTATGGTTGTCAGATTGTCCGTCCGTCCGTCCGTCCGTCTCCGTCCGTCCGGGCACACATTAGGGTACTTATGTGGCTAGCCCCACAGGGTTATGGACTTAGTAAAGGATAGGGTTGGTTACAATTAGCCACCTAAAAAATCCTTTTATGTGGCTAAAAATCCTTTTATGTGGCTAATATTTAACATGTGATAAGCCACATAAGTATAGTACTGTAAGAACGTGCGTCCGTCCGTCCGTAAGCTTAACATCAGAGAAATATTGTTATAACTTCTATTTCCTTCATCTAAAATGCTTAATATATTCACACATGCATTCCTGTAAGGCTCTACTACCATGCTGTGCCAAATCCACAAATCCACGACCGTCCAACCCCCGCTGATCCCAAGGTCAAGGTCAAATACTTAGTCTCTTTACAAAACTTAACATCAGAGAAATATTGTTATAACTTCTATTTCCTTCATCCAAAATGCTTAATATTTCACACATGCATTCCTGTAAGGCTCTACTACCATGCTATACCAAATCCACAACCGTCCAACCCCCGCTGATCCCAATGTCAAGGTCAAATACTTAAGTATCTTTACAAAACTTAACATCAGAGAAATATTGTTATAACTTCTATTTCCTTCATCCAAAATGCTTAATATTTCACACATGCATTCCTGTAAGGCTCTACTACCATATGGCTGTGCCAAATCCACGACGTCCAACCCCCGCTGATCCCAAGGTCAAGGTCAATACTTAGTCTCTTTACAAAACTAACATCGAGAAATATTGTTATAACTTCTATTTTTCTTCATCCAAAATGCTTAATATTTTCACAATGCATTCTGTAAGGCTCTACTACATGCTGACCAAATCCACAACCGTCCAACCCCCGCTGATCCCAATGTCAAGGTCAAATACTTAAGTATCTTTACAAAACTTAACATCAGAGAAGTATTGTTATAACTTCTATTTCCTTCATCCAAAATGCTTAATATTTCACACAGCATTCTGTAAGGCTCTACCATCTGTCCAAATCCAAAACCGTCCAACCCCCGCTGAATCAATTCAAGGCAAATTAAATTATTCACTTAACATCACACAGATTGATCTCTTATCCATACTAAATCACACATGCATTCTGTAAGGCTCTACTACCATGCTGTGCCAAATCCACGACCGTCCAACCCCTGCTGATCCCAAGGTCAAATACTTAGTCTCTTTACAAAACTTAACATCAGAGAAATAAGTTATAACTTCTATTTCCTTCATTGAAAATTCTTAATATTTCACTTGTGCATTCCTCCAAGGTTGTACTATCATGCTGTGACAAATCTACGACCATCCAATCCCCGCTGATCCCAAAGTCAAGGTCACATACTTAGTCTCTTTACAAAACTAAACATCAGAGAAATATGTTATAACTTCTATTTCTTTCATCGAAAATTCTTAATATTTCATGCATGCATTCCTCTAAGGCTCTACTATCATGCTGTGACAAATTCCCGCTGATCTCGAGGTCAAGGTCACATACTTAGTCTCTTTACAAAACTTAACATCAGAGAAATTGGTTATAACTTCTATTTCCTTGCTCGGATCTGCTTCACATTTCACACACGCATTGCTCCAATGGACCTCTACCACCCTGTGACAAAGTCAAGTTCATTCCGCTCCCGCTAAGCCCAGAGTCAAGGTCACAAGCCCACACACTTGGACATTTTTACATATTTCAGGGGTACCTGGGCCCATGCGGGGGATATTCCGTAAGCCTCGCTTACTGACCAGTCTAGTTTTCCATGAAAACACATCTTGATATTTCATTAGAATTGTCTCCAAGGTGACAATTCTAATGAAATGCTAAGACATGTTTTCATTTTGAAGCAAACTATTCAATAATTGCTGTCTGTTGGTGAGTAAACAGTAGTGTGATTTCATTTTGATTACAATTTTGAATACTCAATTGGTTCAGAAATGATGGAGTGACAATACTCAATTACTAATTCCTTATCTGGAGCCCTGTCCTGTCTCTTTATGACCTTAGCTGTTGCAGGGATGTTAAACCAATTCAGTTAACTTTTCTGTCTCAGAATTAGACATTGGTTCAACTCAAAGTAACAATTTGTTTATGTGCAAATTTAATACATTTGCATAATGTATTTCAACTAGAAATGTGAGATATGACTTCACGATACAGATTTACTAGATTTCATATTTCTGTTACCATGGCGATCATATTTTTTTGTATTTCCCAAATGGAAATGTCAGTCAGTTGTCGTCGTAAATGGAGGCCCTATGTTCTATCTATGTTTGAATCAGGCACATGCAGAGCTGCTTTTGATTGGAAGGATACAAAGCAATATCCCCATTTTTTGTAAAAGGTGATTAAGGTGGCATTTGGCTAATTGACATTTTGAGTGTGACAAGGGCACCTGGTAACAAATTAGGGTCAAGTTTCCCTAAACTTAGTACACGTATGTAAAATATCGTAAAATTACAGAAGATATCACAGTTTCTGTAAATATTTTTCTTGTTAAAAAATGCACATCTTATGTACAAAATCACATGGCTTGTTGTAAAAGGATTAAAGTGACATCTGACTAATTGACCATCTGAGTGTGGCAAGGACACCTGTAGCCGATTTCACCAACATTGCAAAGTGTACTTTTCTAGCTTTGAGGGAGAAATTTTCATGATAAATTTATTAATTTTTAGCCAGGTTTTTTGAAAAAAAATCCAGGCTATTGGATTGGCGAAAGCCGGGCGCGGGCGGGTTGCGGGCGGGTTGCGGGCGGCGGGTGGCGGGTGGGCGGCGGCATAATCAAGGGGTGCCCACCATATATCACTATCCAACATGTTACTTTTTTTTTTAACTTGACCCATTTTTTCCGCGCAGTCGACTTAGCCATTTTCAATGTTAAGTTTTCGCATTTACAATGTTAAGTTTTCGTGTTTAAGTCCATTTCTTTGGTACTGCACCACCTAGGACCACCAAACTTTCACAGCTTCATAACCAAGGGGTGCCTACCACATACAACTTTCGAACATGTGACCATTTTTTTTACCTTCACCTATTATTTCTACGTAATTGACTTAGCCATTTTCAACGTTAACTTTTTAACGTACGTCTGGTTAAATTTTTTGGTGAAAACTTTTTCGTTATACTATATCTCTGCAACTGCTTCGCCCATTACCTTGAAACTTCACATGGGTGTTTATCAACGTCCATATTTTCATTCTAACCCCCAACCGTGCGGCCTCAGTGCGCAATGTCAAGGTCAAATTACTTTGAATTTATTTGTTAAATTTTTTTTTGTGTACTATATCTCTGCAACTGCTTCACCCATTACCTTGATACTTCACATGGGTGTTTATCATCATTGTCGCACCCGCTTGCGGAAAGCGCGATATCGTCGGCATTTTGGCATACGTCCGTCCGTCCATCCGTACGTACGTCCGTCCGTGTGTCCGGTTAAATTTTTTTCGTTAAAGTTTTTCCATCTACTATATCTATTTTGTTAGTGTCCATGCCTCGCCCCAAGGCGCGACATGCAGGCCACGGCCATCTAGTCTACAAAAAGTGTGTATAATTATGTTAGCCAAGTGTCCATGCTTGGAAAAAAACCTGGCCTTCGTGGCTTTGCCTCGTTTCTTGTTATTATACTGAATTTATTACATTATCACAGCCATTTTGGCTGTGATAATGTAATAAATTCAGTATAATAATTCTGCTTACTTGTAATCATCAAATATATGCAGTCGTTAGTTCTATATGAAATAATGCATTTCAGGAAAAATAAATGATTACCGGTACTCCCTCAAAGTATACATTGCTAGAAAAGTATACTTTGCAATGTTGATGAAATCGGCTACTGGTACCAGATTAAGGTCTTGTTTCACTAAACTTGCAATTACGAAGTTTGTAACTGCAAGCATTTGCTCAGACAACCGACTGGGCATGGGTTGTGGACTAGTGATTACTTCGCTTCAGTACCTGGGGTATCCCCACCATAGATACATTGACAACAGGGGCGGATCTGAAGGGGGGGTTCCGGGGTTGCAACACCCCCGTTCAGCCACGGAGTTTACATAGATCATAGTTTACCACCCAGTGGAAGTCTTAATTTAAATGCCATAAAACACAGGAAAGTGCATTTCGAAGAGCTCAAAAATAGGATAACCCCCTAGTTGCGAACGGATCCGCCCCTGAACAAGATATGCACATTCAGGCCACATCTGATTCAAAACTGCTTTTGTTCAATCATTCTTGTTTCATTATTGATTGACGTTACATTTCATGTTCAAATCCGAATAATGTCGTGTATACACTATACGATGTAACCTCTCTAAACCGGACTCCCTGTAAACCGCTTTATTTGGTAATTTTGTGGGTTGCTTGTTATTTATCTATGGTGGTAATGTCTGTTCATGATCGCAAAGCATGACAACATGTCTTGGAGTGGACATATGCCTTCTTAGTACGGAGCCCCGCAGGGGACATGGATTTTTTTTGATTGATTCGTTCTTAGAGAGTCTGAGCCCAGCCAGGTAAACCTTATCAAAAGACACTAACACAGTTCTTTCTATATACTACAGAGAGAGTTCCTACTATATTTCGTAACCAAGCCTGATGAACTTGATATCAAAAGACGCTAGCCTGGTACTCGCTATATACATCGGCGACGGACAATTCGTCTTTTGTGAAGCAATTTCCGCGAGTGTCTGATAAGAAGTGGCACTAATTTTATAGCCGCCACTTCATCCAAGCCACTGCTTCTTGTTGGATAACAAGGACAAACCGAATTAAACTTTGCAACAGGATTCTATGGGACCCTGGATCAATAGAAGTGTTTCGTATTGGAATCTGGCTCTCTGACTCGTAGAGAAGCCTGTTCAGGTTTGCTACGGAGCACCGCATATCATGCTTTTAATGGATAGAACTTTCATCGTATGATCAATTCCCGTGTCGTCTGCCTCCATACGAGTTGTTGCGCGTCTGGGATTTTTATATGGTTTCGTAACTTTATCAAGTTCGGAAAAGTAATTTTGTGAATTTAAGAATAGGTTGAGATATTGTTTAAGATGTGAGGATTAACAGATATTGGAAACTATTGGGACTCATTTACTGTGATGGTTTTCGCGGAAGTTTGTAATTTAAGTTTCGAACGTGTTGAGATTTTTAATAGCACTTGAGCGCCCACTTTAAATTGCAGCCACACATTCGCGAGTCTAAGAAAATGTATTGTTGCTTTGCATTAAATTTAACCCTTAGAATGCTGAATGAAATTTTGTCGCTGCTTTTTATTTTCCATTTTTCTGATCAAAAACATGATTTTACAGCATTTTAGAATCATTTCCATTCAATGGAAATGATTCTAAAGTGCTCTCAAACCATGTTTTTATAGAGAAAAAAACAATAAAATATAAAACAACAGCAGACGACACTTTTTGTTTCCCGCATTCTAAGGGTTAAGCTGTTTGTTAATGAAAGTGCAGCAGGATGGAGTTTGCAATTTTATAAGATTTAGTCAATTTAACCCTTGGACCTCTACACACAACAATTGTCTTCTGCTGTTGCTTTTATTATATCTTGCCTTATTTCTCAATAAAAAAACATGGATTGACAGCACTTCAGAATCATTTCCAATGGAAATGATTCTGAAGTGCTGTCAAAGCATGTTGTAAATTATTCTAAAGTGCTGTCAAAGCATGTTTTTGATGATAAAAATGGAAAATAGAAAATAAACAACAGACGACAAAATAATTTAAGATGTAAGGGTTAAGCCAATTGCAATGATAGGAGATATTTGCTAAAAGTTAGACTGGTTTCTCTCTTAACCATTTGAAGGCAGGAAAAAATGTTGTCTGCTGTTTCTTTCGTAGCTGTCTAATTTTGTCACACATGACATTGGTGTTTTTTTTTCTGAAATATTTTAATACAACAAAAAATTGGAAATGCAAGGAAGAAATAATAATTTAGCAGTGTAACAGTTGCAATATTGCTAAAAAAATTGAATATTCTTTTACACACTTTTGTATACATTGGTAGTGATTTTTGTCTTCTTTTTCTTACCTTCATTTCATGTATTGTTAAAGGTGGGAACCGAAAATTGTCGTCTGGTGATGTGTCATATTTTCTCATTTTTCAGAAGAAAAACATGGTTGGACAGCACTTTAGAATCATTTCCAATGGAAATGATTCTAAATTGCTGCCAAACCATGTTTTTCTTCTGCCAAACCATGTTTTTCTTGAAAAAACTGGAAATGAAAAAATAAGCATCAGACGACAATATTTAATTCAGCATTCGAAGGGTTAAATGTCTTACTAGAGAAAATCAGTGAAATTTAGTTATAGTTGAGAAAAAGGAATGAATATTACAAAAGTTCATCCGATACAAGTTCCCTCATTCATAATTATTATCGTAATTTTAACACGATACATGAATATTACATTGCGTATGATAAAAAGAAGCAGCATGTGATTTTGTTTAATCCTTAGAATGCGGGAAACAGAAATTGCTGTCTGCTGTTGTTTTATATTTTGTCTTCCTTCTCAAGAGAAACATGATTTAACATCACCTTAGAAACTCTTCCATGGAATGTGATTCTTAAATACAGTCTACATTCGTTTACTCAAAGTCGGTTAAGTCGAATTCCCTCGTTACGTCGAAGTCGTGTCCAAGTCCCGTTTCAGATCCTATTATGTTCAATTTAACTGGCTGCCGTTACGTCAAATTTTGTTACGTCGAATTTTCGCCAATTCGAACTAATTGTTAGGTCCCGAAAACAGAAATGTGTGGTATTTCACTCTCATTAAGTCAAAGTGTCAGTTTGTACTCGAAGTGCGAATTCGCGGCGCCAATTTACCGGATCAAAGACTAGACTTGTTTACCTGTGTAAGCCTGTGTAAACAAACTTTGAATAAGTGTTAAAGATGATTTACTCGACACCAATTAAACTGTAAGCGTTTTACATGCTTTATTTATTCAGCATAATAAAATGTTACTTTATTGCTTTGAATTGTCTTTTCTTGTTCCACCCTGATAATACAGATGTGTATACTTAGTTCGACTACACACATGTGTGTATAGGCAAACGCAATTAAACACATTATAGTTGCAAAAGTGTAACTACAGATTTCGTTACGTCAAACTTCGGTTTACTCAAAGTATTTATCACAGTCCAACGGACTTCGAGTAAACGAGCGTAGACTGTACCGTCAAACCATGTTTTTTATGAGAAAACTAGAGAGAAAAAAAACAGCAAAAAAAACAGCAGTTAAAATCATCAATTATGTATAACAACACGAAGTTTGAGTTGCAATAACATGGATTATTTCATATTTACGTACGATACAATTCCATTTGATATCTGGCAATAAGGTGTGTGTAATTTTGCTTCATATTTTGTGCATGACACATGAACATAATTTCATTTACATTGCTTTCGATAAAATTCATTTAATTTTGTTAAATTCAGATTATACAATGATATAAATTAACTTTACATTACTTGAAAAACAATGTGCAATTAAATTATGTTAACATGAATATTATACACTTGATACATGAACATTACATCAAATTGATTGCAATCACAACAAATACAAATTTCCAAGAAATACCCCAGCAATTTTGGTATAAACATATTTTATTAAATAATAATTTACATAATTTTTTGGTATACAAGCAGTGTAAAGAGGATTGGAACGAAAGATTGCTATATTATAGAGTTCCTCTCATTCCAGAAATTTTGATTACAATAACATCAAATTCCAGGAAATATTTTATAATTGCTCTGCCTCTGAATGCTTGGTGAAAATGTTATTAATTTTACAGTCATCATAGTTATAGTTACACAGATAATCCGCATATTTTGTCTAAGGTTTGATCATGTCCAGCCGTGTGCAAACGTTTGCTGTGGCCCGAGGGAACTGTTTGAACCCCAAGGCGACCAGGTCACGTTATTCTACTTCACGGCTGAATATATTTTTTCGCGATGTAAATATTCCGTTCTGATTTTGGGATTTCTCCCCCCTCCCCCCCCCCCCCCCCCCCCCCCCCCCCAATGCAACAGGTTAAAACTGGATCGAACCCATTTGCCCGGCCTTACATGACCTTAGCTGTTGATAGGCCGTTAAACACCAATAAACAAACACTGCAGAATTAAATGTTGTCGTCTGCTGTTTATTTTCTATTATTTTTTTTTCTCATCAAAACCATGCTTTGACAGCACTTTAGAATCATTTCCAATGGAAATGATTCTGAAGTGCTGTCAAACCATGTTTTTATTGAGAAAGAAGGCAAAATATAAAGCAACAGCAGACAACAATTTTCATGTGCAGCAGTCTAAGGGTTAATATTTGTCGAGTCCGCTTATTGATCACAATGACATCCAGGAGCCGGTTTCACTAAACTTTGTACAACTAAAATGTTTGTAAGTGCAAATTTAGGATCATCTGTAAATTTCAGTTGATGGATTTACATTTATTGAGTATTCCAATTTACAAGAAAACATTGTTCATGTGAAATTTACAGACTATCATAATTGTGCACTTACAAACATTTTAGTTCTACGAAGTTTAGTGAAACGCAACCCAGTAGCATACATTACCACAGAAGTTTAGTGAAACGGTCCCCAGGGGCCCGTTTCACTAAACTTCCTACGACTAATGTTCGTAAGTGCAAAATTATGATAGTCTGTAAATTTTACATTAACAATTTTTTCTTGTAAATAATTATTGGATTTACATTTATTGAGCATAGGCTGCATATGCAGCCTATGCTCAATAAATGTAAATCCATAAATTAAAATTTACAGACGATCTTAAATTTGCACTTACGAACATTTTAGTCGTAGGAAGTTTAGTGAAACGCACCCCAGGTGTCCAGGTGCATGCGTGGGTGTGTGTTGTCCTGTCCATCCATCCGGATTCTACATTAAAGTAGTTACATGGCCACAATCCTTATTCTGATTTGCTTCAAACATGAAACACTTCTTTATCATCATCCATGTTTTCATTCTATAGCCCACCCATGCAGCTCACATGCCCAAGGTCTTGGTCAAATGACTTTGAAATTTGCATTAAAGTTTCTAAATTACCGTATTTGTCCACAACCCTCATTATGATTTACTTCAAACCACGATAACTGATGTTGAATTGTACTTAACCCTTAGACCGCTATCTTATTTTTTTTGTCGTTTGCTGTTTATTTTCTATTTTCAATTTTTATCATCAAAACATGCTTTGACAGCACTTTAGAATAATTTACAAGATGCTTTGACAGCACTTCAGAATCATTTCCATTGGGAAATAAGGCAAGATATAAAAGCAACAGCAGACGACAATTGTTGTGAGTAGCGGTCTAAGGGTTAATGAACCGCAAACCCATGGACTGTTTCAACTTTTCAGCATATCACATTATTGTGGAAAGCGTTTAATTTTGATATTATTTTTTTCTTAAAACTGAAAAAAATGTTTCATGGGAGTTTCTTAATAGCACCACCTCTGGTTCTAGGAACACAATCGTACATTTTTTGTGGTGAAATTAGAAAGTTATTGTGTTATTTTTTGGCTTATCAGAAACATATTTCTCTCCCCGAGATAATGACAGCTTTATTAAGGAATTTGATGAAGCTTCCACTTGTTGGGTCTTGGAGTGTCAGGTTTCATTAAAATGAAAATTCCCCTGCTGGTTTCGTGTGTTGACAGTAGTAGTGGTGTGAATTAAAATCGAAATTCATCCCTTATTTTATTATCCCCCTGGGAACTAAATGCAGAGCTCTAGATAAGGTGTGTATTGGCGTACTTGGATTATGCACTTATTTTAGCAGAATACGCATTGATTATCAAATGTGGGAGTAAAAAATGCTCACAGCAATGTGGCAATACGGATTACTGTATTAAAGTTGAACATTTACTTAGTTTAGCTGCAAATTTGCTTTTTGCAGCTCAAATAAGTGAATTTTTAAATTAGTTATTAGCCAATCTATTTATAGATGGGCTATATATTGGTTATCCATCGGTTTGTGAAAAAGTTTGTAACCACCCTTTTCTCCTATATTCGGTAATCTACAAACACGAAATTCACTTCCAAATTACATCAACCGGATAATTTTTCATTTTTGGCCATTATCTCTGTTGAAAACTTTAAATATAGCGAAATAACACAATTTGGCTATAAATAAACGTTTTCACAACAAGAGTTCGGTGAACTAAAGTTAGGCGGTTTGCAATTTGGCTATAAATAAACGTTTTAACTACAAGAGTTCGGTAAACTAAAGTTAGGCGGTTTGCAATTTGGCTATAAATAAATGTTTTATCTACAAGAGATTGGTAAACTAAAGTTAGGCGGTTTGCCTTCTAGTCCAGGGGCAATTGTAGGTATATATATAAGATTCCGGCACCTCATGTTAATTTATGGCAGCCGGTGTTTTTATAAACTTGAATGTATAAGGTTTCCAAAAAATCCGGGTGCCATTTTTTAAATCAAGTTCAAGGTCATTTCAAGGTCATTGAACTTTATGCTTGACTGATGTCGAAAATTGCCAATATATGAGCCAATAGGTCATGGTCCTTAACTTGGAAATTGGTGTAAGTTGGTAAAAAACATTTCTGATGGATATATTAAAGAATTTACGTAAACTACACTAATATTCAGTATATAATTATCATATTTTCAAGATGGCCGCCAAAAATCGGGTATTTATGAGATTTCGGTTGACTTGCTACATATTTGTGTAATGCTAATCGCCTTCACCTATATTCAAAGGTTAATTCTTTCAACTGGAATAATATTGTTTACATTTGACTACCATTAGTATTGCTATGATCATATATTAATGATAGCTAAATATAACTGGGATAATTTCGTTGGGGAGGAAATAAACGTACGTACATGTGTCCGGTTAAAGTTTTTGGTTAAGTTTTTTGGTTAAAGTTTTTGGTTAAGTTTTTGGGTTAAGTTTTTGGGTTAAAGTTTTTGGTTAAGTTTTTTGGTTAATGTTTTTCGTCATACTACATCTCTGCTTGGTAGGAATGATCGATGTACATTACTCTTTCAAAGTTGTTAAAATGGTGACCCTGGGGTCAAAAATGGGTGTGGCCCGTGGGGTCAAATTGGGGTCAAATTTTATTTTTGACCAAATATGGTGATGTCATATATCAAATTGAAGGTATCAATGAGGCGATCACTTTGGTGCATTTTCTGTCGAAATCGGATTGTTATGTCATCCAAGATGGCCGCCGAAAGGTCAAAAGGTCGTTCTTTTATTAGAGATTTCAAAATTCTTCTTCACATGAACCGCTTTGCCCATGGTAGCCAAACTTAAAAGTTATGGTCCATGGGTGAAACCTTTTCAGATTTGTTAAAATGGAGGTCATCGCTAATCCAAGATGGCCGCCATCTAAAAATAGCATAAATTCTTAAAAAATCTTCTTCTCATGAACCGCTAGCCGGATTTCGACGAAACTTGGTAGGAATGATCGATGTACATTGCTCTTTGAAAGTTGTTAAAATGGTGACCCCGGGGTCAAAAATGGGCGTGGCCCGTGGGGTCAAATTGGGGTCAAATTTTATTTTTTACTGAATATGGTCATGTCATATATCAAATTGAAGGTATCAATGAGGCGATCACTCTGGTGCAATATTTGTCGGAATCGGATGATTATGTCATCCATGATGGCCACCAATAGGTCCATTTATTCAAGATTTTTAACGTCTTTTTCTCAGGAACCACATGGCCGATGCTGGGTGAAGCATTTTCAGATTTGGTAAAATGAGAGTCATCGCTTAATCCAAGATGACCGCCATCTAAAAATAGCACAATTTTTTTAAAACACATGAACTCAATGTCACATTCTCCTCTGGTGTTCATGGAGTCAGGTGAGCGAATTAGGGCCATCATGGCCCTCTTGTTTAGTGTCCATGCCTCGTCCCAAGGCGCGACATGCAGGCCGCGGCCATCTAGTTAAAAGTGGGTGGTTGGTTGGCGTTCGCGACGGCGTAAATTAACGGTAGGGATTCCTCCTTATAGGAATCGTGATTTGCCTGGTTTTGGGTTATTGTCCATTATAAAAGTAGTAAGATTATTACTGATTTACTGATCCTACTGCTTTTTGGAGGTTTTTTTTATTGTAAATATTCAGTTCTAATTTTGGGATGTCTCTCTCCCCCCCCCCCCCTCACCCCCCCTCCCCCATTTGTACAGGTAATATATTGGATTTAGTACTAAACCCATTGACCCGGCCTTAAATGACTGTAGCTGTTGATATGCCGTTAAACCCGAACAAACAAACAAACACATTGGATTTGAAATATGGGGGTAAAATACTCTTTAGATACAAAACTTATCTGTCACTCTGTGAATGGGATATTGGAATGTGTGTTTGTTATCTGGGCCCGGTTGCTCAAAACCTCTGTTTGCTTAACAGACTGTTAAATCCTTAGCAATGCTAAGGATTTAACAGTCTGTTAAGCTAACAGAAGCTTTAAGCAACCGGGGCCCTGGAGATTTCTTTTATTTTTTCCTGTCACTCAAAAATTGAAAGGCAGTGTAATAATTGGAATGACATCCATCCTGCCATCAATAACAATTTCGCCTATATTTTCTTTCAGCACTGAATTTATTGTATTTTTTTTATTGTAATTTCTGTGCTGATTATACAATGCTTGCCACCATACAGGTACATTCCTGTGACAGTGTTTGTATATGACATTGTGGCATGACCCAAAACCCTCAGTCAATCTATCAACCAATCAATCAGGCAAACAGTCAATCAATCAGCCCATCAAACAGTCAATCAATAAACCATTCAATCAAACAGTCAATCAATCAATCAAACAGTCAATCAAGCAATCAGTCAATCAAACAGTCAATCAATCAATGAGACAGTCAATCAATCAAACAGTCCATCAATCAATCAAACAATCAATCAACCAATTTTGGCAATACATCTACACTGTTTCGGCAAAATAACTTTGAAATGGCTATCGCTATGAGGACGGTGTCATCGGTATAGCCTCGTTTCTTATGAAAACGGTAAACTAATAATAAATATCATACTAAATCATCACTCATGTAAGATCCTCTGTATTCTGCAGGGAATATTTTCATAGACCAAATAACTTTAGTCATTCTTAGGGGAAATGCCTGTAGTGATAAGTACCTGTGATAATTGCTATTCTAAATAGACATCTTTTAAAGACACACAACAAAACTGCATTTCAATTTACTGGTGAAACTATATTATTTCTAGAAACGACCATTTAACACATTATAGACCAGACACAATTTCTGTGGCTTAAAAATATAGATAATTTTTTTCTTCAATATTTTCTTTATTTCCATTCGAAAGTATAAGATGTTACTACTCATATGAACCGTCTCGATGAGACGGTTCATATGAGTGGTAACAAGATATACTTTTATGGAGAAATAAACAAACTAATTACTGGAAATGACAATTTAACGCATTATAGGCCAGATAAAGTTACATTAGTACAAAGATTTGAAGATTTTTCTTGCTATTTTCTCTATTTCTGTTTGAAAATACATGTATATTTTGTTACCACTCATATGAAACATCTCAATTAGATTGTTCATATGTGTGGTAACAACATATACTTTTTTGGAGAAATAAACAAAATAATCAGATTTTTTCAATAAAATTCTAGCGTGTCTTGGATGGTCAATTATTGTTTGTATATACATGAAACACCTTTCTAAACAATGTACAAAACAATTCAAATACGCCCGGGTCTGAAGATTATGTAATTATGAAAGATACAAAACTGGCATTCGTCACCATTGTCCGAAAATGCCACACAAAGTCATATGTTTTACTCGCCTATACAACGTGTTACAGCGTGTCAAAACCGCTGCTTGGGATGGGTTTTCGGCATAGATTTTACAGTTGCATTAAAGGTACATGCCCACTCAGGAGGCACAAAATGTTCTTTATAGGAATTAAATAAGTGTATAATTGTGTCGCTATTCCACCAGTTCTAACAATTATGAGTGCCCACTATACAGATATAATGATTTAGTAATATTTATTTTACTGATAGTGACTCGCGGTGGTATCGGGCTATTTTAATATGCAAATGAGGCATGATATTTTTTAATTATTTATACTAATTAAATGCGTCTCTTGAAAAATTTATATTTTCGACAGATTATAAAGTATGATCATTGCACATCAAAAAATAAATACAGAGAATAAATAGTAATGTCCGTAAACATTTTAAGGAAACACGGTTATCGCCCCTGATATCAGTGTGGAAATTTACGTCTGATAAAGTGTATAATAATGCCAGTTCTCAATACGTGGGGTAACGGTGAATGAATGTTTATTTTGCCAGAAAATGTCTCGGATGATATCTCTCGGTCTGATATAAAGAACATGTTATGCCTACTATGTGGGCATGTACCTTTAATGTAGTATCAAAGTTTCTAAACAAATCCATATTTTCCTCATTTATTGTCGAAGGTGTATATTGTTACCACTCATTTGAACCGTCTCGACGAGACGGTTCAAATGAGTGGTAACAATATATAGTTTTATCAAGAAATAAACAAAATAATCAGACTTTTATCAAGAAAAAATTACCTTTAAAATGTCTCCGATATAAAGAACATTTTGTGTTTACTGAGTGAACATGTACCTTTAACATAAATCTCATAGATTTTGAGTCTAAACTGCACTAAAACGCGTCTCACTAACCTAAATTCGCTTTTTAAAATCAAACACGTTCACATCCTCATTATCAATAGCCGCCATCTTTGAAAATATCGAATCACATGACACGCAGTGATTTGGTTGGCTAATGGAAAATGATGTCAGTCTCCAGTAACAAACCAAACCACTGCGTGCACGTTAGTGAAACATTTTTTGTTTTATTTTTTATCAGTTTAATAAGGAAGACAATCAAAAATTAATTAGTAAAAGTAAAATATGCATTGAATTTGAAATATGGGGGTATAATACTCTTTAGATACAAAACTTATATGGAACTCTGTATGCCATCATAAATATGTGCCTATCTGCTGCTCTGAAATGCAGACATCAAAATTCGTCCCTGGGATCATGATTTGTGGGTATTTGTTGGTATTATTTTTGACAGGCCCTCTTCACTTCTTGCATGATAGTTGCTCATTTTCGCTACCCATAATCCCCTTGGGGACTCATTTGCCAGACCGAATATATCATTGTCCATCATTCACATTTCTTGGAGAGAGCAAGCTTGTCCAGGCTGGAATATATTTTTTAACTTGACCACAGTAGAGGAGCTGGAATTTATCTTTTACAATGCTGAATTAAACTTGTCGTCTGCTGATTATTTTTGATTTTCCATTTTCATCAACAAAAACATAGTTTTGTAGCATTTTAGAATCATTTCCAATGTAAATGATTCTAAACTGCCGCCAAATCATGTTATTGAGAAAAAATATAAAATATAAAACAACTTTTCGTTTCCCACCTAAGGGTTAGGCTTGTCATGTCTGTCTTTTCACTGTCATGGTTTCTTGTTTAAAATGTTTTAAACAATTTAAACAATGCAACAATACAATATAGATTTGACTAATTTCCTAGATTCCGTTTTCTTTCAATTTTCAACGTTATTATTGGAGGATGGGACACATCACCAACCGTCACCAACCTTGTAAGTCGTAAAACTTTTAATCCGTACTAGCTACAGACCTAAAACTGGGTATGTAGCTTCGATTTTTTTATTCGACCACGGGGTCATGAATTATCTCCCCCTTTTCAACTTAGAATTTTCCAATTTTGAATTTTGGCTTGTAAGTCGTAAAACAATTATTTTTTTTATTTTTTTTATAAAAGCCCCCCCTCCTCCCTCCCCCTGAATGTACAATGCTCCCCTATATGGGTGCATTCCTGGCTGTATATGACCCTGATATTGTATGTAAAATCTCAATCAATCAATTAATCATTATTATTACAAATGTAACACAATTCTAACCCTTAAAATTATGGCACCGAAAATTGTCGTCTGCTGTTGTGTTATATTTTCTATTTTTTCTCAATAAAAACATGGTATGACAGCACTTTAGAATCATTTCCATTAGAAATGATTCTAAAGTGCTGTCAACCCATGTATTTGAAGAAAAATGGAAAACAAAACACAACCAGCAGACGACAAAATTTAATATCAGCAGTGTAAGAGTTAAACCTACTCCACATATAGCAGTCTGTTTGTTTCAAGATGCAAATGAATTTCGCTAATTGATATGTCAAACATTTTAAAATGGGTTTCATGTTTCTCCCATTTACTCCATTAGTAAGCCATGTATTTCATTTTAATTACGGTAGGCACAAAATGCGAAGTTAATTCACATGAATAAGACATTTAAAAAGCAATTTTGCTATAAATACACAATTGTTATATGTTAAAGGTACATGCCCACTCACTTAGGCACACAATGGTCTTTATAGGAATTAAATAACTGTATAATTGTTTCACTATTCCACCAGTTCTAAAGATTAAGAGTGCCCGCTATACAGATATAATCATTTAGTAATATTTATTTTACTGATAGTGACGCGCGTTGGTATCAGGCTATTTTCATATGCAAATGAGGCATGGTATTGTTTAATTATTTATACTAATTAAATGCGTCACTTGAAAAAATAATATTTTCGACAGATTATAAAGTATGATAATTGCACATCAAAAAATAAATACAGAGAATAAATAGTAATGTTCGTTAACATTTTAAGGCCACTCGTAATCTTTAGAACTGACACAATTATACACTTATTTAATTCCTATAAAGAACATTTTGTGCCTACTGAGTGGGCATGTACCTTTAACTGTGGCTGATATGTTAAACCCTTCACTTTTCAATAATATTCTAGCCAACACCAGAAGTTGGCATGATGCTCGCAACATGACATATGGACATTGTGAAATGCTGTTTATTGGGGAAATCTGAATATTCTCTGCATATCAAGGCGACATTCAATAAGTAATACTGATTGAATATTCACAGAAACACGAAACTGTCCAACAAATCAGATTCTGAAATAATTAACTGAATTGACATTAACCCATGTCATGTGGAATGATACCCATTCACAGGTATCTAAATTTACAAACATTTTTTTTCTGTTTCTTCATTTCTCAATGATAGTATATGTTGTTACAACTCATTTGAACTGTCTCAGAGAGACAGTTTAAATGAGTGGTCACAACATATACTTCTGTGCAGAATTTATTTTAGCTCACCTGAGCAAAGCTCATGTGAGCTATTGTTACCGCAATGTGTCCGTACGTCGTCCGTGAACATTTTCAAACGTCTTCTCCTTGGTAACCATTGGGCTTATAGTCACCAAACTTCATGGTCATGTTCCTTAGGTAGGGGGATTACAAAATTGTTAAAATGACGTCATCACGTAATCCAAGATGGCTGCCGTCTAAAAATAGCACAAATTCTTCAAAAATCATCTTCTCAAGAACCGCCAACCGGATTTCGACAAAACTTGGTTGGAATGATCGATGTACAATGCTCTTTCAAAGTTGTTAAAATGGTGACCCGGGATCAAAAATGGGCGTGGCCCATGGGGTCAAATTGGGGTCAAATTTTATTTTTGACCGAATATGGTCATGTCATATATAAAATCGAAGGTATCAACGAGGCGATCACTCTGGTGCATTTTTTGTCGAAATTGGATGGTTATATCATCCAAGATGGCCGCCGAAAGGTCAAAAGGTTGTTATTTTATTAGAGATTTCAAAATTCTTCTTCACATGAACCGCTTGGCCCATGGTAGCCAAACTTAAAAGTTATGGGTGAAGCCTTTTCAGATTTGTTAAAATGGAGGTCATCGTTAATCCAAGATGGCTGCTGTCTAAAAATAGCATAAATTCTTAAAAAATCTTCTCATGCACTGCCAGCCGGATTTCAACGAAACTTGGTAGGAATGATCGATGTACAATGCTCTTTCAAAGTTGTTAAAATAGGGACCCCGGCGTTAAAAATTGGCATGGCCCGTGGGGTCAAATTGGGGTCAAATTTTATTTTTGACCAAATATGGTCATGTCTATATCGAATCGATGAGGCGATTGCTCTGGTGCAATATTTGTCGGAATCGGATGATTATGTTATCCATGATGGCCTCCAAAAGGTCCATTTATTCGAGATTTTGAACGTCTTTTTCTCAGGAACCACATGGCAGATGCTGGCCAAACTTCATAGTAAGTTAAGATCCTTGGGTGAAGCATTTTCAGATTTGGTAAAATGAGAGTCATCGCTTAATCCAAGATGACCGCCATCGCCATCTAAAAATAGTACACTTTTTTTAAAACACATGAACTCAATGTCACATTCTCCTCTGGTGTTCATGGAGTCAGGTGAGCGAATTAGGGCCATCATGGCCCTCTTGTTTAATAATTTAATTAATATGTATGTTTAGCATGAAAAGGGTTAACCTAGGGTTAAGCCCAATTTGTGTGATGAAAAATATAAATATTCGCCTTATTTCGGAAGAAAGTTAAATATTTTGGCCACAGAACGTATATTTTAGGCCAGAAATAATGCAGAAATACGAAAAGAACATGCTTGAAAATGATGAAACCTGCGAATCTCTCTGCTACCTTCTTGAAATTGGTTAAGTTATTTGTTTAGACATTGTAATATCAATTAATGAACATAATTGCGAGACCAGGTGACTCGGTTTCAAGTTTCCAATGCTAAAATTTAACTATTTCCTGAGAATTTCAATTCTATTATTCATTATTTATTACTTCAGCTTGAAAGAGTAGAAAGTTGATACGGTTTGTCTGAATTTCAACCAACTTTTACTTCTCATCATAAAATGCATTGGAAGCAGATATTTCTTAAAAAAAATATCTACTTGAAAAAGGAGAAAATTGATAATAATGCAGGCGACAAACATTTTCCATCCTTTAACACTTAGATCGCTACAAACAACAATTGTCGTCTGCTGTTGCTTTTATATCTTGCCTTATTTCTCAATAAAAACATGGTTTGACAACACTTCATAATCATTTCCAATGGATATGATTAATAAGTGCTGTCAAAGCATGTTGTAAATTATTCTAAAGTGCTTTAAAAGCATGTTTTTGATGATACAAATGGAAAATAGAAAATAGACAGCAGATGACAAGAAAATTAAGATAGCGGTGTAAGGGTTAATGGGTTAATTATATGATATAAACAATAACTAGGTGTAATTAGTCGGAGCACATGACCTACATTACCAGTGTGTCACATGCAGATCTGGGGGCCGTTTCACTAAACTTTGTACAACTAAAATGTTCGTAAGTGCAAATTTAGGATCATCTGGAAATTTCAATTGATGGCTTTACATTTATTGAGCATAGGCTGCATATGCAGCCTATGCTCAATAAATGTAAATCCAATAACTGTTTACAAGAAAACATTGTTAATGTGAAATTTACAGACTATCATAATTTTGCACTTACGAACATTTTAGTCGTACAAAGTTTAGTGAAACAGCCACCAGAACATTTGAACTGAAGATTTGTAGAAGTGTTTTGAAAAATAGAAACAAAATGTGGCTCTTTATTGCTCGGTGGACAAATGTACATAAACCGTGGTAATGTATGCAACTGGTTATTGGTTATAACTTCTATTTCTTGCTCGGATCTGCTTCACATTTCACACACGCATTGCTCCCCGGGGCCGTTTCATTTAACTTTGTATGACTAACATGTTCGTAAGTGCAAAATTATGATAGTCTGAAATTGCACATTAACAATGTTTTCTTGTAAACAATTATTGGAGTTACATTTATTGAGCATAGCCTATGCTCAATAAATGTAAATCCATCAATTGAAATTTCCAGACGATAAATTTGCACTTACGAACATTTTAGTCGTATGAAGTTTAGTGAAACAGGCCCCAGACCCTGAGCTTATTAACTCTTTCACCCCTAAGTAACTGACATGGAATTCTTCATGGTGTATGCAATTTGAATTACAGTACAAAATGTACTTACAAGCACAGGCAATGTGTGTATATCACAACAACACTTGAAGGTGTGGCCATCTTGAAACATAATATGAAACACAAACTGAGATCATGGAAAAGAAAACAAGAGTCGTTTTGTGTGAATAACTGGAACAGCTTATGCCAGCAATAAACACTTAACTTTCTTCTTACATTGGAAGCAACCTGTGTGTTCAAGATTGTTGAATGACAGTCAGATGTATTGGTAAAGCTTAATGGAACTGGTCAAAGGAACTGACCAATAACAAATGTGGCAATCTGATTATTGATGATTCCTAGAAGAACTGAGCAACAACTGATGTGGCAGTGATAACTATCTTCTCCTCTTCTTACCTTGGATGCAACCATTGACCTGCCTTAATGTCGAAGGTTTGCAACCCGGCTTTCAATTACAACAAATCATGTTACCGACGGAACCGGACACGCAAGTTCAACCTCAACATGTTCTGGTACGGCAACCTGTATAGACGACGAAACAGATTCGAACACACTTGGACACTCTACCATAACCCTTTGGAAGGTAATGTTTTAATGGGTAGTGCGAATTTGGTCAGGGAAAACTAAATTTTGAGTTTTCCGTGGCGGAATTTGGCTCTGAAAATGTTTATTTATTTTCCAATTCTGTGAAACTGTTAATTTTCTGATTCGAACACACGTGGACACTGGTTTTACCATAACCCTATGGAAGGTAATGTTTTTAATGGGTAGTGTAAATTTGGTCCAGGAAAACTAAAAATGCGGCAATTTGCCGAATTTTTTGTTTTTATGGACATTCTGAATTCGGCTCAGAAAACTCTACCATAAGCCTATGGAAGGTAATGTTTTATTGGTATAGGAAAACTCTGAATGTTCAATATTTCCGGACTGAATTTGGCTGTTATTTGCTGTGATAATTTTTTTTTTAATTTTCTGATTCAAACACATGGAAAATGCACTATTATTATACCCCCCGCAACAATTTGTGGAGGGGGGGGGGGGCATATACTGGAGTTAGGTTGTTAGCCTATGGAATGTAATGCTTTATTAACTCTTTGCATGCTAGCGGTGAAAATATCCGCCACACAAATTAGGAGTACCGGTATATTTTTTATTTCTCTTTGTAAATATGTCTTGGAATTTCATTAGAATTGAGTCCTCAATTCTAATGAGTATATTTTTTATTTCTTCCAAGAAATATTCATGATATTTACAAGGAGAAATAAAAACAAAATATGATTTTTGTCCGCTATTTTTGAACTATTTATAGCCCACAAGTTTCCCAGCATGCAAAGAGTAACTGACATTAGTTAAGCCAGGGAAAACTAAAAATTGTTAATGTTGCCAAATTTGAGTTTTCACGGATTGACTTCGTCCCTGTGAACATGTTTGTTTTATCAAGTCGGTTTAATTACATTCTCGAACAACTCAACAATTTTTCTCGGAACTAGAATAGTCTGTGAATATTATAGGAATGAATGGCCTTTTTGTGGAATTTATCGGGGTATAAACTTGGAAAAGTCGCGGGAATACTGGAGGAAGGCCGGAAGGCCTCGTCCAGTATTCCCGCGACTTTTCCAAGTTTATATCCGAGGAGCGCCGAGGCGTAATGGTTAGTGTGTCGGACTACTGATCCAAGGGTCGTGGGTTCGAGCCTGACTAGCAGCGTGCGTTGTGTCCTTGAGCAAGACACTTTATCCACACTGCTCCAGTTCACCCAGCTGTAAATGGGTACCGATAATTCGTAGTTGCTCTGTAAATACGAATTACCGGCTTCTCTCAAAAAGTCTCTACCTCCGTTCATTCTCCCATTCTTGGGAGACGGCATGCAAGGTCCTAGAGCCAGTGCCGCCGTTAAATATAAGCAAAAAAAAAAGTTTATATCCCCGATAAATTCCACAAAAAGGCCATTCATTCCTTATAATTCCAGCATTAGAAATAAATTCATCAAGAAAATGTGTTTATCTTCTATTTTCTTAAGAATTATTTTAACTGCGCCTCATGGTTATGGAAAGTAGTTCGACGTGGGAGTTTACTGGGATATAAATTTTGGACATAGACTTGCTACGGGCCAATCAAATGTTAGGGAATTGTGTAAATATTTTTGTGCTGGAATTATATTTCATTTATTTTCTTGTTCTGTGGATATGCTTCTGATTCACTGGACGTTAAACGTTTATTGGCTGATGTATATTCAGTCAGGGAAATTTAGCAATGTTCCTTGACTGATGATGGTTCTATGAAAATCAGGGCCTGAAAATAGCACTGGTCCGAGGTCCTGGACCTGCAAATTTTAATGTCGGACCTTTGTATTTTACAAGCAACAAGTCCGCCGGATCTGCGATCAATTGAAATTGCGATCATCATTCAGTCGCGATGTCAAATCTGTTCTGATTATCGTCTTATAAGATGATTTATGGTGACACAGTCCATGATTTATACATGGTGTGACGAGTCATTTTGCATGAAACAGAGTTAACAGACACATATTTCTAACGTGTTTCTAGCGATTATCCTCTCGGACCTTCCAAAAAATTCCTCTGACCTTTCAGTTTTTTTCTTGTTAGGTCCAGGACCTACTGGTAAAAGCTGCTATTTTCAGACCCTGAAAATGTTTAGGTATTTCCTGATGATGTCATCAGGTGGGGGGATATTTGTGGAGGGGAAATAGTCTGTGCCCCCTGGTACATAATTATAGTGTGCAGACAAGCAGTTGCAGCACGGACAGTCGTGGAGTACCAGACAACAGCAGTTTATGTGACATGCCACCTTTGATCGTAATACCCCACATGTACGTTTAATGGCATGTAAACGAGCTTACATGCTTCCTGATAGCTTACTGCCATGCAGCTGAGCAGCCACGCGGCAGATTATTTACAATTGATGGTCACATGGCATGCACGGTTGTCAGGCATTGGCTGATCATAAAATAGTATTGGCGTCCCCTACGTGACCTTACTACGGTGAATTAAATTTTGTCGGCTGCTGGAAATGTTTTACTTTCAATATTTCTCGATAAAAAACTGTTTCAACAGCGCATGAGAATCGTCTCCACTGGAAACGATTCTCATGTGCTGCCAAAACAGGTTTTTTGTTAAGAATTAAGGCAAAAATGAAAAACAGCAGACGGCAATTTTCGTCTCGCACGTAGTGAGAGTTAATGTTCACTCTGTACAGGCAGGCATGGTCATAGCTACAGCTGTTCTACTGGACATATATTTATACCCCCGGCATACAAAGTATGTTAAAGTGTTTCTAGTTTTAGTCATTCTGTCCGTTTGTCTGTTCGTCTGTCTGTAAGATTTGCGTTAGTTTTTATTTGTCGGTCCAGACAGCGGCCGCAGGTGTCCGTAAGTCTCTGCTCACTTGCTCTATGTGGTTTGACAAGGGGAACGACCCTGCTTATTTTCAACAAAAAATCTACAAGTATGGTCATGTCATTTTTCCATGTTCGTTTAATATTTGTCATTTTGGGGGAGACACTATTTAAATTTGCAGTGGGTGGTAGGTGGGAGCATGCAATGGGTAATTTAACGATTGGGGTTCCAATGGAAATGATTCTAAAGTGCCGCAAAACCCTGTTTCTATTGAGAATAATGACAAAATATTAAACAACAGCAGACGACAATTTTTGTTTCCCGCATTCTAAGGGTTAATGATGTCCATCCCAAATGTCTTTGGTTGATCCATTAATAGCCGGCCAGCATTAATTCCTGTGATGGACCAGATAGACACTATTTATACGGATCACCACTATTATCTGTCCATATTCATGAATGGCTAAAACACATGCAAGCATCAGCTGACCATGTTGTTAACCATTAAAAGACGGGGAACAAAATTGTTGTCTGCTGTTTTTATGCCTCCTACATGTACCATATTTATTCCAATAAATGCCCCCGGGAGACATAAATTGTCGTGTGCTGTTGTCTTATATTTTGTCTTCTTTCTCATGATTTGACAACACTTTAGTTTAAACAATATTTTATTTCATATATAGCAGGTTACATCATCCACAAGACAAGTGATAATAGGATTAGAAAACAAGCTTTATAAGCACTTTAGAATAATTTACAACATGGTTTGACAGCACTTTAGAATCATTTCCAATGGATATGATTCTAAAGTGTTGTCAAACCATGCTTTTACCGAGAGTTATGGAAAATATAAAATAAACAACAAAATTTAAATAAGCTTTGTAAGGGTTACATGTAGCGGTCGGGAACTAAAATTGTTGTCTACTTTTATTACCAGTATTCATCCTACGATGGCAAGGCGGGTGGCGGGTATGGGGTACATTTAACTCTTCCTACGCTGTTGACGGAAATTGCCGTCTGCTGTTTTTCATTTTTGCTTTAATTCTTAACAAAAACCTGGTTTTGACAGCACGTGAGAATCGTCTCCATTGGAGACGATTCTCATGTGCTGTCAAAACCAGGTTTTTGTCGAGAAATATTGAAAATAAAACATTTCCAGCAGACGACAACATTTAATTCAGCGTTGTAAGGGTTAACCCATTACAGACGGGATACGCTTTTAGTAGTATGAACCTTTTGAGAGAAAAAAAGAGACGGTTCAAATGAGTGGTAACAACATATACCTTTATCGATGAATGAACAAAATAATGAGATTTTTTCAACAAAAATCATAGTATCCTTACACTGAAATGGGTTAAGGATGGGACCTCGGTTTAAAGTCTCATCCGACAGACCAGCTAGTGGGATGGAAATACTGTGAAAGTACTCTTTGACACCTAAGGTGAGGTTTGAACCCACAACCTCCAGGTTTTCTAACCCCTAGGCCACAACCCATTCCTCAGATGAAACGAGTCACGGCTTTGAATGTAGCTTTGCTCTTGAAGTTGCACTGTTAACCATTCTTTGAATGAAACACCCATAATGCTTCTAATTTATCGTTCTTTCCTTATCAGACTTCAGGAGTACGCTAGAAGATCAGAAGTTTGAACATCCACAAAGCCCCATAAGCCCTATTTCTCCAGTCACAGCCACAAATAGGCTACATGTAGACGCAATTTTACTTTACATACCAAGTTTTTTTTTACTTATTCCGGGCAGCAGGACAATGAATTTGGTTATTCCTGGCTCATAGGAAGACATTCACCCCTAGTTTCTGTGGAATCGTATTTCTAATGATTAGATCGTCAATGACTCTAGTCCGATGATTAGAAGCTTGCATTTTGGCCTATCATCATACGATACCATCGTGTGGCTTAAATTTTGAAAGCCTTGATTCGTGATTGACTTTTGATGGCAAAAAAATCCTTAACCCTTACTACGCTCGCTGAATTAAATGTTGTTGTCTGCTGGAAATGTTTTATTTTCAATATTTCTCGACAAAAACCTGGTTTTGACAGCACATGAGAATCGTCTCCAGTGGAGACGATTCTCATGTGCTGTCAAAACCAGGTTTTTGTTAAGAATTAAAGCAGAAATGAAAAACAGCAGACGGCAATTTCCATGAACAGCGTAGGAAGGGTTAAGCTTACTAATCAACGAGTTGAATTGCTGCGGCATTGTGGAAGCAAATAGCATTAGTCCAGATATAAAACTAGATGTTTTATACTTCATTTTCGTTGTTTTATATGCCATTTGTAGACAATAGAAACTCCCTAAACCGACTCACTGGGGTACCGCATAGTGCGTAATTTAGACGTGTTTTACTGTAATTTATTTCATTGTCGTATCAGATTAAGTTGAGTGTTTGTAATTGAAAATGACAAAGATTGTTCATGGAGTGCTTAATTACAGTGGTGTCTGGTTTAGAGATGTTCCACTGTACTGATGTTCCACTGTTTGATAGTATCTAAATTTAGTACACAGGTTTATCAGAGCAATAGATAGAACCCTATGAATTTTCAGTTATCTCCCCTAGACAGCCATTCTGAGGCCCCTGTCTCAGTAGAGGTTGGAGGCATGCAGTGTGTCTGCCTGGGTGTTTGGTTAAGGAATTAGGTCATATATATATATACACTTGGCTTCAATGATATTTGCTTCATAAGAGTGATGTGATATATCGCCCGGGCGTCTATTAGAATCACCACTGGCTCCGAAGTCCAGGGTGGCGTTTAATAGAGGCAAGTGTTATTCAGCAAAGGGAAAATGATAAAAAAATATACGATGTTCTGCTGTCTGAACAAAAACATAACTAAGGGACGTTACTCTCAAACGCCAGACTTGATTGTACTGTCTGTCAGTTTATAAACATTTGGGCCAAGACGTTTCGGCCCACTCTGGTCATTATGGTACAGTCGGTAGAAATGTTAAATTTAATGGTAATGTATATCAAGACAGTGTCAATCATTAATGCTGATCAGATTTACGCCTACGGACGTTTCGTCAGCGTTTCGGATCTGTCGGGTTTGAGATGCTTTGAAAATGGCGTCTCCGTAACCGTGTAAATTCTGATCACCCTGTGTCCGTGCAAATAGCTACTGCTGATGAGGAATTTACTGTGACACCGGAAACAGTCGAATTTCGCTTCCGCTTTTGAAAGTGAAAGTAGCAATTATCTAATTGGACAATTAGCTCCGATTTTGTTTCAAGTCGGTACTGGGCGTTTATTAGAGGCACTAATTTCGTGAAAATCGGCCAAAAAATGTGTCATTTTCAACGTAAAAAGTGGGGGTGGGCGTCTATTAGAGCATGGGCATCTATTAGAATCTTTACGGTACATGTATGTGAATATTTACTTATTACTGTATACTATAATTGAGTTGCCATCTCCGCCGTCTTTGTATGTTCAAGCCATTGTACAGTTTCACATACAGCAAATAATAGGACAGTAAACCAAATAAAATTTGGTGCAATACATCATTGACAGATATGACATCGGCGTGCTATAAATATTATGCCAGCAAACTATACAAACACAAGATATCTGAGCATTTCTCCCATCAATCTCAAAATAAATTTTATGTGTAAACTTTTCAATCTGATGCACAGCCTATTGTTAGTGTACATGTTACCCATAGGCAAATTCATATATACTCGTATAGAAACCAGGGACAATACACTCAGGTAACTGCTTACATGTCACTGGATTAGATAGCTAATAACAGAGCACAGTGATGGGTATATATGGTATGTGTTGTGTGGTTTGCCAGATAAAAGTGATACACTGTGCGATTTTCTGTGTAAGAGGGTATTTATAATGTTGGTTCATGTTTTTAAAAACACAGGCACAAACCTTTCCAGAAAATTTACATATTTTACAGTTTGGTGTGACATAATTGATAGGAGTCCGTTCTCCTGGCTTTTCTACATGTGATTAACTGCATTATATCATATGTTCTACTTCCTATTTTGCGTTGTGTGTCAACCGCCAGAAGAGGTGAAAGTGGCTAATGGCTTGAACACACAAAGATGGCCGAGTTCGCCATTTCATGTGCCGTATAGGATACAGTAACGAGGCAGTGTTCACATATATGTTATACATTTGTTCCATCACAATTACGAAGCAATTATCTTTGAATCAAACGATGATCAATAGTCGATTTCATCAAAATTGCAAAGTATACTTATCTGGCAAAGTATACTTTGAGGGAGTAATCATTTATTTTTCCTGAAATGAATTATTTCATATAGAACTAACGACTGCATATATCTGATGATTACCGTAAAAGCATGCAGAATTATTATACTGAATTTATTACATTATCACAGCCAAAATGGCTGTGATAATGTAATAAATTCAGTATAATAAACAATACCGTCATAAATTTATCCTTAAATTGAAAATTTCTCCCTCAAAGTATACTTCGCTAGATAAGTATACTTTGCAATGTTGGTGAAATAGGCTACAGGTATAAAATGGGTCCTTAAGATGTTTACCAGAGTTTCTCAGTTCTGCTACCAGGGGTATTTGTGTTCCGACAGGCCACATCTCTTATTACATGCATTTTAGGGGTTATTTAGCATCATCTCGGGAAGATGTTTAATTGCATGTTCAATATCAAAATTGTTTCTGTGCTAAATTAAGAAAAATGATACATTGGAACCTCTCTAAACTGGACATTCTTTGCACCCGTGTAGCTAACTAATGGTTTTCATTGTCGTTTATCGCCGATAGCACTAAATCAAGTTTTGGAGCGGCCATATATCTGATTTACAGTGGAACATCTCTATACTGGACACCCTAGGGATCTCCCATAGTGTCCGGTTTAGAGATGTTGCACGGTAATTATACCCCCAGCATACAAAGTATGTCTCTGTATATGACCTTGCTGTTGAACAAACATAAACTCCCAATCAATCAATCGGTTTGAATTGCTATTGATGGAGATGGATTGTGGCCAAGAGGTTAGGATACTGGAGTTCAATGCCAGAGGTTGCGAGTTCAATCCTCACCCTAGGCATGAAATTACTTTCATAGTATTTCCATCCTTCTTGGGGCCGTTTCACTGAACTTCGTACGACTAAAATGTTCATAAGTGCAAAATGAAGATAGCCTGTAAATGTCACATTAACAATGTTTTCTTGTAAACAATTATTGGATTTACATTTATTGAGCATAGGCTGCATATGCAGCCTATGCTCAATAAATGTAAATCCATCAATTGAAATTTCCAGACGATCCTAAAGTTGCACTTACGAACATTTTAGTCGTAGTTCAGTGAAACGGCGGCCCCCTGGTCTTTCAAATGAGACTAGAACCCGTGGCCCCATCCTTACATGGCCTTAGTTGTTGCTGAGACGAAAAACCCATTCATTTTCTTTGACTCATATGTATGGTAACGTTAAATTACGAGTGATCAATATTTGTTTTGTCAGCGAGAAACAAATTTGTGTGGCAATTTAATCTTTCCCGGCACAATTGATCTCTTGTGTTGTACTGTGCAAGGAAACGAAGATGGGATGAGATCTATTGAAGATGCAACAATGAGCGGCAATTAACCCATTTCAGCCTAAGGATACGATAATTTTGTTGAATTATTATTTTTTTTTTTATTTCTCGACAAAAGTATATGTTGTTACCACTCGTTTGAACCGTCTCGTCGAGACGGTTCAAATGAGTGGTAACAACATATACTTTAGAAAGGAAATAGGGATTTTTTCTCTCAAAAGGTTCATACTACTAATACTACTATAATTGTATCCCGTCTGTAAGGAGTTAACTTTCTCACCCCAAAATATGCACCAATTGGGGACTTGCAATAGCCTTGGTTCTTAGGAAATCAGTGAACGAGTTCAACCCTTTCAACACCACAGACCTCTATAGAGACAATGTTTGCAAACAGTGTAGATCCAGATGAGCCGGCTCGTAACGAGCCGTCTCATCAGGATCTCCACTGTTTGTTAATAATTTTAAACGTCGTACAGATTACCCTTTTAGAAGAATGGGATAATTTGAATGAACAAAATTAATGAAATAGCGTGAAACATTGGCATGGAACATCCTATTAAGTTACTTGGTGTTGAAAGGGTTAATAAATACTGTATTAAATCATCACTCATGTAAGATCTTTGAATCTAACATTTGTGATGATTTAACCCTTTCAACACCAAGTAACTTAATAGGATGTTCCATGCCAATGTTTCACGCTATAATAGGATGTTCCATGCCAATGTTTCACGCTATTTCATTAATTTTGTTCATTCAAATTATCCCATTCTTCTAAAAGGGTGATCTGTACGACGTTTAAAATTATTAACAAACAGTGGAGATCCTGATGAGACGGCTCGTTACGAGCCGGCTCATCTGGATCTGCACTGTTTGCAAACATTGTCTCTATAGAGGTCTGTGTTGAAAGGGTTAATATGGTATTTATTGAACAACCTTCAAGGCTGTTTCGAGTTTCTTATGAAATCAATCTGAGTTTCATAAATACCATATCCTCTGTATAAATAACAAATGTGTAGACTGATTTCGTATGAAACTTGGCATTGCCTCGTTTCTTATGAAATCAGCGAACGAGTTTAATACATACTGTATTATTTCATCACACATGTAAGATCCTATGTAAATGTCATAAGGGACCTTTCAAAGTGATTTGTTCTGTATGCATGATGTGTATCAACTATACATCGGCAGACAGAGACAGGGCTGTAGCTTCAATGCATGAAGTTGTTCTTTATGCAATAAATTGAATATACGTTTGCGATGGTTCAATATGGCATTTATTAAATTTATTGACTGATTTTAATAAATATCATATTACACCATCACTCATGTAATATCTTCTGTTTATTACCGTAACTTGTTGACTGTAAACAAGTTTAATAAATACCATATTCAATTATCTTGTCATATAACATTCTCTACGTGAATGTTGTAAGGAACAGAGACAAGGCCGTAGCTTCAATGTATGATGTTGTGTTTATGTAATGAATTGAATCTAACATTTGTGATGGTGTAATATATCGGTAGACAGAGACAGGGCCATAACTTCAATGTATTATGTTGTGCTTATGCAATTAATTGAATCTAACATTTGTGATGGTGTAATATATCGGTAGACAGAGACAGGGCCATAGCTTCAATGTATGATGTTGTGTTTATGCAATGAATTGAATCTTAACATTTGTGATTGTGTAATATATCGGTAGACAGAGATAGGGCCATAGCTTCAATGTATGATGTTGTGCTTATGCAATTAATTGAATCTAACATTTGTGATTGTGTGATATATCGGTAGACAGAGATAGGGCCATAGCTTCAATGTATGATGTTGTGCTTATGCAATTAATTGAATCTAACATTTGTGATTGTGTGATATATCGGTAGACAGAGACAGGGTCATAGCTTCAATGTATGATGTTGTGCTTATGCAATTAATTAAATCTTAACTTGTGTGATTGTTTAATATGGTATATATTAAACTTGTTGACTCAACAAGTTTAATAAATACCGTATTTAATTATCTTGTCATATAAGATTCTCTACGTGAATGTTGTAAGGAACATTTCTCTAGCGGTGACCTAGTTATTAATCGGTGACTTTCGTGTACTCCTATAGCTGGTTTACAGATGTCTGATGTGGCTCGATGTTAGCTGTTCTTTATGCATGAGTGTCCACGATACATCAGCAGACAGAGACAGGACCATAACTTTAATGTCTTCGGCGATAACACTAAATGGATTCCACAGGAAGCTGAATATTTTAAAGTGTTTCTTTTATGTTCCGATTAGCGGTGATACCGCATTGTTTTGACAAGCAGATAATGACTAAAACAACGGATAGAGAAAACAATTAATTGTATGGCCGCAGGGAACTTGAATTTTATTTAGAATAAATATTTTTTTGCTAAATGATTAGTTTTACTGCGCTGGGTCTACACTAATGAACACTTAGGCTGTGTGACTCATAATATTTCTATTTCTATATTTGTTAAAGTGTGGAAGCATAAAGTACGTGTAAAATCTTGCTGAAATCCTATTACAGTCTCAACATATTGACGTGAATCACTGAAATAAACATCAGAAAGTCGGATGTTACAATTTGTGACTAATAAGCGCCATTCACTAACCTTGAATGATCTAAAACGTGCATTTATTTTGATTTACGTCCCAACATTTCGACATAACCTTCTGTGAACTTTACTTTCGGATTTCCGAATGATCAATAATAAAATCACAGGAAAACCTAAACTGGAGCATTACAAATACTACAGCCAATCAGGTGGCGATGGGTGAAGCTCAGTGTGTGGGATTCTTTTGGAAAGAAAATATTCTCTGTAATGTTGGTAGTTAAAACGTGTGTAACTAACAATATACTAAACACATATGTTTAAAGTGAATATATTTGGGGGCCTTTTAAAGGCATTTATGATTTGCCAGAGGCGTAAATCAGCAGAAAAATCGAAACGTGTGGTGGTTGAGCGAGCCCGAAACTAAGCCTGTCTAGGGCATTTCCCTATGCTCTTGCCGACCTTGAAAAGGTTATACTGTATAGTGTATTGTTACATGGTTTCCGTTGTTTGCACATATGTGCAAACAAATAGCGCGTGCTGTTTGCACATGGCTTTAGGCAATGCTCATTCTGGGGCCGCGCGTAATGGAAGTGCCTTCATGACGTCACTACGCGGAAGTGCCTTCATGACGTCATTACTTCATGACGTTCATGACGCGGCCCCGGAATATGCATACCAAAAATTATCTACGTGAATGAGACGATTTTATAAAAGTACTGAAAATACTGAATATGATGCTCAAATTACATCAGTTTTTTGTTGGAAATGTAACAATAACATTTGATCATGTCCAGCCGTGTGCAAACGTTTGCTGTGGCCCTCGGTAACTCTTTGAACCCGCGGCCTGCGGCCTTGGGGTTCAAACAGTTCCCTCGGGCCACAGCAAACGTTTGCACACGGCTAGACATGATCAAACCTTATATTGACGTCGGAAAATATCATTTACCGGCGATGTTTGCCGTTGTGTGGGTACAACTGTAGCACGAAAACGTCACGACTCGAGCGATCCGCTGTCCGTAAATATTGATAACGACGAAGTAACGTACGTCATGTCAAATCAACGTCGTTGCGACAAAGTGACGTCAGATGGGTATCTTTGTTGGTCTAGAAATATGGTTTATCAGTTGAATACAGCATTGGTTTATATATCATATTGTTCGAGAGAGATCATATTTTCTAAATACATGTACAGTCAAACTTGTGTTAAGAGACCGCTCAAGGGAACTGCCAAAAGTGGTCTCTTAACAGAGGTGGTCTCTTAATAGGGACAGCCATGTGGAGTTGGTACACGGATGATATATAAAAAACAACACAGTGACAACACAGTCAAGTAATAACATGTATACACATATATGTATGTTTATTAAAGTAATAACATGTACAATGGAAAACATAAGTTTGAATACACTGCAGCTCCATTATAACGCGGTGGTCGGGGTCCAAGATTTCAAACCGCGATCGAATCCGACCGCGTTATAAAATTTCGGGACATGCACGGGTACTGGTACTGCACGGGTTATTGGTATCATTCGCATTTCGGTTACCAACTATTGCGGGAATTCCATTAGCAACGGACCCATATAAAATCATGTCATTTGAACAGAAGTTAAAGTAATTATTAATAATGCCTATGACATACCGGTACAAGTTATTTATAAAATCATGCTTATTACGTTGTATAGTGCTCGCAATAGACAGACGCTTATTACAATGTATACTACTCGCGATCAACAGATGCTTAAACGGATTAATTGATAATAAATAATGCCTATGGTCACGTGTCCTGCCTATTCATGCGGTTGATACGTGCATAATCTCAGGATGTGGGGTCACGTGATCTATTGTTTTCGCTGCAAGTCATATTGATGAATGAAATTTACGATTTAAGCGAGATTGCCTTGGGCTGCAGTGTAAACAATAGACCACGTGATCCCATACCCTGACCCAGATAATGCTGAAACACCAGTCTATTTATAGAACGCTAAATACATGTTTTATGGATTATAGCCACCGCTTATAGTCGTGTTTCGAGCCGTGTTTTCATGGGCGCTGACAGTTGCCGACGGTCGTTAAACGCGTCGTATTTTGACGGAATGGGCCGTATTTATACGGTTGCTGGTCGCAGACAGCAGGTGGTCGTTCATTGCAAGTACGTTATTATGGGAAATTCGTCGGGCGGGATTCAAACCGGTCGCTTACAGCAGGTGGTCGTTTATTACAAGTGGTCGTTAGCACAAGTTCGACTGTATGTTGAAAACTCAATTTCGCATTTTTGACCCATAAAGGAGGTTTTCGCTTGACGCGTCACATTATATTATATATCACGACATAAGTTAGTGAAATAACAACAAATGACCTACATTATATATCAATCAATTTCACCAGTTTTTCCAATCAAAATCCCCAATACAGACCAGGGCTCCAGATAAGGAATTAGTAATTGTCACTCCATCATTTCTGAAGCAATTGGGTATTTCAAAATTTTAATTGGGTAAAATAAAATCACACTACTGTTTACACATCAGCAGACCAGCAGACCGCATTTATTGAATAGTTTGCTTCTAAATGAAAATATGTCTTGGAATTTCATTAGAATTGTCTCCTTGGAGACAATTCTAATGAAATACCAAGATGTGTTTTCATGGGAAAATAAGAAAAATATGCTATATTTGTGGTCTGTTTATTGTTTTCTGTAGCATGATAAAGATACCACAAATTTTTCATTGCTTTTTGATACTCACTGATTTCAATTGGGTTTTTGGAAATTTTAATTGGGTATTTAAGCAAATACGCACCTTATCTGGAGCTCTACATACATTATATTCAAATATAAACTATCAGAAAATGTGATAAACAGAGGAGATCAGTCGACTTACTGGGAACATTTCAGGGTGACTCAAAACAATTGGTTGTCAATATATAGAGTTATTGCTGGATTGTAGAATGACCACAATAGCTACATCGACAATGTGGAGCCCTCGTTGTCAGATCCAATCATATATTTAACCGCTCAAAACAATTACGTCCTCTATGATTCCATTTGTGGGGGGAAAACCTGCCGGCTATATTGGTGCCACTTGACCATTTTCAGACCGATCCCTGGGAAATGTTCCTCTTGCAAATCGTGATTCTCTCCAACATAAATCTGCAATACACTCATTCATGGTTCACCCCAATCGGGTCACATTTCAACGTTTTTGTTTTGCACGTTGGTATTCAATACTTACCCTCCAAACAGTGTAGACCGTGATCAGACTGCAGAGATCTGCAGTCTGATCACGGTCTACACTGGTTGCATGTGCCAAGTTTGATGTTTCACCAGTCGTTTACCAAGTACTTTGGAGATTGCCTTTTATGACCGCTTGTCTGCTGCGTTACACATGTCTTTAGGGTATTTTATAGATTCTATAATCCCTCGGAGAAAAAAAATTACTTTCTACATTTGCATGAGCCCTATCGTTATCAGTAGAGGACTAAGGACATAATGATAATATTCCAAAAAAGTTTAACCCTTACACCACTATCTTAATTTTTTGTCGTCTGCTGTTTATTTTCTATTTTCCATTTTTATCATCAAAAACATGCTTTGACAGCACTTTAATTTAAAGAATATTTTATTTCATATATAGCAGGTTACATATCCACAAGACAAGTGATAATAGGATTAGAAAAGAAGCTTTATAAGCACTTTAGAATAATTTACAACATGGTTTGACAGCACTTTAGAATAATTTCCATTGGAAATGATTCTGAAGTGCTGTCAAAACATGTTTTTATTGAGAAATAAGGCAAGATATAAAAGCAACAGCAGACGACAATTGTTGTGAGTAGCGGTCTAAGGGTTAATACTATATGAGACCCGCAAAATTTACAATATTTTCCGTAAATAGAGTAAAATTTTGTCAACTTGCTTAATTTATGAAAAATTTGTATTGGGGAAATTCAAGCATGGTAATTCCACAGGTGGAAGACTCGGACCTATGACACAAAAAAAATGCCTATTAAAAAAAATCCCATTACCCCACCCACTTGGTCTCGTACAGTACCATATGCTAATATAAAGGTGAGCATAAATAGGGCCATTATAGACAAAGCCCTCTCTTTTCCGGCTCGCACAAACACAATAAACATCGATTAAATGTATGAAATATGTCTCTGGCAATCGATAAAGGTATTAGGTGTGTGAATATACTCACTTCAAATCGCTGTTTCAAGTATTTATTGAGTTATTCGCGTTTTGATTACCCCATCCAAAGCGAAAGTTGTGTGTACGAAAGAATCTCACACAGAATCGGAGGCCGTCCGGCTGGATTATCGGTCATATTTGGCCGATAGCTGATCGCCAGCTCAAACTAAAGTCGTGCACCATGATCATATACATTAGAGACTCCAACCATACAAAGTTCGTCCAATTGTGATCGTTCGCCGATCTAAAAAACACTTTTTTCTATAATTTCGTTCATTATCTGGAACTGGGTCAATGCACTATCTTCCATAATACAACCACCGAAGCATCTATGTAAGAACATCTCTGATTGGTTAAACCTAAAAATAGACGCGAGGACTTTCCCTTTTCAGGGTTTCCGGAAGACATAATCTGATTTGGTTAAACCTAAAAATAGACGCGAGGACTTTCCCTTTTCAGTGTTTCCGGAAGACATAATCTGATAGTACCCGAATCATGAATGAAAGTCAATAAAATTAGAAAAAAGTGTTTTTTGGATCGGCGAACGATCACAATTGGACGAACTTTGTATGGTTGGAATCTCTAATGTATATGATCATGGTGCACGACTTTAGTTTGAGCTGGCGATCAGCTATCGGCCAAATATGACCGATAATCCAGCCGGACGGCCTCCGATTCTGTGTGAGATTGTTTCGTACACGCAAATTTCGCTTTGGATGGGGTATACAAAATGCGAATAACTGAATAAATGCTGCAAACAGCGATTTGAAGTGAGTATATTCACACACCTAATACCTTTATCGATTGCCAGAGACAGAAGTCCTACATTTAATCGATGTTTATTGTGTTTGTGCGAGCCGGAAAAGAGAGGGCTTTTTCTATAATGGCCCTATTTATGCTCACCTTTATATTAGCATATGGTACTGTACGAGACCAAGTGGGTGGGGTAATGGGATTTTTTTTAATAGGCATTTTTTTTGTGTCATAGGTCCGAGTCTTCCACCTGTGGGTAATTCTGGGAAGGTGGGTGGGTATGTGTATGTTAGCGATGAATCCATCTTGAGAGGGGATTCACGACTTCATAAAGTAATTGACTGGGATCCACACTTGGGAATTAGGCGGTTGATTGGCAGCATGTGAAGGGTACATTTAACAGTAGGATTCATTGTTACTGGAATCCCGATATCCCTGGCTTGACCCTCAGGTACATTTTTGACTTTCTGGTATGCCAGTGTTAAATACGGTTATACCCATAGTATAGTACTAATTCTATTACTTTTCGGGAGTGGGGCTAAGTGACTGGTGTGGTGAGGACCTGGCACCAGGTCAGGTTATTCTAATTTCAGGGCTGAATATATATAAAAAATAATTGTAAATATTTAGTTCTGATTTTGGGATCATCTTGATGGACGATGATCATCATCTACTGTAAAAACTTACTTACATTACAATTCGGCATTATAAGACTTAATGGGCATGCATTGTTCTCTATTTCAGAAACATAATGGCTGAGGGCCTTACTGTAAGTCAAAGTGTGTGCACTACTCCACTAATAGTAACCCTGTTTTACACTAACTCCTAAGCCCTACCACTATGACCCCACGGCTGGATATGTATGTCATGTGCACTTGCTTTTAACCCTTTTCATGATGAATTAAATTTTGTCGTCTGCTGCTTTTTTCATGTTTTCCATTTTTTTATTTTACCAAAAACATTATTTGACAGCGCTTGAGAATCATTTCCAAAACAAACATGGTTTTACAGCACTTTTGAATCATTTCCAATCATTTTAAAAAAAAACATGGTTTGACAGCACTTTAGAATCATTTACATTGGAAATGATTCTAAAGTGCTGTAAAACCATGTTTTTATTGAGAAAGAAGACAATATATAAAACAACAGCAGACGACAATTTTCGGTTCACGTATTCTAAGGGTTACGTTTTAGACCCGCTTCTACATTTCAGGATGTTGGGAAGCTACGTGTATCTTAAGGATGAATCCATTCTTATGGATTCATATGTTAGCGATGAATCCTACTGGGATTCACACCTGTGACCAATTTTTTATTGTAATTTCAGTGCTGAAAATATGGTGTTTGTATGGCTGTATATGACATTGCTTTGGAGCAGATGACCCCAATAAATCAATTGATTTATCAATCAATATATTTGTCAATCAATCAATCAGTTTATCAATCAATCAAGCAATCTACCTACATTTCCTAAATATCTGTGCAACTACTGTATTAATTTTGATGTAATTAAACAACAATTCCCCATAAAATAATATAGTAATGTCTGTCAATGACGCCTTCCTCATAGCCATAGAACTTTAGTTGTTATTTCAATAAAACATATTTTTGTATGTTTTCTCCGAATTTTATCACATGCAAATTGCTCCAGTAGTATTTATAAAAATGTCCAAAGAAATGGGCCAAAATAACAGGTAACAGGATGCACAGTACCCCAGGGCTCCAGATAAGGAATTAGTAATTGACTATTGTCACTCCATAATTTCTGAAGCAATTGTGTATTTTTCAACACTTTCATTGGGTAAAATGAAATCACACTAGTGTTTACACAGCAACAGACGGCAATGTTTGCTTCAAAATAAAAACACGTCTTGGCATTTCATTAGAATTGTCTCCTTGGAGACAATTCTAATGTAATACCAAGATGTGTTTTCAAGGAAAATAAGAAAAATATGCTATATTTGTTGTCTGTTTATTGTTTTCTACAGCATGATAAAGGTACCATGAATATTTTATTGCTTTTTGATACTCACTACTTATGATTTCAATAGGGTTTTTTGCAATTTTAATTGGGTATTTAAGCAAATACGCATCTTATCTGGAGCTCTGATACCCACCCTGAACCCTTCATATAATCTACACGGAATGTTCAGCATTTTCACCGATAAATTTAAGTTTTCTGGTTTTAGAATATGTTTTAGTACTGATATATGTACAAATTCTTCAAATGAAGGGCCCCAATGAGGCAGGTTAAATGCGGGATCGAACCCATTGGCCCTGCCTTAAATGACCTTAGCTGTGGATAAGCCGTTAAACACCAATAAATCAAATCAATTGAAGGGGTTAGTGGAAGAAGGCAATTATATGAGTTATCCCCCTTATTCCTTCAATTTTTGTCTATAATACTTGTACACGTTTTATGTAACTTATGTTAACCCTTTCAACCCTAAGTAACTGGAATGGATTGTGATATGTTAATTTTCCGACCAAAAAAACAATCGTTTTTGGACAAGTTCATTTATAAAAAAGGGGATGTTCTTTTCTAAAAAAATATGAAAATTAGTTGCAAAAAGTGCAGATCCTGATGAGGCTCGCCACGTGCCGGCTCATCTGGATCTACACTTTTTGCCAATACCACTACAAGTTCATTTATAAAAAAGGGGGTGTTCTTTTCTAAAAAATATGAAAATTAGTTGCAAAAAGTGCAAATCCTGATGAGACGACTCGGCATGAGCCGGCTCATCTGGATCTACACATTTTGCCAATACCACTATGCAGGCCTGTGGTGTTGAAAGGGTTAAGGGTCCGATGTAACACAAGTTTGCATGAGTTATATTCATATTACGTCCCTTCTAACGTAAAAAGCTTGATAGACTTCATACACTGGCATGTACATGTACTAACAACTAACCAATCTACTGTATGTCCGAACCTGACTACCATAAAGATTCTAATAGACGCCCGAATCACCACTGGCTCCGAAGTCCAGGGTGGGCGTTTAATAGAGGCAAGTGTTATTCAGCAAAGGGAAAATGATCAAAAAAATATACGATGTTCTGCTATCTGAACACAAACATAACTAAGGGACGTTACTCTCAAACGCCAGACTTGATTGTACTGTCTTGTCAGTTTATAAACATTTGGGCCAAGACGTTTCGGCACACTCTGGTCATTATGGTACAGTCGGTAGAAATGTTAAATTTAATGGTAATGTATATCAAGACAGCATCAATCATTAATACTGATCAGATTTACGCCTACGGACGTTTCGTCAGCGTCAGCGTTTCGGATCTGTCTGGTTTGAAATGCTTTGAAAATGGCGTCTCCGTAACCGTGTAAATTCTGATCACCCCGTGTCCGTGCAAATAGCTACTGCTGATGAGGAATTTACTGTGACACCGGAAACAGTCGAATTTCGCTTCCGCTTTTGAAAGTGAAAGTAGCAATTATGTTTTTTCCCCGATTTTAAAGGAAGTTGCTTTCGAAATAATGGAAAGAAAAAAAATCTAATTGGACAATTAGCTCCGATTTCGTTTCAAGTCGGTACTGGGCGTTTATTAGAGGCACTAATTTCGTGAAAATCGGGCAAAAAATGTGTCATTTTCAACGTAAAAAGTGGGGGGTGGGCATCTCTTAGAGCATGGGCGTCTATTAGAATCTTTACGGTATTTGTTTAATATTTTAAAGGCACTGGGTCTCGGATATACACAAAGAGTAATGATTCAGATTAGGAAAAAATAGTCTAAACCCAATTGTAACCTCCCCTATGAATCGTCCGGAAGAAATTGTGTTCCTGTAGCCTATTTCACCAACATTGCAAAGTATACTTTTCTAGCAAAGTATACTTTGAGGGATTAATCATTTATTTTTCCCGAAATGCATCATATCATATAGAACTAACGACTGCATATATTTGATGATTAAAAGTAATCAGAATTATTATACTAAATTTATTACATTATCACAGCCAAAATGGCTGTGATAATGTAATAAATTCATTATAATAAAAAATTAATAAATTTATCCTTAAATTGAAAATTTCTCTCTCAGAGTATACTTTGCAGAAATACCAGATTATCTCCCTTGTTTGCCACACAGATATGTTTTTGCAGAATAATACCCAAAGTGCTTGGAATTTGATCAAATAACATGGTGCGATCCAATGCAGTCCATAAAATGACATGTATTTGCGATGCAGTTTCTTTGAAGCAGATTCTAATTACGGTATCCCATGCTATCAATCCATGTGACCTGGTGTGGTATGGACGCCTGGAACTAAATCAGGATATTGCAGCTTCCTCTTACACTCAATCAATTGGGTTAAACAGTATTTGATGTCATTTGAATAAGCTCATGTCATATATACACATTGGTATGGGAGGATTGAGGAGAAAGCAAATGTGCTCTTTCCTGCTCGATCAATTGTTGAGTTTCTAGTTCACTAAAACTCCACTATAATACTATACTATTCATAATAACACGATTCTCGATTTAATACAATCATGTCAGTGCTCCAAAATATAGAGAATAGTAGGTTAGTGCCGTGAATGGGAAAAAATATCTGGCAAGGCTCAGGAAACGGGATGGGCGAGGCTCTGCCGAGCACATCCCGTTTCCTTGCCGCGCCAGATATTTTTCCCATTCACGGCACTAACCTACTATTCTATTTATCCCGTCAACACCTACTAATGGCTTTAAAATGCAAAAAAAATAATCCCAGCCACCGCACATATTCATACGCAGTGATTAGGTCGTATTGACAGGATATCAAAAATGTTTCACGGCACCGTGTTTCACGGCACATACGCACTGTGTTGACGGGATAAAGTTTACATTTAGTATGGATATATCGAAATACATCAACCTTTCCATCTACAAATTCTTCCAACGACTACAAATGTTACAGGGTAAGATAAATGTCAGATATAACCCTTTTCAATTTTACAGAATCACGCAGAATTATACAGTAATCAAAAGAATAAGAGCTTGTTTGCAATCAAATACCCCAAATAAGCTGTGCATTCTCTGAAAAAAATACCATATCTGTCCACTAAAACATGCAAATTTGGAGTTCATTGGAATCGTCTCAGCGAGACGATTCCAATGAACTCCAATATTGCATGTTTTCAACGCTGCATTATAATTTATCGCGCAATTAATGTCGTGATGTGTTTCTTATGGGGAGCTTAAGGATACGATACCTAATGAATGTTCCACTGTTGCAGAATGACTTAAAATCAATCGGTCACAAGGGACTTGATTTTTACTTGTCAGATTGTTGCTATTTAGCGTCGGGAAGTCGAGGAACTGATTCGAAATGTCATTTTCAACCAGCGTAGACCCAGACCTGTGGATGACGTATGGTAGTCATTTTCAACCAGTATAGACCCAGATAAGTGTCTTTCACTTATGGGTTCAGCTCAGTATAGGTTAAGTTTTGTATAATGACTTTGTAATTTTCAACTAGCATAGCCCCAGATAAGTTTCCATCTTTAACTCATGGGTTCAACTTAATATAGGTTATTTTTAGCTCACCTGAGCATTTTTTGTCGAAATTGGATGGCGATTGCTCTGGTGCAATATTTGTCGGAATCGGATGATTATGTCATCCATGATGGCCGCCAAAAGGTCCATTTATTCGAGATTTTGAACGTCTTTTTCTCAGTAACCACATGGCCGATGCTGGCCAAACTTCATAGTAAGTTAAGATCCTTGTGTGAAGCATTTTCAGAATTGGTAAAATGAGAGTCATCGCTTAATTCAAGATCACCGCCATCTAAAAATAGCACAATTTTTTTTAAAACATATGAACTCAATGTCACACTCTCCTCTGGTGTTCATGGAGTCAGGTGCGCGAATTAGGGCCATCATGGCCCTCTTGTTTGTAGAATGACTTAACGTCATTTTCAACCATTAAAGACCCAGATCATTGTCCATCTTTTGGGAGTAAGCTTTCCGCAGTAATACGATATGTTGAACAATTCTGCAAAAACCAGAAACCGACTTTTTGTTCAACATCTTTTGGGAGAATGGGAGAGTATGCACAAAATAAACATTCATTCACCATTACCGAACATATTAATTTGCATTATTATACTTTGTATATAAAACGTAAATTTTCACACTGATATCAGGGGCGATAAGTATGTTTCCTTAAACTGTTACATTTTTTATGTGCAAAGATCATACTCCACTTATTATCATTCGGATTAATTATTTGATTGCTAGACGTTTTACATCCATTCAACAGCAAAAGGTCATTTATACAAATCACCAACTGGTCTTGTTTTTGCAATTTACTATCTTCAGTGTCCTTCAACTTCAGTTGGAGTTGTATTTTGTTTAGCCGTTGTAAGCAAATTTCTGTTAATCAGATCTCTAGCGCTCCAGTAGCCTATTTCATCAACATTGCAAAGTATACTTTACTAGCAAAGTATACTTTGAGGGAGTAATCATTTATTTTTCCAGAAATGCATTATTTCACATAGAACTAACAAATGCATATATTTCATGATTAAAAGTATGCAGAATTATTATACTGAATTTATTACATTATCACAGCCATTAAATGGCTGTGATAATGTAATAAATTCAGTATAATAAAAATTAATAAATTTTTAAAAAAATTGAAAATTTCTCCCGTACTTTACACACTTACTTAGAATGCACAATAAGCATTGATTATCAAAAGTGGGAGTAAAAAATACTCTCACCTTTATGAAAATTTACTTAGTTGAGCTGTAAAAAGTAAACAGTGTTTGCTTTTTGCAGCTCAAATAAGTGGATTTGTTTACCATTTGTTCCCTAAATGAAGCAAATCAAAATAAAATATGCGTTGAATTTGAAATCTTGAGGTATAATACTCTTTAGATACAAAACTTATCTGGAGCCCTGGCATAGACCATGCATCATCAGCATAGATATAGCATTCGGTCGGTCTGTCGGTTGGTCGGTCGGCCCGCCCACGCCCGCACGCCCGCCCGCACGCCCGCACGCCCACATGCCCGCACGCCCGTCCGCCCGCCAGCCCACCCGCATGCCTCGCCCCGCCCGCCCATCGGTCTGTCAATTGAGGAAATGTTTGTAAATCAGCATCCCACATGAATTTGGATAATTAGACAAGTATGAAGTAAATTAGTTGAAAACCATAGAAATAGTTTGGACAGCCAAAAGTTATTTTTTCAAGGTTGAAAATAAATTTTTAGATTGTTAGATATACATATTCATTGGATTTGTGAAATGTGTAACCCCTGGTCAGACTGCCGATGTGCGGACTGGTCCGGGGCTACACTGGTCGCAAATCCAATGAACAGCTTTTTGCCATTGCAAGTACTATTATGATGACCAACGCATCTTGGAATAAAACTTACCATGACAAGCTTACGTCTCCTTAATATCGTATTACTGTATGACGATGTGCTTAATGTCATATTTCATCATCTTTAGCAGAAATACTGTGCACTTGAAAGGACTTTGACGGGAATATCCTACGTAAGTTCCATTTCTCATCAACCGTAATGGACAAAACATGAGTGTATTCTAAAACACATATGTTCCATATTGAGCACCAGAATAGAACAACATTCATCAAGTGAACAGAACACTGAATTTTGATAAATATGAGTTTATTTGACGGTAAAATCCATCTGTGATTCCCAGTATAGTGGGCAACAAAATGATAACCCTTACAGTGCTGAATTAAATTTTGTCGTCTGCTGTTTATTTTTTATTTTCCATTTTTCTCATCAAAAACATGCTTTGACAGCACTTTAGAATAATTTACAATATACTTTGACAGCACTTCCAAATCATTTCCATTGGAAATGATTCTGAAGTGCTGTCAAAACATGTTTTTATTTAGAAACAAGATATAAAAGAAACAGCAGACGACAATTGTTGTGTGTAGCTGTCTAAAATCAGACGTAAATTTCCACACTGGTATCAGGGGCGATAACCATGTTCCTTAAAATGTTAACGGGCTACTGTTTATTCTCTGCGTTTATTTTTTGATGTGCAATGATCATACTTTATAATCTGCCGAAAATATAATTTTTTTCAGGTGACACATTTAATTACTATAAATATCATGCCTCATTTGCATATGAAAATAGCCCGATACCACCATGAGTCACTATCAGTAAAATAAATATTACCAAATCATTATATCTGTATGGCGGGCACTCGTAATTTTTAGAACTTGTGGAATAGTGACACAATTACCGTAATTACCCTAAATATTCGGACACCAATATGTGAGCAAACAGTGTAGACCCAGACCAGCCTGCTCCTGAAGGAGCAGTCTGATCAGGGTCTGCACTATTTGCCATTTTCACAGAATGCTTCGGAGGCCTCATTGGACAACATAATCAACTTGATAAATGTTTATGACACTTATAACAATTGGTTTTGGTGTCCGAATATTTAGGGTAATTACGGTATACACTTATTTAATTCCTATATTTGAAGAACATTTTGTGCCTACTGAGTGGACATGTACCTTTAAGGCTGGAAAATATTTGTTATCTGAATTGAATTTTTTTTTTTTTTTAAACATATTTTGGCTGCACATGAGCATCGTCTCCCATGAAGACGATTCTCATATGCTGCCAAAACATGTTTATACTGAGTGGGCATGTACCTTTAACATTTGGTGATTTGTTTCCGAATGATTTTGTTTGCCTCAGTGAAAGTTGATTAGATTTTGACAATTTTGTGCTGCCAATAACGAATGACGGAGAAAATTGAAAATGGCGTCAAATGAGTTTGTGCGGAAATACCCTACCATTGCAGCTACATTTTTGCAAAACTTTATTGTTATACTATTCTGCAAAAACCAGGGGGCCGTTTCACTAAACTTTGTACGACTAAAATGTTTGTAAGTGCAAAATTATGATAGTCTGTAAATATCCATTTAACTCTGTTTTCTTGTAAACAATTATTGGATTTACATTTATTTATCATAGGCTGCATATGAGCATATGAACATTTTAGTCGTACAAAGTTTAGTGAAACGGGCTCAAGGAACCCACTTTTCCGACGTTTCAACATATCGTATTATTGCGGAAAGTTTATTGTTATTATTTCTGTTTTCTTCGGTGAAAATTGATTATAGTATAAAATGTTCTGCTTGCGAGGGAATAAAATGATAAAAAATACAAAATTACATGACCGAGGTGCATGATCTGAGGCCGAGAAGTCTAATTAATTAATCACGTGACATCCTATCTCACAGTCTGACTTGCAGCTTAGCGATGTCATCTCCACCAATTGTAATTTTGGGCCATTTTAATGTTTCAAACAGATAATGGGAGGGTTTGCATATCTTAACAATAAATCCTTAATTCTTAACACGAGAGCAGACCTGTGTAGTGGTATTGGCAACCAGTGTAGATCCAGATGAGCCGGCTCGTGGCGAGCCATCTCATCAGGATCTGCACTTTTTGCAAGTAATTTTCATATTTTTGAGAACAAAAACACCCCCTTTTCGTAAATGTACTAGTCTGAAAATCATTTTGTGACGATTGGATTGGTTGGAAAATTAACGTATCAAAATCCATTCCGGTTACTTGGGGGTGAAAGGGTTTTCACACATCTGCCATACTATTTTACTATTACTTATATTCTTCATCCACATTGCTTGGCCCGAAATGATACTCTCTTGTGTTGATGGGCCATTATTAGCACCATTCCATTCACACCATAGGCTATGTGATCCAGTATAATACAGTTGCCTGTCACCTGATCAGATCATTTGTCCATGATCAATCAGTGTTGAAAGTTATTTATTGTAATTTTAGTGCTATGTATCAGAGCTCCAGATAAGTTGCGTATTTGCTTAAATACCCAATTAAAATTGCCAAAAACCCAATTGAAATCAGAAGTAGCGAGTATCAAAAAGCAATTACAATTTTGTGGTACATTTATCATGCTGCAGAAAACAATAAACAGACCACAAATATAGCATATTTTTTCTTATTTTCCATGAAAACACATCTTGGTATTTCATTAGAATTGTCTCCAAGGTGCGTTATTCTAATTTCAGGGCTGAATATATTTGTTCTCGATGTAAATTTTCCGTTCTGATTTTGGGATTTTCCCCCCAATGCAGCAGGTTAAAATGAGATCGAACCCGTTTGCCCAGCCTTACATGACCTTACCTGTTGATAGGTCATTAAACACCAATAAACAAACAAACAAACAGCCAATATAAAGTCAATGAAATTGATTATCTCCAGGTATTTAATACTTTAATGAATCGCTCTAGCGATTTATGCAAACGGTGCAGATCCAGATGTATTTTTGTTCTCAAAAATATGAAAATTACAAAAAGTGCTGATCCGATCAGACGGCTCGTTACGAGCCGTCCGTTCAGGATCAGCACTTTTTGTAATTTTCATATTTTTGAGAACAAAAATACACAATTTTCATAAATGTGCTCGTCTGAAAATCATTTTGTGATGATTGGATTGGTTGCAAAATTAACATATCAAAATCCATTCCAGTTACTTAGGGGTGAAAGGGATAACAACGTCTTACTTGCACTCTGATCAGTGGCAACACTGGTCGCAAACGTCATACGTTACATTTCTCACCCATGTAATTGCATGCAGCTCATGTGGACCATGGTGTATAACTGTAAAACGTATGGGTTTTATTTTCTACGTGTTATGTAACTCTGAGGAATAAAAGTCTACTAAAGCCGCACAATTTATTACAGAATCAAGCCTTACAATTACAACAAAGGAAATTACAATTGAGTTGGCACATGGCAATACAGTGACTTGGTCTGTCTGAATAGCATAGATCAGTTAAGTTTCTACATCCTTAAAAAACCGCTGAATTCGTTTTTTTTTGTCTGATGTTTTTTTTTTTATATTTTCAATTTTTATGTCCCTTTCCTCAGTAGAGCCGGTGGACAAATAGTGTTTGGACTGTGTCCATGTGTCTGTCCGCGGGTCCGGTTAAAAGTTTGGTCATGAGGCTCATGAAATGTGCCTGTGAGTGAAGACCCTTTCACCCATAAGTAACTGGAATGGAGGTTGATATGTTAATTTTGCAACCAATCTAACCATCACAAAATGGTTTTCAAAGGAGTCCATTTATGAAAAGGGGGTATTTTTTTTTTCTCAAAAAATATGAAAATTACTTTCGAAAAGTGCAGATCCTCATGAGACGGCTCGTTACGAGCCGGCTCATCTGGATCTGCATTGTTTGCATCAACCGCTATAGCTGGCTTTCGGGTTCAAATGGTTAAGGCATCTGTCGCCACTTTAGCTCCTGATCTGTGACTTGACCAATGGGTGTATACCATATATGGCCAGTATAGCTCCTGACCTGGTGAAATGCGCTGAATGCATCTGTGGCTGTTCTAGCTCCTGTTGCCAGTTAGCTCTGGATCTGTGACTGGAGAAATGGAGCTTATAGCATATGTTGCCAGTCTAGCTCCTGATCTGTTACTGGTGAAATGGGACTTATGACATATGTGGCCAGTCTAGCTCCTGATATGTGACTGGGGAAATGGAGCTTATAGCATACATTGCCAGTCTAGCTCCTGATATGTGACTGGAGAAATGGAGCTTATAGCATATGTTGCCAGTCTCGCTCCTGATATGTGACTGGAGAAATGGAGCTTATAACATATGTTGCCAGTCTAGCTCCTGATATGTGACTGGAGAAATAGAGCTTATAACATGTTGCCAGTCTAGCTCCTGATATGTGACTGGAGAAATAGAGTTTATAGCATATGTTGCCAGTCTAGCTCCTGTTATGTGACTGGAGAAATGGAGCTTATAGCATATGTTGCCAGTGTAGCACCTGAAATCTGTTAGGGCAGTGTGAAATGGGTGGACTTATAGACATATATGTTGGCCATCTAGCTACCTGATATGTTGACTGGGGAAAATGAGCTTATAGCATATGTTGCCAGTCTACGCTCCTCGCTCTGTGACTGATGAAACTGGAGCTTATAGCATATGTTGCCAGTCTAGCTCCTGATATGTGATGGAGAAATGGAGCTATAGCATATGTTGCCCGCCTAGCTCCTATATTGACTGGACCAAATGGGAGCATAGCATATGTTGCCAGTCTAGCTCCTCTCTGTACGGAGAAATGGAGCGCATATAGCATATGTTGCCAGTCTAGCTCCTGCACTCTCTGTGACTGGAGAAATGGAGCGTATAGCATATGTTGCCAGTCTAGCTCCTGCTCTGTGACTGGATAAATGGAGCGTATAGCATATGTTGCCAGTCTAGCTCCTGATCTGTGACTGGATAAACTGGAGCTTATAGCATATGTTGCCAGTCTAGCTCCTGATATGTGACTGGAGAAATGGAGCTTATAGCATATGTTGCCAGTCTAGCTCCTGCTCTGTGATTGGAGAAATGGAGCTTATAGCATATGTTGCCAGTCTAGCTCCTGATATGTGACTGGAGAAATGGAGCTTATAGCATATGTTGCCAGTCTAGCTCCTGATATGTGACTGGAGAAATGGAGCTTATAGCATATGTTGCCAGTCTAGCTCCTGATCTGTGACTGGAGAAATGGAGCTTATAGCATATGTTGCCAGTCTAGCTCCTGATATGTGACTGGAGAAATGGAGCGTATAGTGTATGTCGCCAGTCTAACTCCTGATCTGTGACTGGAGAAATGGAGCTTATAGCATATGTCGCCAATCTAGCTCCAGATATGTGATTGGAGAAATCCAGGGTTTATGGCATATGTGACAAGTCTAGTTAACTGATCTGCGACTGGAGAAATGGGCTTATAGCATATGTGGCAAGTGTATCGCCTAAACTGTGACTGAAAATATGAGCTTATGGCGTCTGTGGCCAGTCTAGCTCCTGATCTGTGACTGGAGAGATGGGGTTTATGGCATCCATGGCCAGTCTCACTCTCTGCGACTGAACCATGACTGGTGTTTCACTGACTGGATGGTAAACAGTGCAGACCCTGATCAGACTGCGCATATGCGCAGTCTGATCATGGTCTACACTGGTTGCACAGGCCATACGTCCCATTTCTCCAGTCACAGCCACTTGTAGATTTGTTTTAGTCGCTGGCAATAGCCAGTACCTTCTTTATGACTTTGATTGTTACAGTTACGAAGCTGTCGCTTTTCTAATTTTCGGACAAAAAGTGAAAGTGAATTGGTTTAACATCCCAGCAACAGATACGGTCATATAGAGACGGGACCACCGTTTAAAGGCTCATCCGACAGACCAGTGGGATGGAAATACTATGTTTCACAACCTCCATCCAGTAGTGAAGTCCAATGTCATATACCATAGGCCCATCCCTCATTTTCGGACGAAAGATTTAGAGAGGTTCCACCTGCTATCAAAAATCCTTATCACTGATATGGAGATGCTGGTTACACAATAAATTGTTGTTTATTCAATGTCGTGATCAGCAATACAATTGCGAAGTTGCGAGTTTTCTCATTTTCCGGAGAAGCTCTTCTCGGAAAAGTTTATTGGAAACGCACACTTGTATCATTGGATGGTACTAGGGACTTCGCGTGTTCCACAAATAAAATTAAAACCTCCGATTAGATCGTGAAACATCACCAGTCTCAGAATATTGGAAGACGTGCCTTGCATACAAATGGGTATTGGTTAATGAAAGAGACATTACGAAGTTTGCAACGGGTGATCGTCCACTGACTGTTTAGGCACTGATCAGAATGCAGATATCAGGGATCACTTTGGGCCGAGATTTGAGATATTCTGCACATCAAAATGGTCAAAATCTCACACAAATCAGACACATGGGAGATTTTATGGTCAAAATCTCACACAAATCGGACAAATGGGAGATTTTATCTCACTCAAATTTGACCCAGGGTAATCCCTGAGATATGCACAGTCTGATCTGTGTCTACATAATTAGCTCCCCTTTGTCAGCTGGAGGCCCAAGTATTGTTAGGTTCTTTCCATCATCAAACAACCAATACTTTGTAGACTCGTAGTATGAAATATGTGATGGAATGGTGATGATCATAATGTAATGTCATGCACGAGCACCTAAATTTAATAAAAACATTTTTTCGATTTTCTTCATTTCTCAATGAAAGTATATGTTGTTACCACTCATTTGAACCGTCTCAGTGAGACGGTTCAAATGAGTGGTCACAACATATACTTCTGTGCAGAATAAATATATTTTTTATTTTTTGTTAGAAAAAATGTATATCTTCAGCATGAAAAGGGTCCATTACATCAGCGAGCAGCCCGAATACCGTGTGAAACGGCGAGATTGAGCAACGCGTATCGTCATGGCAATATAACATGAGTCATACAGCACTGGCAGTTATGCAAATAAACCTATATTTGGGAGAATTGATGCGCATTTCCTGACGTCCTGACAAACTGAGATGATACAGAGCGTGGTGTGCGATGTAAAATATGGATTTGTCCGAATTAAAGCCGCTTGATAATTCCAAATTCTATTTCAATTTATGACATTATGACAAGTTTCAACAAATGTAAATAATAAAAGTAAATGTATCCCCCCCCCCCCCACACCATTTTGGTTAATTAACTTTGCCACAGTTTCTCCAATCTGCCACCGGGGCATTCGTGTGCCGACAGGCCTCATTTCTTGTTTTTTTTATTATAATTTTCCTCTAGCAAAATGGTGTAGCCTCAGAAAGTGCTAAACCTGAACAAGGCAGGTGGAGGTTGGGAGCATGCGAAGGGTAATTTAACCCTTAGAAAGCGGGAAACGTAATTTGTCGTCTGCTGTCGATTTATTGTTTTGTCTTTTTCTCAATAAAAACATGAATTGACAACACTTTAGAATCATTTCCATTGGAAAGATTCTAAAGTGTTGTCAAAACTTGTTTTTGATGAGAAAAAGTGGAAAATAAAAATAAACAGCAGACGACAAATTTTAATTCAGTACGGTTTTGTCTCTTGTTACATGAGGGTTGAACCGGTTATACTCATTATAAAAGTAATAAGATTAGTACAAACCATATTTTCGGGACTGGGTGGGGGGTTGCTAAGTGATTCTGGTGTGGTGAGCACCTGGTACCAGATCAGGTTATTCTAATTTCAGGGCTGAACATATTTTCTTTTGTAAATATTCAGTTCTGATTTTGGAAAAAATAAAACCCCTCCACCTCCCCCATCCATCCTCACAGGTGAAATATGGGATTTGACCCTGTTAATCTGGCCTAAAATGACCATAGCTAATAGGCCATTAACCCTCGCTACGCGGGAGACGAAAATTGTCGTCTGCTGTTTTTAATTTTTGCCTTAATTCTTAACAAAAAACATGTTTTGGCAGCACATGAGAATATGGAGTGGAGACGATTCTCATGCGCTGTCAAAACAGGTTTTTATCGAAAAATATTGAAAATAAAACATTTCCAGCAGACGACAAAATTTAATTCAGCGTAGTAAGGATTAAATAAATACATAAGCCTGAACAAATGTGGTCTCCCCGTGAATACATGAGCATGTTTCAGGAAGTGTGTAATTTGAAAAATGAGGGAAGCTGTTTGTGAAAATCTGCGTTTTCCTCCCGAGAGAGTGATTCATTTGAAATTCAAAACAGTTTTAGAAGGGAAACAGAACTACAAGTCTTGAATTGTCTCGGAATAGATAGAGAGTTCCACAAGAAACACATGTTGTTCATCCTGAAAAGTGTAGAAATTGATCACAGTAGCCTATTTCATCAACATTGCAAAGTATACTTTGAGGGAGAAATTTTCATTTTTTTTTTAAATTTATTAATTTTTATTATACGGAATTTATTACATTATCACAGCCATTTAATGGCTGTGATAATGTAATAAATTCAGTATAATAATTCTGCATACTTTTAATCATGAAATATATGCATTTGTTAGTTCTATGTGAAATTATGTATTTCAGGAAAAATAAATGATTACTCCCTCAAAGTATACTTTGGTAGTAAAGTATACTTTGCAATGTTGATGAAATAGGCTACTGGTGTATCTCGCGATTGACTACGAAGTTTGATATTGGTATGATATGTCTGTGACTGTAGAAATGGGGCTTATGGCATGTTTGGTCAGTCTACATCCTGTAGCCTATCTTACCAAAATATCTTCCTGTAGCCTATTTTACCAAAATATCTTGCTAAGTACACTTTGAGGGAGAAATTTTCAATTTAAGGATAAATTTATTAATTTTTAGCCCGTTTTTTTAAAAAAAAATCCAGGCTATTGGATTGGCGAAAACCAGGCGGGCGGGCGGGCGGGCCGGGCGGCGGGCGGGCGCGGGCGGGCGGCGGGCCGCGTCCACAATCAATGTTAAGTTTTCGTGTTTCAGTCCATTTCTTTGTTACTGTACCACCTAGGACCACCAAACTTTCACAGCTTCATAATCAAGGGGTGCCCACCACATATCACTCACTATCCAACATGTTACTTTTTTTTTTAACTTGACCCATTTTTTCCGCGTAGTCGACTTAGCCATTTTCAATGTTAAGTTTTCGCGTTTACAATGTTAAGTTTTCGTGTTTAGTTTAAGTCCATTTCTTTGGTACTGTACCACCTAGGACCACCAAACTTTCACAGCTTCATAATCAAGGGGTGCCCACCACATATCACTATCCAACATGTTACTTTTTTTTTTAACTTCACCCATTTTTTCCGCGCAGTCGACTTAGCCATTTTCAATGTTAAGTTTTCGCGTTTACAATGTTAAGTTTTCGTGTTTAAGTCCATTTCTTTGGTACTGTACCACCTAGGACCACCAAACTTTCACAGCTTCATAACCAAGGGGTGCCTACCACATACAACTATCCAACATGTGACCATTTTTTTTACCTTCACCTATTATTTCTACGTAATTGACTTAGCCATTTTCAACGTTAACTTTTTAACGTACGTCTGGTTAAAGTGTTTTGGTTAAAAGTTTTTCGTTATACTATATCTCTGCAACTGCTTCGCCCATTATCTTCAAACTTCACATGGGTGTTTATCATCATCCATATTTTCATTCTACCCCCCAACTGTGCGGCCCCTGTGCCCAATGTCAAGGTCAAATTACTTTGAATTTTTTGTTAAATTTTTTTCGTGTACAATATCTCTGCAACTGCTTCACCCATTACATTGATACTTCACATGGGTGTTTATCATCATTGTCGCACCCGCTTGCGGAAAGCGTGATATCGTCGGCATTTTGGCATACGTCCGTCCATCCGTCCGTACGTCCGTGTGTCCGGTTAAAGTTTTTTGGTTAAAGTTTTTCCATCTTCTATATCTATTTTTTTAGTGTCCATGCCTCGCCCCAAGGCGCGACATGCAGGCCACAGCCATCTAGTCTACAAAAAGTGGGTATAATTATGTTATCCAAGTGTCTATGCTTGGAAAAAACCTGGCCTTCATGGCTTTGCCTCGTTTCTTGTTATTATACTGAATTTATTACATTATCACAGCCATTTTGATTTGGCTGTGATAATGTCATAAATTCAGTATAATAATTCTGCATACTTTTAATCATATGAAGTCATTAGTTCTATATGAAATAATGCATTTCAGGAAAAATAAATGATTACGCCCTCAAAGTACACTTTGCTAGATAAGTATGCTTTGCAATTTTGATAGAGATATCACTGTTTGTTAGAAGCAGGATATGTGATTTATTGACTGAATGGCAAACAGTGTAGTGCCTGAACAGACTGCGCGGATGCGCAGGTTTATCTGGGGCTACAGTGGTCATATAACCCATAAACCCCATTTATTCAGTCACAGCCATATACATGTACCAGCATTCAGGCTGTTATTTCTTGCTATTTTCAGCTGTTATAGTCATATGTGGACATGTTCATGCTATTTTCGGCTCTGATGGGGATCATGGCATTTGCGACCACTGTAGACATCCGCACAGTCTGCTCAGGGTTTGCACTAGCTGTTAGACATTCAGTCAGTGAACCATCCACCGTGCTTCTAGTAAACAGCATAGATCCGTATCAGGCTACAGTAGCTCACTAGCAGATCGAGTTAGGCTGGCAGTAAGTCTAATAAGCCCCATTTCTCCAGCCACATTTGAGACTAGAAACAAAATTGCTACCTTGCTGAGATAGCTCTACTACGAACCAACCATATCGTAGGCAGCTCTTGTAGCTAACTTGGGACAAGCCATGTGATTTTGTACCAAAGATGTGCTGGTGTTCTTCTAGCATGAAAATTATTCACAAAATTTACAATATTTTCAACAAATGATGTCGAATGTTGAGAATTCCGCTTTTTCTCTGAACATGACGTCATTTATAGAAAATATCACGGTTCCTGTAAATATTTTTCCTTGAAAATTGCACATCTTCTTAGTTACATATGCAAATGGCGTGTCTCATTTATGGGTTGTTTTGCTGACATGTATGACCTTCAGCCAATTTTGGTGGGATATTTGTGATTGGCAGCCAGAAACTCTGAAATCGTGCTTGTCTGTTTGCCCGTGTCAGATTCAGAGGTGCTTGTCAATCAGTGACAAATTTAAACTGGAACCCAGGGTTCCCACTGGTCCTTAAATTCCTAGAAAGTCATGGAATTTGGAAAAATGGATTCCAGGCCTGAAAAGTCATGGAATTTGCCTCTTTTTCTGAAAAGGTCATTGAAAGTCATGGAATTTGGATTCCAGTCCAATTATTGGTGCTGTTGAGCAAAGTTCAGTTCAATTTCGTGATTTCACTTCTGGAAGTTTCAGTAATTGTTGTTGTAACTATGTGATCATGCACCTTGAAGATAAGCCTGGTTTTCTGTTTGCTTGAGAAAATAAGCCTGAACTGAATCTCCTTATGAAAATAATCACTTTCCGGTTCAAGATATGAAATCTGGAGAGAAAAAAGTATTACCTCAGCCTAGCCGATTTCACCAACATTGCAAATTATACTTTTCTATACTTTGAGGGAGTAATCATTTATTTTTCCTGAAATGCATTATTGTATCCCCCGGACTCCGCACAAGAATGACAACTCTTGCATAGCTAATTTTTTAGTTATCTCCCTTTTTTGTTTCGCGCACTGATTGACCATAACTCGACCACCCTTTGGAATATTTTTATGAAACTTAACACATTCAATTAGACCACGAACCGAAGGTGTGTCGTGCACAAGAATGACAACTCTTGCATAGCTAATTTTTGAGTTATCTCCCTTTTTTGTTTTCGCTCACTGATTTCCTGTCCGGAGCATAACTCGACCACCCTTTGGAATATTTTCATGAAACTTCACACATGCATAGACCACGACCCGGAGGTGTGTCGCGCACAAGAATGACAACTCTTGCGTAGCTAATTTTTCAGTTATCTCCCTTTTTTGTTTTGCGCACTCTACAAACTGGACAATAATGCATCAGAAGACCTGTTTTCTCGTCTGCTCTGTATACCTTTTCTCGTGTGCTCTGTACACCTTACCTGTAGAGAGAACAATAGAAACTGGGAGAACCATGTGCTAAGCATGGGCTAGCATGTGCAGATGTCCAATGCTTGACCACTGCTGACCAGGTAATTTATACAGGTAAATCACTACATTGGGTACTGTGTTGAAAATATTGTGGCATTATGTGGACCTCTGCAGATATATGTAGATAAATATAGGACTATTAAAAAAAAATCTGGTCTCCAATAGCAAGCATTATTATTTTTAACCTTTTTTTTGTCATATTTTTTTTTTTGTTTTCATTATTTTTTTTCATTTTTTTTTTCAAATTATTTTTCAATTTGAGCGAAAATGGGAAAAAAATCTGAGCTCCAGTAGCAAGCATTATTATTTTTAAACTTTTTTTTTCCATTTTTTTTTTTTTCATTTTTTTTTTTCATTTTTTTTTTCATTTTTTTTTTCAAATTATTTTTCAATTTTTGTCCAGTAGCATAAGGTCGTAAGTGCTATATACAGACTATTCACCTGTGCATGTGCTAGCATGTGCAACTGACCACTGACCACTTACAGGTAATCTATACAGGTAAATGATTATATTACATTTCCGTAAACTGTGTTGAAAATATTGTGGCATTATGTGGACCTGTGCAGATATATGTAGATAAATATAGGACTATTAAAAAAAAATTCTGGGCTCCAGTAGCAAGCATTATTATTTTTAATTTTTAAACTTTTTTTCCATTTTTTTTTTCATTTTTTTTTTCAAATTCTTTTTCAATTTTTGTCTAGTAGCATAAGGTCGTAAGTGCTATATACAGACTATTATCATATAATAAAACAATTATTGACTAGTGAGCCATAGAATATAATCTGATATTCTATGGTTCACTAGTCAATAATTGTATAATATGTTCGGGCCAGTGAAAATTGCTTTCGGGCCCAGGCTCGATCGAGGTCAAGGCGGGACAAGGCGAGGCATCTGATTCCGTGGAATTCTTGTTTACTTATCTCCCTTTGTTGTTTCGTGCTCTGATTTTGTATCCAGAGCATAACTCGAACACGCATATACGCATTGCTCTCTAATGGTCCTCTACCGCCCTGTGCCAAATCCACGTTCGTTCTGCCCCCGTCAAGCCCAGGGTCAAGGTCACATACTTAGTGCTTCAAAAACATTAACGCTTGGGTAAATATCTTATAATTTTTATTTCCATTCACGGATCAACTTCATATTTCATATACGCGTTGCTCTAATGGTCGTCTACCGCCCTGTGCCAAATCCACGTTCGTCCTGCCCCCGCCAAGCCCAGGGTCAAGGTCACATACTTAGTGCTTCAAAAACTTTAACGCTCAGGTAAATATCTTATAATTTTTATTTCCATTCACGGATCAACTTCATATTTCATATACGCGTTGCTCTAATGGTCGTCTACCGCCCTGTGCCAAATCCACGTTCGTCCTGCCCCCGCCAAGCCCAGGGTCAAGGTCACATACTTAGTGCTTCAAAAACTTTAACGCTCGGGTAAATATCTTATAATTTCTGTTTTCTTTCATGGATCATCTTCATATTTCATATACGCATTGCTCTAATGGTCCTCTACCGCCCTGTGCCAAATCCACGTTCATCCTGCCCCCGCCAATCCCAGGGTCAAGGTCACATACTTGGTGCTTCAAAAACTTTAATGCTCAGGTAAATATCTTATAATTTTTATTTCCATTCACGGATCAACTTCATATTTCATATATGCGTTGCTCTAATGGTCCTCTACCGCCCTGTGCCAAATCCACGTTCGTCCCGCCCCCGCCAAGCTCAGGGTTAACATCACATACTTAGTGCTTCAAAAACTTTAACGCTCAGGTAAATATCTTATAATTTCTGTTTTTTTCTTTCACGGATCAGCTTCATATTTCATATATGCATTGCTCTAATGGTCCTCTACCGCCCTGTGCCAAATCCACGTTTGTCCTGCCCCCGCCAAGCCCAGGGTCAAGGTCACATACTTGGTGCTTCAAAAACTTTAACGCTCAGGTAAAAGAAAAAAAATTTTGACTTGCAATTTGGCCTCATTTATTATCAAAGCGATATGTGGGACATCCGTGTTCTATGAACACATTTTCTAGTTTATTAAACTTCACACATGCATAGAAGACGACCCAAAGGTGTGTCGCACGTAAGAATGACAATTCTTGCGTCGTTAATTTCTTAGTTATCTCCCTTTGTTGTTTCGTGCACTGATTTCGTGTCTGGAGCATACAGTTGTTTCTGTCAAAATGTTCCGGGTTTATACGTGTACAAAGTGTTGTGCGTTGCGTATCCGTGGAGTTTCCGTTAGTTGCGTTTCAAACCGTGTGTCGTCTATGTGTAATACGTTTTCGGCCATGCGTTGCGTTTCCCCACTCTTGCGCATGCGCGAAAGTCGAACAAACCGTGTTCAACGCATTGAGTTTCAAAAGCGTGTAATCCGTGTACAACGGTTGTAAACGTATACAACGGTTGTAAACAACGTATTGAGTTTCAAAAGTGTGTAATCTGTGTACAACGGTTGTAAACGTATACAACGGTTGTAAGCATATACAACGCTAAGGTAAACCGTTTAAACGATTTAACGCTTTCTTTGACGAACGGTTACACGCATCTACATGTACACAGCACCGTACAGATGAAACCGTGTTATACGTATAACACGTTTCCACGGGTTTTAACGCATTACACGTTTTGGTATGCCAACCTTGTATCGCGTAGAATGCGCATGCTCTGATCGTTCTTCGTGTGTTTATATATACTTCTAGACTCATTGCAGGGCTTCTAACATTTTCAGTTTTCCGGTTCTGGACCGATTTTTGAACTCTCAGACCGATTGAGATTTGAAAACTAGTCTTAAAAATCGGTCCGAGAAAAATTGCCAGTCGGCTGCTATTTCGCTATAAACCTTGTAAATTTACCGGTTTTGACCACCAAGTAATTTATGACACATATCTTCGGGCCATATCCGTGTTAAACCAGTGTGCAGCTCGCTGTGTATTCAGTTTCTCCAAATATCGATTAATCTTAACACACGCGTGGGACAGGTGTATAGCGGATTAGTGACTGAAATAGACTGGCTTCAGCGTAAAGATAATACGAGAGTTCCTGGACTCGCCATTTCTGATGATGTTAAAAATAAAATAAAGAAACCATGCACTGTGTTTATCTGTGTTCGTAATATTTAACCCCAATTAACTGACACGGACTATCGGCCCGGGCTATTCCATATTAAGTTAGGAACTGTTACATTACGCTGTATTAGGCGTCATTTTTGTGTATATAAAATGTACATAGGAATGCCGCAGATCCTGATGAGACGGCTCACGTGATCTACAATTCTCAAACATTTTGATAAACGACAAGGTACATCTGTCGTGTTAAAAGCGTGACTCATTAGTCATCAGGGATTTGGGATCAATTGAAGTGCTAAATCACACCGCCGATGTACTTTGAACTCGATCTGAGGGTATGTATTCGCGATATTTTAAAAGGGACGAAACAAGGACGCCTCGAAGAGATCGGGGCCGAACAGGTATTTGTGTTAAAACGTGTAACCGTTGTACACGTTTCAACGCTTTCATATAGCTACACGCTTCCAGGTAAAGCGTTGTACACGTTTCAACTCTTTCACCTCGCTACATATGTATACATACGCCAAAGCGTGTTATACGCCTTGAAGCTAAACGTATTACACGCTTTAAAACTAAACGGTTTGACAATGTGTATTACACGTGTACGAACCGTATTATACGTTTAAACAACGTATACAACGCTACAGCAAACCGTTGCGTTCGCGTTGCGTTCGCGTTGAGTTTGCAAGTGTTGTCTACGGTGGAACAAAAACGGAGACTGCACTGTAACTCGAACACCCTTTGGAATATTTTCATGAAACTTCACACATGCATAGACCACGACCCTAAAGGTGTGTCCCGCAAGAATGACAACTCTTGCATCACTAATTCTTTAGTTATCTCCCTTTGTTTTTCCGTCACTGATTTTGTCTCAGGAGCATAACTCGAACACCCTTTTTTCAAACTACTTGTGCATCTGGGGAGGGGGATACACATGCGCTTGTCGACAAGCGTCCATTTCTAGTTTCATATAGAACTAACGACTGCATATATCTGATGATTAAACGTATGCATAATTATTATACTGAATTTATTACATTATCACAGCCATGTAATAAATTCAGTACAATAAAAATTAATAAATTTATCCTTAAATTAAAGTATACTTCGCAATGTTGGTGAAATAGGCTACTGGTTTGCTGATGAGCAGTGTTTCAGTGATGAAAATAGATAGGAACATACTGTACTTGTCTTATGAAAATAAACCCAAAACTACTCGACTCTGCATGCTGGGAAACTTGTGGGATATAAATAGATATTTTCTTTTCTTTTCTTTTATTTACTTCTGGAAATATCATGAATATGTCTTGGCATTTCATTAGTATCGAGTCTGGAGGACGCAGTTCTGATGCAATTCCAAGACATATTTACAAAGAGAAATAAAAAATATACACCTAATTTGTTGGCTGTTATTGTCTCCGCTAGCATGCAAAGAGTTGAACAAATAGACATAAATCCTGCTAAGAATGTCAGTTCATCTGGAACGATCTACATGTATGCGGACATGAGCAAATCAGAATTTATGCCGATTCTTTATAAAACCCAATCTGTGTTTCCTCTGCGCTGACTCATGTCTCTGATGTCTAACTGCTCGTCGTTATGTCTTTTACGGTATCTAATTTGAATCCTGTCACCCTCGTGATATTTACACCCCTCAATGGAGTCGTTACTTTCCGTAATCCCTATCTAATGTCTATTCTGTGACCTCAATACGACGCGTAAGACATCAGGGTAACAAAATTCACGAGACTTTAACGTGATTGGGTATTGGTAGCGCATCTACGGACATAAAGCCGTAGTTACAGACTATAATTTAGAGTCTGATGAGGCTGTTTTGACGCCCTAGGTGGGGATTTGTTCGACTTGAACACAGTTGTGTCCTAACTGGATATTCCGAAGACGTTTTTCTCAACAGATTTATGATTACGCGCGGCTTTGCAAATCTGTACTTGTTGAATAATTCAAGACTTAGAAGAGTTGATAACGAAATGGGACGAGGTCTGATGAAGTTGGGATTGTTGTGTTTGTGTAGAGCCAGACAAGATCTGTGCAGTCTTGTCTGGGTCTACACTGTTCACAATTTAGGGAAAGACTGATCATGAAATGAAATCTGAAATGATGGGGTTTGTTTTCAGATCATGTCATTTTGTTTATCAACAATATTAAGTCAATCATTCTTGTGATGTTTTTGTCAAAAATAATTTGCAATTTTCCGAAAATATTCCATATTGAATTGGAAAGGTAATTGCGAATATTAGAAGTAAATTCCTCATTAGTTTCAGTATGTTAACCCATTACAATTGTTTACACTTATTTGCATATGAAATTATTTGAGAAATAGGAAAATCAGAAATGAAAATATTTCAAAATATCTGATTTTCCTAGTTCTCAATATAGGAAAATATTTGTTCTGACATACAACAGGACAATTCAAATGATGGTCAGATGAGAGAAAATATTTAGAAATTTCAGAAAGGGTTAAAAGTGTTTAAGCAGTCATTTCAGACAATTTTGCAAATTATCGCAATCATTACTGTTATATAGATAAGATACGTGAGTAATAGAGAATGACCTTGATCAACTCTGCCGGCCGCTGTATACTCAGACTGATAATCTACACTGGTCACTACTGCAATAATATAAAGTCTCTTTTGTTCAATTACCACACATTTTATCTTGCATAATAATTTGCTAATACTTTGGTAAATGCGGTGAATCTGATGCCTATGATTTTCGTAATGGTGAAATCATGTGTTGTTGTATTGTCTGTATATATAATGCACATTACAATACAATGCAATACAAAGTTGGGCTTAATACGGCCAGCCAAACTAGCATGCTCTTGCAGCCTTATGCCTGCTTTAAGTTAGAAAGAGGGCTTAATGTTTTTTTTACCAGTGTAGCTCCTGATCAGTGAGCACATTCATGCAGCTGGAAAATATCTAAAGTTTTTATTCCGCTGGTATCACTATAGCCAGGAGACATATAGTGTTTGGATTGTGTGTCCGTCCATGGTCAGGTTAATCAGTTTGCCAGAGTTGTTTTCAAATCTGCCATCGTATAGCTGAATATCAGACAGTGTAGGCCCTGATCAGACTGTGTGGATGCACAGTCTGATCAGGGACTACACTGGTCACAACCTCAATAAGCCCATTGTCTGATGACCACTCAGTATTGTTAATTTTGCTGACATTTGTAGACCATGATCACAGATCAGTTTTTGTTTTGTTGGTGTTTAATGGCCTATCAACAGGTAAGGTCATTTAAGGTCGGGCCAACAGGTTCGATCCCGTATTCAACCTGCTGCATTGGGGTGGTGGGGGGGGGGGGGGGGGGGGAAGGGGGGGGGGGGACAAATCTCAAAATCGAATGGAATATTTACATTGAAAAAAAAAATATATTCAGCCCTGAAATTAGAATGACCTGACCTGGCGTCAGGTCCATACCACACCAAAGCCACTTGGCCCCTTCCCCGAAAAGTAATAGGATTACGAATAATCATATTACAGTCGAACTTCGATGGGTCGAACCCTGGTAAACTCGTCAGCCATGCTTGCCTCGAACTAGCCTTTATGTCCCGGCAGAATTCCTATATAAATACAGTCGCACCTGTACTTACGGCCACCTGTATTAAGCGTCTCCCTCCGTTAAGCGGCCATTTTATTTCCCCCCAATGGAAATTACTCTAAAATGCACCTGTATTAAGCGTGAACCTGTCTAACGCGGCCAACGGACAGGCAAAATCGTCCATTTTGCCTCGAAATCCTCGTTTTAGCGGCCATTCTCGGCAAAATATCGGAAATTCTAAAAAAAAAGCTGGGACCAAATTCGTTCAGATAATCCCCATTTCCCACCCAGTGACCTAAATCTCGCTAATTGCAGGCCTGACAAACTGTTTACAATACCATTTCAATTTGTTTTATGACACCCGATTGTTTGACCAAATTTTCATCACATCATTACGCGATTCACTAAAATCATGCCTACCCGCTGTGACAATAAAAAAAGTCGAGGGTCGATAGTTTCAATAATTCCCCTAGCCAAACATTGCTTCTGGCTACTATAATTGTCAGTTCAAAACACGTGTTATTCTCGTGGCCGAGTTATTTATACAGTACAGCCGCCAATCGCTGGTAAGTAAAGGCAGCCCTTAGTGGCATGATTGACAGGTTACTGTGGCGAAAGACGTCGGCAATATATCTATCAGCGATTGATCATGAACCCGCTATAGTTAACTCCCTCCGAATACTCTCAACCAGACAAACAAACACATGCAAACACGCGTTTATTTCAACCAAATATGGCTAACTGTATTGTCAGAAAACATGAAAAAGTCTGTAAATATCACGGACAATTTCGGCGATTTCGTACCTACGTAGTTTCGTCCTTTTGCAACTTTTTCCAATCGATGTTAACGTAACCCGATTTTTTATGATAATTCAGTTTGGTATTAACTAAATATACAGAATTTATGCACATCCAAGTTCATAAATGATATTTTAAGGGAATTTAAACGGATTAATTTGCATGCATCATAATGTGCAAGTTATAGCGAGCGTGGCATGGGGACTGCTGTTATAAGCCGAGCTATGCTGACCGTGGGCCGTTGCCTAACTACATACGCCAGACAAACTGGTGATTTTCGGACGAACTGGTACATCTTGTAACAACAAACACGCGATTGACCCATCAAATTATTAAACGTTCCGTTTGATAATCCATTCTATTGTGCATATTGTATTTACATTATCCAGTAGCGGATTCGGGGGGAGGGGGGCTCCAGAAATCCCGATTTTTTTTATTGATTTTTTTTTATTTTTTTTTTTTTACACAAAGACGCATTTTGTGTTTGGCATTTCTAATTGACATAGGCGCCGCTTAGATCAATGAGTATTCGAAATTAAAGTAAACACTGTATATCATGATGTACATATGAACTTAAGACAAGTTTGACTGTACATTAATTGTACATATAAATCTATATGGAACAAGTTATAAGTCGGTCCAAGATGAACCTCCATTAAGCACCCACCTGTGTTAAGCAAGCAATTTTGGACTTTCCCATGGCCGCTTGCTTAAGACAAGTTTGACTGTACGTTAAAACTACCCGGTATAGGTCGAACTTGTGAAAGTCGAACAACCCTCAATGCCTCGAATCGCTGTCACGCCCGGTCGTGTATAAATCCACTATAAACACCACAAAAACTCGAACATGTCAGACGATTGTCTCCAGACTAGTTGATTGACTTTCACACCTATTGTTAACCGGTTGTCAAACAAATCTCAAGTGGTCATTTGAGCGTATACAATAACGGCAGTCGTGACCAGCATACGTGGTAATTATGTATTGACCAATGTCGGCGAAGTTGTTAGTTAATTAAAGTGGTAATTTATGGGACTGGGTTCCATGTGATAGTAAATTATGATATGCAGTGAATGTGGTTCCGGGTCCGAAGTAGTGATGGGGCGACTGGGCATTCATCTATTGATTTATCAGTGTATGACGAGCGGTGTAATTTTATACCTACAAGCATGCGCATCATTTTATGGCAAATACATATTCACTCACAAAGATTTATATTTGATTAGATAAATATTTGTTATGAAATTACGCAAATGCCAATAGGTACAAAATCAGAGATGCTTTCACATGATCGTATCGGACGGGGCAATCAAGTCCGCCAATTGTATTTGGTAATCATTTTCTGTTGTTCTCATGTTCTATTGCTGTATAATGGCTATGTAAATAAAAACACACATGAGTTTGCCGCTTTCTTTATTTTATTCAAGCCCGTTTCTGTTAATAAACGACTGTGACAATCAACCGTAAATGCAAATGTAAGCGCATTTATATGAAACAACGTGTCGTAATGACAACTTATTTCACTTAGTACACTGACCAACTCGTAGATCTGAAATGGTTACAGTAGAAAATCCCGATGGGTCGAACAACGGATGGGTCGAACTAAAACTTAACCCCGCAGGCTGTACGTTCGACCCATCGAAGTTCGACTGTACTCATATAAGGGGTATAACCAGATTCAACTCTCACATACAAGAAAGCCAAAAGTCGTACATCAGGGCTAAACCAGTAGCCCATTTCACCAACATTGCAAAGGATACTTTTCTAGCAAAGTATACTTTGAGGGAGAAATCATTTATTTTTCCTAAAATGCATTATTTCATATAGAACTAACGAATGCATATATTTGATGATTAAAAGTATGCAGAATTATTATACTGAATTTATTACATTATCACAGCCAATATGTCCGTGATAATGTAATAAATGCAGTATAATGAAAATTATTATACCCCCACAAACAAAGTTTGTTGGGGGTATATAGGAGTCAGCTTGTCGGTCGGTCTGTCAGTCGGTCTGTCGGTTGGTCTGTCGGTCGGTCTGTTGGAAATTCCCTTCCGCTCTATATCTTCTACACCGATGCATGGATTATCAAATGGCTTGGCACAAATGTTTCTCATGATGAGAAGGTGTGTCGCGATCAATAACCACGCACCTACGTCCCAGGTCAAGGTCCCAGTGTGAAGGTTCAAAGTCCACATCTATCGAAATTCCCTTCCGCTCTATATCCTTCTACACGAACATGGATTATCAAATGGCTTTGCACAAATGTGTCTCATGATGAGAAGGTGTGTCGCGATCAATAACCACCACTCACCTACGGCCCATTCCAAGTCCACAGTGAAAGACAAAGGTAAAACCTATAGAAATAAATTCCCCTTCCGCTCTTATCTCTACACCGATGCATGGGATTATCAAATGCCTTGGCAACAAATGTTTCTCAGATAGAAGGTGTGTCGCGATCAATAACCAACGCACCTACGTCCCCAGGTCAAGGTCACAGTTGAAGGTCAAAGTTCAAACCTATTGAAATTCCTTCCCCTCTATTATCTTCTACACCGATGCATGGATTATCAAATTGCTAACCACGCACCTTGCGTCCAAAGGTCACAGTTGAAGGTCAAAGTCAAACCTATTGAAATCCCTTCGCTCTATATCTTCTACACGATGCATGGATTATCCAAAATGCTTGGCACAAATGTTCTCCATGATGAAGAAGGTGTGTCGCAATCAATAACCACACACCTACGTCCAAGGTGAAGGTCATAGTTGAAAGTCAAAGGTCAAACCTATTGAAATTCCCTTCTGCTCTATATCTTCTACTACGATGCATGGATTATCAAATGCCTTGGCACAAATGTTTCTCAGGATGAGAAGGTGTGTCGCGATCAATAACCACGCACCTACGTCCAAGGTCAAGGTCACAGTTGAAGGTCAAAGTTCAAACCTATTGAAATTCCCTTCCGCTCTATATCTTCTACACCGATGCATGGATTATCAAATTGCTAACCACGCACCTGCGTCCAAGGTCACAGTTGAAGGTCAAAGGTCAAACCTATTGAAATTCCCTTCCGCTCTATATCTTCTACACAGATGCATGGATTATCAAATGGCTTGGCACAAATGTTTCTCATGATGAGAAGGTGTGTCGCAATCAATAACCACACACCTACGTCCAAGGTGAAGGTCATAGTTGAAAGTCAAAGGTCAAACCTATTGAAATTCCCTTCTGCTCTATATCTTCTACACCGATGCATGGATTATCAAATGCTTGGCACAAATGTTTCTCAGGATGAGAAGGTGTGTCGCGATCAATAACCACGCACCTTCGTCCAAGGTGAAGGTCATAGTTGAAAGTCAAAGGTCAAACCTATTGAAATTCCCTTCCGCTCTATATCTTCTACACCGATGCATGGATTATCACACTATGCCCAGTGTCAAGGTCACAGACTTGATGCGTTTGAAACCTTAACGCTCGGCTAAATGGCTTATAATCAAAAATGCCTCGTTTTCTTTGGCTGCCAGTGGGGGTATTCGTGTGCCGACAGGCCACATTTCTAGTTTCATAAGAACTAACGACTGTATATATTTGATGATTAATAGTATGCAGAATTATTTATTATATTATCACAGCCAACATGGCCAAAATGGTTGTGATAATGTAATAAACTCAGTTTAATAATTTGGTCAGAACATATTTTATTTCATTAAATAGAAAATAATAAATTTATCCTTAAATTGAAAATTTCTTCCTCAAAATATACTTTGCAATTTTGCAACTTTGGTGAAATCGGCTGCAGTGTGTCCATTCATCACACAAAAAATATATCCACTTCTATCACTGCATATACTTTTGCTAGACGCTGAATAAATACTCCAGCCGAAAAACACTATATATTGACGTATGTCTGACGATGTTTTAGTCACTGTCTGCGAAGTAATAGACTATAAGTCAGCCTTTATTGATAAACGTTGATAAATACTTGGGTTAGAGGGCCTAAGTAGATTGATGTCCAATGTAGTTATTTTCAGATAAATGGTGTAGGCGTCGCTAGCGGAATTGTGAAGGAACAAAGTCTTCTGCTTCATCTAATAAGTGTAAAAATTGTGTGATTGAGTTGTATTTTAAGTAAATTAATGGGCACTGGGTCTCAGCTATGCACTGAGTGATGAAACAGACTCGTAAAACATAGTTTAACCCTTCCACCCCTAAGTAACTGGAATGGATTTAAATATGTTAACTTTGCAACCAATCCAACCGTCACAAAATGATTTTCAGACTTCAGTCCATTTTTGAAAAGGGGGTGTTTTCGTTCTTAAAAATATGAAAATTACTTGCAAAAGGTGCAAATCCTGATGAGACGGCTCGTCACGAGCCGGCTCATCTGGATCTACACATTTTGCCAACACCACTACTATATACAGGCCTGTGGTGTTGAAAGGATTAATGGTATATTTATAATGTATTTCTGAATGCAATTGAATGGCCTAAAAAATCTGTGATTTGTAAAATAGTTACATGTTTTAACCCTTTCAACACCTCAGGCCTGTATAGTGGTATTGACAAAACATGTAGATCCAGATGAGCCGGCTCGTGACGAGCCGTCTCATCAGGATCTGCACTTTTTGCAAGTAATTTTCATATTTTGGAGAACAAAAACACCCCGTTTTCATTTGGATTTTCGGTTGGATTGGTTGCAAAATTAACATATCAAAATCCATTCCAGTTACTTAGGGGTGAAAGGGTTAATATAGTACAGTCGAACCGCCCCGGATGGTCAACTACAACAACACCCCCTCTCTGTAACAGCTGGAGATATCTAACAAGGGTGTTCAACTACTGTACGGTTGGCTGGTTGGTGCAATTGGACAATTGTCTCTAAATTTAACCTCCCTACAAGCCATCTCTCTTCAATAGCCAGTTTTGTGTCTTCCCATGGGTGGCTGTTGTAGAGAGGTTGCACTGTACTAAAGAATAATTATACCCTCCGCAACAAGTTGTGGTGGGGTGGTATACTGGAGTCAGGTTGTCCGTCCGTGCGTCCGTGCGTCCATCCGTCACTAAACTTAACATCAGAGAAATACTGTTATAACTTCTATTTCCTTCATCTAAAATGCTTAATATTTCACACATGCATTCCTGTAAGGCTCTACTACCATGCTGTGCCAAATCCACGACCGTCCAATCCTCGCTGATCCGAAGGTCAATGTCAAATACATGTACTTGGTCCCTTTACAAAACTTAACATCAGAGAAATAAGTTATAACTTCTATTTCCTTCGTTGAAAATTCTTAATATTTCACTCGTGCATTCCTTTAAGGTTATACTATGATGCTGTGACAAATCTACGATCATCCAACCCCTGCTGATCCCATGGTCAAGGTCACATACTTAGTCTCTTTACAAAACTTATCATCAGAGAAATATGTTATAACTTCTATTTCTTTCATAGAAAATTCTTAATATTTGATGCATGCATTCCTCTAAGGCTCTACTATCATGCTGTGACAAATCCCCGCTGATCTCGAGGTCAAGGTCACATACTTAGTCTCTTACAAAACTTTAACATCAGAGAAATCGGTTAAAACTTCTATTTCCTTGCTCGGATCTGCTTCACATTTCACACACACATTGCTCCAATGGACCTCTACCACCCTGTGACAAATTCACGTTCGTGCCGCCCCCGCTAAGCCCAGAGTCAAGGTCACAAGCCCACACACTTGGATTTATTTTACATATTTAGGGGTACCTGGGCCAACGCGGGGGGTATTCTGTAAGCCTCGCTTACTGACCAATCTAGTTAGCATTGCGAATACTTTTTTTTGTGCTGAAAATACAATTTTGAATTTTATAAACTTTATTTATTTTACAACGAGAATATTTGTCAGGGGGAGGGGAATATTCTTGGGGGGTGGGGGATATTCTTTGACACCGGGTCGCATCCAGTAGCCTATTTCATCAACATTGCAAAGTATACTTTACTAGCAAAGTATACTTTGAGGGAGTAATCATTTATTTTTCCTGAAATGCATTATTTCATATAGAACTAACAAATTCATATATTTCATGATTAAAAGTATGCAGAATTATTATACTGAATTTATTACATTATCACAGCCAAATTGGCTGTGATAATGTAATAAATTCAGTATAATCAAAATTAATAAATTTATCATAAAATTGAAAATGTCTCCCTCAAAGTATACTTTGCTAGCTAAGTATACTTTGCAATGTTGGTGAAATAGGCTACAGATACACATTGCATCCAATACGAACCCCCATTTGAGAAAACTGGCGACGTGCATGAAACCCATCTTGGCTACTGGGCACTTGGGTAATAAATGAATATCGGACCAATTTCCAGGTGGCGTCGGGCGCCACATTCTGATTGGACATCATGCAAACATAATTATGAACCTATTTCATGTGGCTGATGGGACTTTGGGGGTTGTAATCCAAGGTTTGTCTATGATGTTCATATCCTTATATGGGGCTGTGACTGGAGAAATGGACTTATGTGCTTTGCGACCAGTGTAGATCCAGATTAGCATGTGCATACGCAAAGTCTGATCAGGATCTGCACTCTTTGCCATTCTGTGAATGAAACACTCGTCATGCTTCTAACGAGCATTTTATATCATTATCAGGCTACATGAGTACTGGCTATTTGATCAGGAGCTACACTGGCCGCAGAATGCATATACCCTATTTCTCCAGTCACGGCCACATAATAGGGACAGGCATACAGAATGCATACAGAAATTTAAAATAAGTGATTTTTGTCTTCAATTAGCATCAGTAGCCAATTCTGCTTATCAGTTATCAGAGCTCCCGTTAAGTTGCGTAATTTGACCAACTTGGGGTGAAATTTTGTTATTTCTTCATCAAAAATGGCAAGTTAGGAGTCCTTTAGAATCGTCTCATTGAGACGATTCTAAAGCACTCCCAACTTGCCATTTTTGATGGAGAAATAAGAAATTTACCTCCAAATTACGCACCTTAACTGGAGCTCTGAGTTATAACACTTTCCGACTCGTATATTTTTATGCCTCACCATGATAGTGGAGTTGGCATTTTTGTTACACTTGTCCATCTGGCCCATCTGTCACAAGGTTAGTGTTTTTGTAAGAGCTTGTATCTGCAATAGTATTCGACCTACAGCCACGATACTTGCACACTGTCATGAGCCAATGATGTGCACCGCAAATCCACTGTGAAACGCAAATCCACTGTGAAACATGTGACCTTTGTGTGACCTTCACCTACAATTGCAATATTTGCATATATAGTTATTTCCCTTTGTTAAAGTTTGTGTAAAAGCTTTTATTATACCCCCACAAACAAAGTTTGTTGGGGGTATATAGGAGTCAGCTTGTCGGTCGGTCTGTCGGTCGGTCGGTCGGTCGGTCTGTTGGAAATTCTCTTCCGCTCTATATCTTCTACACCCATGCATGGAATTAAAATCCAATTGTTCCTTGGCCACGGATTAAATTTTCAAATGGGCTAAGCACATGTTTCCTGGCTGAAATAGCCAAGGTGTGTTCGCGATCAATAACCACGCACCTACGTCCAAGGTCAAGGTCACAGTTGAAGGTCAAAGGTCAAACCTATTGAAATTCCCTTCCGCTCTATATCTTCTACACCGATGCATGGATTATCAAATGGCTTGGCACAAATGTTTCTCATGATGAGAAGGTGTGTCGCGATCAATAACCACACACCTACATCCAAGGTCAAGGTCACAGTTGAAGGTCAAAGGTCAAACCTATTGAAATTCCCTTCCGCTCTATATCTTCTACACCGATGCATGGATTATCACACTATGCCCAGGGTCAAGGTCACAGACTTGATGCTTTGAAACCTTAACGCTTGGCTAAATGGCTTATAATCAAAAATGCCTCGTTTTCTTTGGCTGCCAGTGGGGGTATTTGTGTGCCGACAGGCCACATTTCTAGTTTTCAATAGTATTAGGTATACAGTCATTATACGTGCACACTATCATGGGCCAGTGATTTGCACCACAGCCAACTATAAACACATGACTTTTGTGTCACCTTCACTACAATTGCAATCTTTATTGTTATTTTCCTTTATAGTTAAAGTTTTTGCAAGAGCTTGTATCTTCAATAGCATTAGGTCTACAGCCACCATACATGCACACTATTGACTTTGGTGTGACGCAAACAGAATTTATTTTTTTATTTGACCTCCGATCATGGATTATCTTCCCCTTTTGGACTTAGAACTTCACCATTTTGCCTTGTAACTTGTAAAACTTATAAACCGTAATAGCTGGAGGCTTGATACTTTGTATGTAGCTTCTTTATGGTATGTAGATGCACAAAGTGAATTTCTGTTTTTGATTTGACACTGAGCCATAGATGTACTTTTTGATCTAGAGAAAATTCAAATTGCATGCGCTTGAAGCATGTGCTTGTTTATCATCATCCATAGCTTCATTCTGTTACCCACTTATGATGCGGTCTGCATACCAAAAGTCAAGGTCAAAAGAATGACTTTGCAAATTGGAAAGTTACTGGGTACATACATGTACATGCGATATTTATGCAACCCTAAGGCAGATTTAACTTAAATAAGCTTCTTAAGTTTCTTTATCATGATCCATATTTTCATTCTAAAGGCCACGAATACAAGCAAGTCGCCTGTATTTTTGGCCTTTGGAATGAAAATATGGATCATGATAAAGAAACATAATCCAAGGTCAAGGGAAATTTTGGATTTTGCGTAGGTTTTGATGTGTTGGTTCGGTGGTTCAGGGGTAGATATAGAGAATAGTAGGTTAGTGCCGTGAATGGGAAAAATATCCGGCAAGGCTGAAGAATTTCTTTATTTCTCATCAGAAGTATATGTTGTGACCACTCATTTGAACCGTCTCGCTGAGACGGTTCAAATGAGTGGTCACAACATATACTTTGGTTCAGAAATAAGGAAAATAGATAGAGAATAGTAGGTTAGTGCCGTGAATGGGAAAAAATATCTGGCAAGGCTCAGGAAACGGGATGGGCGAGGCTCTGCCGAGCACATCCCGTTTCCGTGCCGCGCCAGATATTTTTTCCCATTCACGGCACTAACCTACTATTCTATTTATCCCGTCAACACCTACAAATGGCTGTAAAATGCAAAAACAGTATTGACTGGATATCAAAAATGTTTCACGGCACCGTGTTTCACTGCACATACGCACTGTGTTGACGGGATAAATGTGAATCTACGCTCACATGCTCAAGTAACACTGTGGCTGGATATCTGAAAACAAAGAATTATTACGCTACCATTTCTGTGGCTTCCATCAATGGACGTCATTGATTTTGGTCGCAATCTCAAAATATTCTCCTTAATGCACTTCTGACCAGCTATGCCTGCGGACAAATGATAACATTCTATGGTGGTAGCTGTGTCTGTGATAGTTACAGTGGAACCCCTCTAAACCGGACACTCGGGAAACTATAGAATGCAAAACACTAGAATGTGTCCTGAAGTGCTCACTTGTCTGATTTATAGTGGAACATCTCCAAACCGGACACCCTGGGGACTTCCCAGGGTGTCCGGTTTGGAGAGGTTCCACTGTATTATGCCTCCTATGCGATAGGAAGGGGCAATCTGCTTTGCTCTTGAAGTTCTGTCCATCCATAGTCATTGGCATTAAAACAGATTGTAAGAGTTTCTCCAGCATACCATTATACTATATAACTGTATGGATTACTTTTAATATTCACCCACTTGATACATGAGGACATATGTGACACACTCACTCAATCATTAACATGACCATGACCTATTTAACCTCACAAGGTTGCTGAAACACTTCGCTGTTTTTACATTCAAGTATACATGTACTAAGGGGCAGGCATACATCCATGTTTTATAAACATAATGTCTAGTCAGAGTGATTTATTGTCAATTTCAATATTTGGACACTTGATACATGTAAGCATTTGGAACACACTCGTGCTGCCATTAACATGACATTGACCATTTTGACCTTCACATTGTTGTGGAAACACTCAGCCATTTTTTTTATGTCAAATAGTTTCTTCAACCTTGACCTTTTTTCGTATATTAAACATGCACTTCTCTGACGGTTTTTGTGATGCTTACATTAGCACATGCCCATGATCATGTTACGGTCAAATGCTTCGGCAGGCACGACAACCTTTCCATGCCGGAATTCTTGTGGATAAATGGTAAACAGTGTAGACTCCGACCAAACTGCACGGATGCATTGCAATGCATCAGCGCAGTTTGGTTTGGGTCTACACTGGCCATAAAGCCAACACTCTTGCCATTCCATATCAAGGCTCATTCGATTTACTTCAAATGTCGGCGAAATGAGATTTTGAATGCCAATGTATTTGTTAATTCGGTTTCACGGCACACTATATTACATATGACAGCTGTATTGTATGCCGGGGATGCCTTCGCGAATAAATGCATACGATGGCGGGACTTAAGATGGATTGCCGCGTGCTGGCTAGTCTAGAGGGTAATGTAATAAAGAAGCCAGTTACGCTTCCTTCATCGCGTCGTCCTCTGGGAGTATACGTACTAATTGAGTCGTTCTGAGTTTGACAATGATAACACATATATAGGACGGACTCTGGTGAAGAAAAGAAAATCTACCATAAGTCCAGTGAAAAAAGAAAGAAAGCCAGTTATGCTTCCTTCATCCACTGGGAATTTTTTCAGTAATTGAGTAGTTCTGACTTCTGACAGACTCTTGAGCAGGAAATCAGAAAAAGAAAATTTGCCCTAAGTCCGGAGTATTAATTTGCATACATTGCATTTGCATCCCCACACACCCATAAAAGTTGAGGTCCCAGGGTGTTCGATATAGAGATGTTGCACAGTAAATCAGTGATATGACCACTCCAAGACAAGAGAGGTTCCACTGTACTCGTGTGCTGACAACTGGTGGAGAGGATTTCAATTTAAGTTTTTGATTTCAATCCAATCTCAAATTATTACTGTTTATTATACATACTTGTCTACAAGTACAATTTAACCCTTACAAAGCTGAATAAAAATTTGATGTCTGCTGTTTATTTTTTATGTTCCAATTTTTCACATCAAAAACATGGTTTGACAGCAATTTAGAATCATTTCCAATGGAAATGATTCTAAAATGCTGACAAACCATGTTTTTACTGAGATAATTGATTAAATATGGCACAGCAGCAGACGACTATTTTCGGTTCCCGCATTCTAAGGGTTAATAAATATGTTTTCAGATGTTTTTATAGCGAAAAATGCAAAATATACAAACACAGCTGACGACAAAATTTAATTCAGCATTCTAAAGGTCAATCTGGCAGTTCGTATATCGAACTGCAACCGTTGCAATCAGCGTGAAAATCGTCAATCAGACATAAATCTGTTATCCGTAGATTCTAAAACATAATTAACTGCTCTCCGACATTAACTGCTAATTCCAACAAATGATTGGCTGAAAGTCACGCTGATTTCCCGCTCATTTGATCCGCAATTAGATAAAAGGGACAACTTGATGTTTTCAGACCAATGTTAGGTAAATCTAGCGCATTATTAACTAATTTGTGGCTGTGACTGGAGAAATGGGCCATGTGGGTTCTGTGACCAGTGTAGGTCCAGATAAGCCTGTGCATTCGCACAGTCTGATCAAGATCGGCACTGTTCACGATTCCATGAAAGAAATACCCATCAGGTTTCTAACATGCAATATTGATCGTTATCAGGCTACAGGAGTGTGCTGTTTGATCAGGAATCACAAATCCCATAAGGCCCAATTTCTCCAATCACATACATATTTTAGTACTATATTCTGGGTTCATGCTGTCAAAGCTTTCCGAGCATGTACTCCTATCTCATGCTCGAAATCAGGAAAAAAATATGAATGGTTAACATGTTTAATGTCCCAGCAACAATTAACCCAGGTTTATCCTAAATATTTTCCTTTTATGCGCTCAGAAGTATATGTCGCGACCATCATTTGAGCCGTCTCGCTGAGACGGTTCAAATGGATGGTCACAACATATACTTTCATTGAGAAATAACAAAAATAAATATAAAGGTGTATTCCGAAAGGACCTCGATTTCAAGTCTCAATCGAAAGAACAGCAAAACCAGGAAATCTGATTGGTCGAGGCTGAGCTGTGCCTGAACTTTAGAGTACGATTTTGGAGAACATTCTTATTCTCAGAAAGTTTCTGAGCACGTGCCCTGATGTACCCATCATTGTCTTACCTGCCCATGGGTGGGGGTCGGGGAGGGGCTGTGGATATACACATGGAATTAGACGGTACAACGATGCGGGAATTTGACAGCCAAATGATTCCTCTGGAGGGGATATTTGATGTCCTCAAGTCTGAAGTCCACAAGTCTGCCGATACTGTTATGTTTGTGTTGGTGATAGTCGAGTACACTATTTTATTCTCGTGCATCGAGTTGATTCCCATAACGTAGCTGGGATCAACGACATTATCCTGAGCTTCCGTGATAGACAACATACAGTATTAAATATCGGCAAACATATTAGTGTGATAAAAAGATATTAGTTACGGCCACAATTCCCTGAGGGTCATATTAATGGTTGTTCGGCCATGTATATTGGCCCTTTGCGATCAGATAATTTGCCTTGTTGCATCCAAAATTTCACAGAAAAGTGTTTTTTTTTATTTTTCATGAGGCTTGACCATGCATGATGGTTTCTGGGAGAGGGTGTCTTCCTGATTCTCCTACTTTTGTTAATTTGGGGCTAATTTCAATGTAGGAGAATCAGGAATTTTGTACAGGTAATATTGTTGTTATAAGCATAGCCTTGGGGGGAATTGGGACAATGCTCTGTTTCAACTTTGTATTGTGAATCATGTGAATTATGAAGGAAAATAGTGAAATATTGATATCGGCATTCATAATTTTCCATATTTTTCAATTTCTTCATTAATTAATGCATTCTTGTATGTGACAGTTGAATGTGGTTATGCCCCTTATGTGGGTGTTACAATTATTTGTAATCCTATTTTAGGGGAAGGGGCCAAGTGACTTTGGTGTGGTATGGACCTGGCAACAGGTCAGGTTATTACAATTTCAGGGCTGAATATATTTTTTTTTATGTAGATATTCTGTTCTGATTTTGGGACCCCACCCCCCCCCCCCCCCCCCCCCCCCCCCCCCCCCCCCCCCCCCCCCCCCCCCCCCCCCAAAGCAGCAGGTTATATACGGGATTGAACCCATTTGCCCAGTCTTAAATGACATTAGCTATTGATAGGCTGTTAAACACCAGTAAATCAATCAATCCTTAGCTGGTTTCTTTGATTAGTTTGACTGAGATTTACATCTGGAGCCAAATCTGGTGGAGTAAGGGTGCCTGGCATGAGATCAGCATATTATGATTACAGTTGTGGATAGCATATTTGTAGTTTTGATGCTACCAGTATAGTCTCTGACATCACGAGGTGGATGCAGATGCTTATCTGGGACTATACTGGCCGAAAACACAATAAGGACCCTCTTGTCTGAAAATAGGGACATATTAGATATAATGCCGTCTGTTATTTTCCTAGGTTGAAGTTTTTGGCCAGGTTTCTATCTCAGCCAACTTGTTCTGGTTCTTCGTGAAAGTTTCTTAGTTTCTGCCATCTAACTTGCATACTATGGTCTGGTATTGGTGTGCATTACACTGTCAAGAACATCAACCTCAAATGACTTGACCATACCTTTGCTTACCTGTATGTATTTACTTAGAACCGGAGGAAGGGAGGCTATTCTTTCTTAACCCTTTGAACACGAAAGCTCGCTATAGCGGTGTTTGCAAACAGTACAGATCCAGATGAGCCGGCTCGTAACGAGCCGGCTCATCAGGACCTGCACTTTTTGCAAGTAATTTTCATATTTTTGAGAGCAAAAACAAAAAGCATGTTGTGACGATTGGATTGCTTGCAAAATCAAAATCCATTCCAGTTACTTGCTAAGTAGGGGTGAAGGGGTTAACAATGAATCCATCATGAACCCTTAGAATGTGGGAAATGAATATTATCGGCTGCTGTTGATTTATATTTTGTCTTCTTTTTTAATAAAATCATTGTTTAACAGCAGTTTTTCATTGGAAATTATTTTAAAGGTACATGCCCACTCAGTAGGCATAAACTATTCTTTATAGGAATTAATTAAGTGTATAATTGTGTCACTATTCCACCAGTTCCAAAAATTACGAGTGCCCGCTATACAGATATAATAATTTAGTAATATTTATTTTACTGATAGTGACGCGCGGTGGTATCAGGCTATTTTCATATGCAAATGAGGCATGATATTTTTTAATTACGGTATTTATACTAATTACATGCCAAATCCAAGATGTCCGCCGTTGAAAAGTAGGTCAAATTGTCAAAAAATCTTCTTCTCACAAACCTCCAGGCCGATTTTTTTTTTTTCGACGAAACTTGGTGTGACCCCCCCTGATTGATTAGTAAACGCTGTTTATGTTTCAGAATTTGTTCATATGGTGGCCCCTGGGTCAAAAATGGGCGTGGCCCGAGGGGTCAACTAGGGGTCAAATTATATTTTATATCAAATCGAAGGTATCGACTAGTCTATCACTCTGGAGCATTTTTTGTCTAAATCAGATGATTTTTGTCCATCCAAGATGGCCACCGAAAGGAAAAAAGTTGTTCTTTTTTACTAAAGATTTCAAACGTATTCTTCTTGTGAACTGCTTGGCCGATATTGGCCAAACTTAACTGTAACGGTCTTCTGTGGGTGAAGCCTGTCCATTTTTGTTAAAATGGAGGTCATCACCAAATCCAAGATGTCCCCGCCGTTGAAAAAGTAGGTCAAATTGTCCAAAAAATCTTCTCACAAACCGCAGGCGATTTCGACGAAACTTTGTATGAATGATGGATAGTTAACGCTGATTCAGATTTGTTCATATGGTGGCCTCTGGGGTCAAAAATGGTCATGGCCACGAGGGAGGGGTCAAATAGGGGTCAAATTTTATTTTTGACCGAATATGGTCATTTTATATATCAAATCGAAGGTATAGCAGTTAATCACATGCACATTCGCAATATATGTTAGATCAGAAGGTACCAACAAATTCTGTGGAATATTTGAAGTTGTAAGTGAAGAGTCTTTGTGAAATCAAGATGACCACTATGGAGGCTTTTAGGTGAGCGATACAGGCCCATTTGGGCCTCTTGTTTTAGTTTCTGAATGTTCAGTCCTCCTCAGTACATTCCTGCCTGTATATGACCTTGAACGGACGCAAAGTCCCAGTCAGTCGGTCAATCTCGGTATAACACAAATGTTTTTATGCCAACCAGTCACTTGTGGGAAAGTTGCATTCTATGAAGGGGGATTCTGTCTGTCCATTTGACATGGGGTATATTTCATATATAGCTTTGTTAACTGTTCCCTTCCATGCAATTTCTTGAACCTTTTCTCTAACATTACTATGATTATTAGGGATGGGATAATAGTCTAGTGGTTGAACATTGGATTTCAATACTGAAGGTTGTGAGTTAAATCCCCTCATTTATAGCACAAACAATAGTTTCCATCCCACTACAGTGACTACACTGGTGTTTCGGATGAAACTTGAAACTGAGGTCATTTCTCTTGCTAGGGCATTAACCTTTCCTACGTTGTTGACCGAAATTGCCGTCTGCTGTTGTTCATTTTTGATTCAATTCTTAAAGGTACATGCCCACGCAGTAGGCACAAACTGTTCTTTATGGGAATTAAATAAGTGTATAATTATGTCACTATTCCACCAGTTCTAAAAATTGCGAGTGCCCGCTATACAAATGTAATCATTTATTAATTATCAATTTACTGTAGGCTTCCCAATATGTAAACAAGATCAATATCAACATGTCAAAACGTCCAGGACGGAAATTGTATGAAACGGCGTCGGCCAAAAAAAAGGCGAAATGTCTGAGGGACAGGCATTACAGAGAGAGAGTGGTTAATATTGGCGACCAGATCACCAAATGGAAAGAGTTACGTGGAGATTTAGATTTGGACTCGAACAGAGATTTTTATGTCTTCAAACTAACCTGAATGGTTGCAAACTGATAGGTTGCTATGAAATCGTCCTAATAATAAAAATCTGCCTACTCTAATCACTCAAATAACCCACCATAGACCATTCCGCTCTACCCACAGCCAATTGGCTAGTCCGCTATTTAAACTCCTCCTATTTATTTTAGGACGCTATCAAGAGGGTGCAGGTATATTTGTCTCTCTCTTTATTTCGTGCTTATTTTGAATTTCTGCCGTGTTATTGTGTCGTTTTTGTCATTATATTTTCGTTCAATTACATATTATTATCACTCTTGTGTGTTACGTGATTATTTTCTCCATTGCATTTTTTGGGGTTTTTTTCACGGGTGTTGTTTTACTTTGTGTCATATTTTCGCGGGTTGTACGCGATTCGTACCCTAACGGGTTCGTCCCAAAATTGGATTCGCTCCCAGTGACACATTTTTTTGTAGCGTTTTTGCGTTTCTTCTATCAGTTTTGTATACAATACTTGTTAGAATGCCGCAATCACGCGCTGCTTGTTTGGGGACAAATGACTTCTCCTGGGATACCCATACGGACAGGTGCTTTGCCTGTTTGGCGGGTGTTGCCCAAAGAGAGGCCATGTGATTTTGTCCGTGCCGTTGGACGGATTCGACGTGGGGCAAGGCTGGGTCTAGTAGGTCCCCATACTCACGTCTGAAGAAGACTGTGGTCCGAGTCTCAGCTCTTGGGAAGAGCAGTGGAACCGTCCGAGGTTTCGGAGGTTGTATTTAAGTATAGGCCAGTGAATCCATACAGGGGATACCGGGCTGCTGGGGCCCGGTGCCTGATCTCATATCACCCGGTTCGCAGTAGAGCTATACCTATCACGGGTGTTTCGGCCGGTTTCTTGATATTATATCACCTGGTTTAGAAGCTGACCCAGCCTCTCTCAGTAGAGGCGCCCGGTAACGGGCACCGGGGCACCCGGGCACGGCACCGGGCACCGGGCACCGGGGCACCGGGCACCGGCACGGGCATCGGTCAACACCGGGCACCGTCATTCAGGGAGGGCGGCACCGGGCACCGGTCACCCGGGCCACCGGGGAGGGCACCGGTTATTGTCACCGGGCACCGGGGCACCGGCACCGGGCACCGGGGCACGGGGCACCGGGGCACCGGGGCACGGGCACCGGTTATGTCACCGGGCACCGGGTGCACCGGGCGGGCAATTTATGTCAAGGGCACCGGGCACCGGGCACCGGGCACCGGTTAGGCTACCGGGCACCGGTCAAACACCTGGCACCGGGCACCAGACTCTCCTTGGACAGCCTGCTGCTTCCGGTAGGAAGACGTTCTTGTCTTCGGTTGGTCTTCGTTCTACGTGTTCACGTAAGTCGAGGAGTCGATCTCGTCGTAGGTCAGGATTGGGTTAGCTCTTCGATTTCGGGTTCGGAGTTTAGATCTTGTTCTTCCTTTTCCTCGAGGTCATTCTCAGGTTTTGGAACAGGTTCATCTAGATCTCGTTCTCCTGTTCGTCGTAGGAGACGGTTGTATAGGGCTTCTACATGTAGTACTAGCTTCGGCAGTACATATACTATTTGGAACGATACAGTACAGTTCTGTTGAATCAGTTTCCACGTATGTGGTAGATGACTGCCAGTCTAGGGTTGCTGCGGCAGGTGCTTATCACATTCACCTGGTCACAACGTACCCTAACTCTCGCAGGAGAGGTGCCGGTATTGTGTTACGGGCACCGGGCACCGGGCACCGGGCACCGGGCACCGGGCAGGCACCGGGTACCGGGCACCGGGGTAGCAACTATTTCTGACCGGGGTGTTCGTGGGTTCGTATCCTGTGTACATAGTTGTGTTTTTGTATCCGGCTCCTCGAGATCTAGCTCTTCCGTTCTCGGAGGAGACGGTCGAGGTGGTATTGGACGCCGTGGTGCTTTGGCTCCGTACTTGTCTGGCCTGCTCTTTATTCGAGTGTATATGAGTTCGAATTCCCAGTCTATATTCAGGACTCGACACGCGATAGAGTTATGATGGTTCAGTTGGCTAAGATTCTGGAGTTCCTGTCTATGTCCTAGTACTTAGTGGGTTTGTCGGCTCTTTCACAGCTGGTGGTTTTGCCAGTGGAGCCTCCCATAGGGGTACTTCCTCGGATGGCTGTTGTGAGGCTGATTCGGTGGTGGTGGATTTGTCGGAGTTGTCGTGGTTTCATTGCTCTCCTACAGTAGGGCTTCTTGTTACGTACATTGGGGAGCTTTAGGTAGGATTTGGCCACTGCGGGGTTCCTAGTGCTCAAACTTTGATCGCCACACTCGGGTCTAAGTTCTACATGCCCCTCTATGCGGTATGGTTTTTGAGATCTCCGTTTCTGGACAAGGACGCCGCAGCGTTTGGGATATCTTCGGCTCCTGGTCCTGGTTCGCGTTTGGGAAGGCATGGGTGTAGGCTGTTAAGTCGATTGTGGCTATGCCAACTTTCGATTTATGTTTGAATCAGTATGATTCATCGTCTCTGGACGCAGTGCTTCAGTCGGCGATTTGTGCCGCTAAGCCTCTTGTCAACATGTCTTTGGAGTTTTCTATGGACATGCTCTTGTCCAGGTGAGACACAGTGATAGCCGGCTAGTTTTTTTTCTTGAAGGCGGCCTAGTTTTTGCTTCGTTCGCCTCTTTTGACCTCTGTTAATTGTTGCGATCGAACGGCCAAAGGGCAGCTACGGTACCGATGGTCCCTCCTGCTGCTCCTTCTTGTCTACCTCCTGTGGGATCGTTTCCCCTGACGGGGGTATTTTCAAGGGTTTAGTAGAGTCTCTCTCTTGAAGTATAGTGCATAGAGGAAGTTCGGGACGTGGTCGTAGCGCCATTTGCCCGTAGACTGGGTTGTTTCCATAGATCTGCGGGTCTCGTACTTCCACGTGCCCTTCCGCAGATGCTCTCGAAGTTTAAGTGTTTGACCGAGTTTTGTGTCTTTTAGATCTAGAGTAGTCGTAGTTGGTTCCCACACAGGATTTTTCTTAGGTGGGAATTAGCTTATTGACGATCTATCAGTCATCATAGTACCTTTGGACAGGGTGCGTGGCATCTTGTTTTAGTGTCTCCGGGTACTGGTCAGAGGTTCTCTGTCAGCTAGGTAATTTCTGCACTCCTGGAATTTCGGGGTGCAGAATAGGGGAAGGTTATGTTTGCGACCTCCAGTATTACTACTAGGGCTATGGAGGCCGCACCCCGATCCTTGGATCGGTCTCTGCCTAGGATCACCATCTTCCTACGTTGTATCAGATGGTGGGCAGTGGAGGTCTGGTTCCTACAGGGATTTCCCATAGTGTTACCTCCTCCTATCTCGCTTTCTGTCACAGACGCGTCGTGAGAAGGCTGGGGGGCTCATTGGAGCCCCTACATTGGTGTGTTGGTGGTCAGTGCAGGAAACTCAGGGACACATCAACAAGTTTAGCTTTTGGCAGTGTTCCGGGGGTTGGGGGTTGACAGCGGCGGATTCTGTTCTGCACGGACAGGTGTATGGTTTCTGCGGTCATCTCCGGTTCTGACGAATGGCTTCTGCATCCGTTGGTGTCCAGTGCTATCTTGTCCGGATGGGGGTATCCATTTGTGTTTTGTTTGTTTGCGGCAAGGCTCAACGTCGGTTTTTTTATTTTTTTATCCACTGTTTGCGCCCACGTACCGATTCGGACTTTTCTATTTACTCGTTCCAGTATAACTTCGGACCCATGTACGGCATGTTGGACATTGCCTAGGTAGTGATTTGAGATACCAACTGTTCGTGTTTATAAGATTGCATGTAATTCACTCAATTGTAATTATTATAAACAAGCGTCCGTTGATGATTATGGCATTTACGGATCGATTCATGTCAAGCATATAATTGGCTATTAACAAGAGTATTTTTGTGATTTCACGTCACACTGTCGTTAATTGGTTGACCACGGCTTACGTGGTCGGCTTTGACGGTATTCCGCGATTGTAACACGGTTACCGGCGGCATGTTTTGATCACTTTGTATGTGTGAGAAACTTACCTGTGCCAATTAAGTTTGACCAGACTTTACGACGGCCGCTGTTCAAATTGCATATCGACATTACAGTATAATGTGTATTAATTATACCATCGGCACTTGTTTTCCACATCGATATAAACGAAATGTCGACATTTCCGATATCGATATATCAGGTATGTAATGTTATGTTAGTTATAGCAGTTCGGACCAGGGACCACTAGCGTATATCGACATAAGCAGGTATATCGATGTAAGCAATGTCGACATAACGCGTATCGACTGTTATATACACATGCTGTTGTCACTCCCATCATTTCTGAAGCAATTGGGTATTTCAAAAATGTTAATTGTTGTTAAAATAGAAGCACACTACTGTTTACACATCAGCAGTTTTCTCCTATGACCGAGATTTCTCCCTCCCAGATACTTTATCCCTTCTCACATGATCTGGAATCAGTTGTGGTTCGGGCCTCCCTCGTCACGCCTGGTCAGCGACAGTGGTTCACACGTTCTGTCCAGTCCGTGCGATGAAGCATTAGGTTCGGAAGAATTAGGACATCCGGTCCGACCGTAAAGTTTTTTATTACCAATTTTAAGCCAACGGGAGTATCGCAATCCTTTGTCTTCCGTTGGATAGATAGGGCCATTACTTGAGTTTATTTCTACAGTAAGTGGTTCTGCAGCTGAGTTGTTTAGGCCCTAAATGCACGAGGTGCATGTAGTCTCAACTTCTTTCTATGATCGCTCTCTGCACTGGCAGGAGATGCGTAACTGCCAACTGTTACGATTTTTCCGTATTTATTCCGGGAAATACGTTAGATAGACGGTAGTACGGATTACTATTAAAAGTACGATTTTTGATCGGCGCGGGTTATATCTGGATATTATTATTTCGTAAATACAATTCTGCCAATAATCCTATTGTTTTATTTACCCGTTATCATTCTCGTCTAGGCGATTACCATATGATATTCCAGCGCTCAGAGATATTGATTTATTCATCACGTAATTCGTATAATGTCTGATCTAAGCGTGCAGCCAACTTATTTGGGGATTGTTTTATCGGAAGAAGTTAGGACAACACTTCTGTTCATCTATGATTACAGCGAGACATGGCCCAATTTGGTCCTGTCACAGCAGCGGTGATGTTTTTGCGTCTTGCAATCAGTGTTATTGGTAGTATTCGGGTGCTCATGTAACCGAAACTTGGGCCAAGGCTATATTTAAACTTATTTTATGCATATAAGTGAGTACTGATTTGTGTTTCCGGAATACATATGTGGTGTTCCGGAAAGTAACCCCCTTTTCTCTCCATGTTCCTCATGTGACCGACATGGGGTTTGGCAATCTCGGGGGAGATGTTTAAGAAAAACTGGGGTCCGTTAGTAAGCAGCGGGTGCAGTTGTGGGTTTATCAGCCGGTAGCATCAAGTTTTAGGGAGGCTGTTTGGATCTACCTGTTTCGCGATAGTCTGCGATTTTTTCTGATTACCCATTACCCGATTATTCGGTTTTTTGTCTTTACAGTCCCAGTGGTATCCTGGGGGTTGGTAAGTGTGACTCTCCGCTCGATGAACTTCACTTGCTTTTGTTGATGAACGGGGATCTGTGGTGATCGATCTATGGTTCTTACGGTTTCATCACGCTGGCCCATGGAGGCATTGTTTTTGTACATGTTTCAATTAGGGCGAGGCTACCTTTCTAGTTTGTAGCAGTGTTGTTGCAAAAGGATAGTGTTTCACTTTTGGGTTAATGATTCTAATTCTCTTTGTCTACTATACATGGGGTTTATAGGTATACAGTGGTCGACACTCGCAGTGTCCCGAGATCCCGAGGATCCCTGTTTTGTAGGAGGAATCACTGCATTTTCAAGAAAATCCCATTCAACATTATGTAACAATAGGGATGTCCATGCTGCGGAATCCCTGGGCCAAAAGTTAGTGTCAAACCCTGGTAATAGGTTTTGATCTGGCTTTAGGGCCAGTTTAACTCCTCAGCACTTGCTTGTTAGGATGACCTTAGTGCTTAGGGTGGGCGTTTATACTGTGTTCTCGATATGTACGAGTCATGTGTCGTCATGAGACTATGTATAGACTTTGAGTTTATCTCAGTTGAGTTATTGCGTGTGGAGTGCCGGCGACTACATTCGCCAGGGCTTCGTCTGGTAGCAGCAGCTATACCTTGAGTATTCTCCGGCGTTTTAACCAAGTATAGCAGGTTGGAGTCTACGAGTCAGTCTACGAGACTAGCGTGGTGGTGCTTGTCTTTATCCACCTCTCTTCTACTTTCGTAGAAAAGGGGGGGGGGGGGGCCCGCGTTGGGCTCCCCTATGATTCTAGGGTTAGACCATGTTATTACTATAGGTAACACCCAAGTTTGTACCTAGACCAAATATTTTTGTCTGTTTTGAGGGTTTTTAATCTGCCTTACCATTCCGGTCGAGTATGAGTAGTGAGAATACCTCCCACCATCACTACGAATTCTTGCAACCATTCAGGTTAGTTTGAAGACATAAAAATGGAAAATTATTTCTAATTTTAGTTTTTATTATTCATACTCACCTGAATGGTAAGGTAGACCCTCCTCCCGTCCCCGCTTGATGGTTTTATCTTCTCCCTACTTAGTATACTTCAGGCTATTTTTATCTAGCAGTGTCATTTCCATATGGAAATGATTTACTTTTGAAGCTGTATACCTAACAATAATAGGAGGAGTTTAAATAGCGGACTAGCCAATTGGCTGTGGGTAGAGCGGAATGGTCTATGGTGGGTTATTTGAGTGATTAGAGTAGGCAGATTTTTATTATTAGGACGATTTCATAGCAACCTATCAGTTTGCAACCATTCAGGTGAGTATGAATAATAAAAACTAAAATTAGAAATAATTTTCCATTTTTCTTCTCAACTTCCGATACTTCACTGCGCATGTCAAAGATGTGATATGATTGACCGTGTCACGTGACGCGTATTGGTAAAAATAGCACGAGGTCGGAAAATACCCTTTCTGGTCGCGGCTTATAAAATGCGATTTAACACCAATTAACACGTGCCGTAATTAAAAATAACTCGTTAGTGGGTAGACAAATGGCTCATATAAGGCATGACAGAAAATGAAAAGTAGTAGTACAGTGTAACCTGCTGCATGGGCATGTACCTTTAACAAAGGAGATGAGATGATTCTCATGTGCTGTCAAAACCAGGTTTGTGTCAAGAAATATTGAAAATAAAACATTTCCAGCAGACGACAACATTTAATTCAGCGTAGTAAGGGTTAACCCTTAGACTGCTACACACAACAACTGTCGTCTGCTGTTGCTTTTATATCTTGCCTTATTTCTCAATAAAAACATGGTTTGACAAAAAATTAATCTTAGACTGCTGCACATGTTGTCTGCTGTTGCTTTTCATTTTACCTTCTTTCTCAATAAAAACATGGTTTGACAGCACTTCAGAATCATTTCCAATGGAAATGATTCTGAAGTGCTGTCAAAGCATGTTGTAAAGTATTCTAACATTTTCTAAAATGCTATCAATGCATGTTTTTGATGGTAAAAATGGAAAATAGAAAATAGAAAATAAACAACAGATGACAAAAACATAAGATAGTGGTGTAAGGGTTAAAAACCTTTGACCTTTTCCTTAAAATTATTATTTTCCGTCATAATCCAATGATTTCTGCTGCAAGTTCAAGGTCACAGGTTTAGTGTGTTAACATGTGGAACTCGTAACAGAAAAAGTTAACCCACTGATCCGCATTTGTTCATGATATTGCATGGTATATACTGTATAAAAGTTATATGTCATCATAGAAGTGTGTGGGTAGGGTAACATTTTAAATGAGCCATTTTTTATGGAACGCCAAATCTACATAAACTCAAATATATATTGCTAGCAACAAATATTTGGAGCTAGCAATAAATATTTGGAGAGCTCTCGAAATCATTTGGAGAGCTCTCGAAATCAATTAATGATATCTCAAAATCATTTCGAGAGCTCTCGAAATCATTTGGAGCGAGCATTATATAACATTTGATTTGGAGAGCTCTCGAAATCATTTGGAGAGCTCTCGAAATCAATTAATGATATCTCGAAATCATTTCGAGAGCTCTCGAAATCATTTGTAGCGAGCATTATATAACTTTGATTTGGAGAGCTCTCTAAATCATTTGGAGCTATCTCTAAATCATTTGGAGAGCTCTCGAAATCATTTGGAGAGCTCTCGAAATCAATTAATGATATCTCGAAATCATTTAGAGAGCTCTCCGAAATCATTTGTAGCGAGCATTATATAACTTGATTTGGAGAGCTCTCTAAAATCAATTTGGAGCTATCTCTAAATCATTTTGAGAGCTCTCGAAATCATTTGGAGAGCTCTCGAAATCAATTAATGATATCTCGAAATATCGAAATCATTTGTAGCGAGCATTATATAACTTTGATTTGGAGAGCTCTCTAAATCATTTGGAGCTATCTCTAAATCATTTTGAGAGCTCTCGAAATCATTTGGAGAGCTCTCGAAATCATTTCGAGCTATCTCTAATTCATTTCGAGCTAGCAATATATATATTATTTGGAGCTAGCATTAAATCGCTTGAAACTATGAAAACGATGTCTCCCTGAATTATTGAATTACGCATTGAATTACGCAGCACGAGTTACCCAAATATACCCAAATCTTCATTAAAAATAACATTTATGATTATATTATATACTTTTTAGCCAGGTGTTTTGAAAAAAAAATCCAGGGCCTTATGGCTATTGGATTGGCGGGGGGGAAAGCCGGGCGGCTGCGAGGCGGACGGGACCGGAGCGCGGGCGGGTGGGCGGCGCGGGCGGCTTTGTCCACTTATCAATGTTAAGTTTTGTTTTTCGTGTTTGAGTCCATTTCTTTGTTACTGTAACCACCTAGGACCACCAAACTTTCACAGCTTCATAATCAAAGGGTACCCACCACATATCACTATCCAACATGTTTACTTTTTTTTTTAACTTCACCCATTTTTTTCCGCGTAGTCGACTTAGCCATTTTCAATGTTAAGTTTTTCGCGTTTACAATGTTAAGTTTTCGTGTTTAAGTCCATTTCTTTGGTACTGTACCACCTAGGACCACCAAACTTTCACAGCTTCATAACCAAGGGGTGCCTACCACATACAACTATCCAACATGTGACCATTTTTTTTACCTTCACTATATTTCTACGTAATTGACTTAGCGATTTTCAACGTTAACTTTTTAAACGTACGTCTGGTTAGAAGTTTTTTGGTTAAAACTTTTTTTTGTTATACTATATCTCTGCAACTGCTTCACCCATTACCTTGAAACTTTACATGGGTGTTTATCATCATCCATATTTTCATTCTAAACCCCAACCGTGCGGCCCCTGTGCCAATGTCAAGGTCAAATTACTTTGAATTCTTTTGTTAAAGTTTTTTTGTGTACTATATCTCTGCAACTGCTTCACCCAATACCTTGATACTACACATGGGTGTTTATCATTATTGTCGCACCTGCTTGCGGATAAAGCGCGATCCTGTGCCCAATGTTAAGGTCAAATTACTTTGATTTTTTTGTTAAAGTTTTTTCGTGTACTATATCTCTGCAAACTGCTTCACCCAATACCTTGATACTTCACATGGGTGTTTATCATCATTGTCGCACCTGTTTTTGGAAAGCGCGATCCTGTGCCCAATGTCAAGGTCAAATTACTTTGAATTTTTTTGTTAAAGTTTTTTCGTGTACTATATCTCTGCAAGTGCTTCACCCAATACCTTGATACTTCACATGGGTGCTTATCATCATTGTCGCACCTGCTTGCGGAAAGCGCGATCCTGTGCCCAATGTCAAGGTCAAATTACTTTGAATTTTTTTGTTAGTTTTTTCGTGTACTATATCTCTGCAACTGCTTCACCAATACCTTAATACTTCACATGGGTGTTTATCATCATGTTGCACCTGCTTGCGGAAAGCGCGATCCTGTGCCCAATGTCAAGGTCAAATTACTTTGAATTTTTTTGTTAAAGTTTTTTCGTGTACTATATCTCTGCAACTGCTTCACCATACCTTGATACTTCACATGGGTGTTTATCATCATTGTCGCACCTGCTTGCGGAAAGCGCGATCCTGTGCCCTATGTCAAGTTCAAATTACTTTGAATTTTTTTGTTAAAGTTTTTTCGTGTACTATATCTCTGCAACTGCTTCACCCAATACCTTGATACTTCACATGGGTGTTTATCATCATTGTCGCACCTGCTTGCGGAAAAGTGCGATCTGTGCCTATGTCAAGTTCAAATTACTTTGAATTTTTTTGTTTTAAAGTTTTTTTCGTGTACTATATCTCTGCAACTGCTTCACCCAATACCTTGATACTTCACATGGGTGTTTATCATCATTGTCACACCTGCTTGCGGAAAGCGCGATATCGTCAGCATTTTGGCATACGTCCGTCCGTTCGTCCGTGTGTCCGGTTAAAGTTTTTTGGTTAAAGTTTTTCCATCTACTATATCTATTTTTTTAGTGTCCATGCCTCGCCCCAAGGCGCGACATGCAGGCCACGGCCATCTAGTCTACAAAAAGTGGGTATAATTATGTTATCCAAGTGTCTATGCTTGGAAAAAACCTGGCCTTCGTGGCTTTGCCTCGTTTCTTGTTCTACAATATATCATTAGTATATCATATAATAACCACATTTTGACCGAAACATAGGAAGAATAAAGCACCTATTTCTGCGGGAAAACGATTAATATAGCATTATTATAAACGGAGACTACCGAGACTCATTAATTATGTCTCAGTTGTCTAACTTTAAGTTATCGCACATGTGGTTGTGACTGGAGAAATGTGGTTTATGGGTTTTGCGACCAGTGTAGATCCGATCCAGATCAGCATGTGCATCCGCAGTCTGATCAGCATCTGCAACATTCGTCATTCCATAAATGAAACCCCCAGTCATGCCTCGAACAAGCAATGGAGGTCGTTACCAGGCTACAGAAGGGATCTATTTAATCGGAACCTACACTGGTCACAATTTCGATAAGCCCCATTTATCCATGTATCCAGTCACAGCCACATATACATGTTAATGCAGTATTAGTTTTAAAATATTGGTAGTTTACATATTTAAATTATTTATCCCGTCAACACAGTGCCTATGTGCCGTGAAACAAGGTGCCGTGAAACATTTTTGATATCCAGTCAATACCATTTTTGCATTTTAAAGCCATTTTTAGGTGTTGACGGGATAAAGAGAATAGTAGGTTAATGCCGTGAATGGGAAAACATATCTGGCGTGGCACGGAAATGGGATGTGCTCGGCAAAGCCTCGCCCATCCCGTTTCCTGAGCCTTGCCAGATATTTTTCCCATTCACGGCACTAACCTACTATTCTCTATATAGTACTACCATATATAAATATATAATTATACTAGTTGACACTGTCTCATTGGATGACAACATTAGAGAGGACTCAGGTACGTTCTACTGTTTTTATGAGTAATTCAATTACAAATCATCATTCCCATTTAGCCATTATAAAGTGCATTATATTCCTTTGCTTACTAGCATAAGTGAATTGCGGTATTCTCCCTTTAATATTTCATGTACAAATATTTCCATTTTGCATCAAAACATTAAAAAAGGCCCTGGTATAAGCAAATTAATGACATATATTATGTAAGTACAGTCCAAACATCATTATTATAATGTGTATAGCTTTATTTATTAACAAATATAGTAATTACATGAAGATTTGGGTAGATTTTGGTAGATTTGGGTAAATCGTGCCATCCCAAATTTATTCACACGTGTAGTAGTGAATACACACATGTCGAGCATGTTTACAGCACAGGTTGAAGTAACGGACCGAGGTCTATAAATAAATTAAATATGCCTTAAAGCATCAATAAATGAAAAAGAAATAAGCTAAACAATTTTGTTTTACTCCATCCATATATTCCAGATTGAAGGTTACAAAGTTTTTAATAGGCTCGGTGCACATGCGTACAGAGATTTTAAAAGCGCGGGAAGGGAGCGCGTATTGTTTTTTTCCTCCAGTTCCCACGTGGAGTGGTATTTGGAGCTAGCATCAAATCAAGTTTATAATGCCCTCTCTAAATCAATTTGAGATATCTCCAAATGAATTCGAGAGCTCTCCAAATGATTTCGAGAGCTCTCCAAAATGACTTAGAGATAGCTCCAAATGATTTATAAGGAGCTCTCCAAATAAGTATAATGCTCGCTACAAATGATTTCGAGAGCTCTCTAAATGATTTTGAGATATCATTAATTGATTTCGAGAGCTCTCCAAATGATTTCGAGAGCTCTCCAAATGATTTAGAGATAGCTCCAAATGATTTCGAGAGCTCTCCAAATCAAAGTTATATAATGCTCGCTACAAATGATTTCGAGAGCTCTCGAAATGATTTCGAGATATCATTAATTGATTTCGAGAGCTCTCAAAATGATTTTGAGAGCTCTCCAAATGATTTAGAGATAGCTCCAAATGATTTAGAGAGCTCTCCAAATCAAATGTTATATTGCTCGCTCCAAATGATTTCGAGAGCTCTCCAAATGATTTCGAGATATCATTAATTGATTTCGAGAGCTCTCCAAATGATTTCGAGAGCTCTCCAAATATTTATTGCTAGCTCCAAATATTTGTTGCTAGCAATATATATTTGAGTTTATGTAGATTTGGCGTTCCATAATTTTTGAGGCCTATAGGTCCGAGTAAATTACATGACTGCTAACACTAAATCCTTGGAATGCGGTGACCAAAAACTGGCGTCTGCTGTTGTTTCATATTTTGTCTTTTCTCTCAATAAAACATGGTTTGGCAGCATTGTAGAATCATTTCCATTGGAAATGATTCTTTAATTCTGCCAAAGCATATTTTTTCAAGAGACAAAGGGAAACTAAGAAAAGTAAACAGCAGACGACAATTTAATTAATCATTGTTAGGGTTACTCTTATCACAGGATAAATATCTTTCCTTTCATAGAGCAGGTGTGCATGAGCACGAGCATGTGAGCATAAGAGCCAAGCACATGAGCTGAAATATCCCATGTTATCTTGATGAGCAATGGCTGACAACTCCGTCTGACTCCAACCAGACAGAGTTACTGTTCCTGAATTTGGCAGGCAGTAGATTCAGAGCAATATAACATATTGATTTGCAGACACGCCGCTGTAAAATTACTTCTAAAGGCTTGTTTACATTGCCAAGCCTGCTATTGCAAGCTTCTGTGGTATTGATTGGTTCCTGATACAAGCATCTCTGCGACACTGATGAAATAAATTAATGAAAATCATTAAATGCGAGCAACAGAATTTAACGGGTTCGTATTTTTGTTTTGTTTTTATCAGTTGTGTGTTTTAGTCTAGAAATCTATCATTTAGAAAGTCTCATTGGTGACAGTGACAGCTTTTAAGGTTGTTTATGGCTAGAATATGGTGTAATAACAAAGAAATCAGGTGATTGAAAAGCTTTTTATTGATACAGAGATTCCCTTGTGGATCACCAATGGCGGCCATAGCTGCACGGTGTTTATTATAACAACAGAAATGACACAGCATGTCTCGTGTTCATGCGTACGGGGATCAGGGATTGTTATCCCATAGTTGTTTTATGATTTTGTTGTCTTGTGTTGGTCGGCTGAATTTGCTTTATGGTGGCGCCAGAATTTGTTATTTGATGGAATGATAATGGGGTTGGCTGAGACCTTGAAATATTTTTGCTGGTCATATAGGGATGGGTTGTGGCCTAGGGGTTGTCGGATGAGACTTTAAACTGTGGTCCCGTCTCTATATGACCTTAGCTGTTGCTGGGACGTTAAACCCATTCACATTCACATTAATTGCTGGTCATATACACAGGTGGAAGACTCGGACCTGTGACACAAAAAAAAATGTCCATTACAAAAAATCCATTACCCCACCCACTTGGTCTCATACAGTGCTATCTTCCATAAAGGAAGATATTAACTCACCCACTTGGTCTCATACAGTACTATCTTACATAAAGGAAGATGTTACCCACCCACTTGGTCTCATACAGTACTATCTTCCATAATGGAAGATAGTACTGTATGAGACCAAATGGGTGGGGTAATGGATTTTTTGTAATGGGCGGCATTTTTTTTTGTGTCACGGGTCCAAGTCTTCCACCTGTGGTCATATATTGGTATTTACACGTGTCACTGCAACAGACCATAAAACTGACATTGTAGATCGAGATAAGCTAGCTCATCAGGATCTACCGTATTTGTCTGTATGTTTCGAGGCCGATGTACATGCTCCATCAGTGTTACTGATTTCTTGTTGTTAACTCTTTGCATGCTGGGAAACTTGTGGGCTATAAATAGTTCAAAACTAGCGGACAAAAATTCATCATATTTTCTTTTATTTCTCCTTGTAAATATCATGAATATGTCTTGGAATTTCATTAGAATCGAGTCCTGAGGACTCCATTCTAATGAAATTCCAAAACATATTTACAGAGAGAAATAAAACATATAGTCCTAATTTGTTTGGTGGATATTTTCGCCGCTAGCATGCATAGAGTTAAATAAATGTTACACACCTTTAAAAAAAAGGTTTTTGCCAGCACATGAGAATTGTCTCCATTGCAGATGATTCTCATGACTAGTGCTTTCAAAACATATTTTGTGGAGAATAAAATACAAAAGAAGTCACATTTAATGCTCATTCTCTGTTGATTATTTGTCTCGACATGAAACAATAAAAGGTTTCCGTTCAATAGCTTTTAAATCAAGGTCAAAGTCGATTGGTTGACCTTGGTTGACCTCCAGGTTTCCTTTCACTTAGAATGTTAGAGAATGGGAGGGTATGTGTACCCTAACCCTTAGACCGCTATCTTATTTTTTTGTCGTCTGCTGTTTATTTTCTATTTTCCATTTTTATCATCAAAACATGCTTTGACAGCACATGAGAATTTTCTCCATTGCAGACGATTCTCATGTGCTTTCAAAACATATTTTGTGGAGAAAAAAATACAAAAGAAGTCACATTTAACAGTGTTAATGATTTAACAGTCTGTTGACACTAACAGAGGTTTTGTTAGTTAACTAACACTATACATACATGTACTCAATACCTGTTTATTATTCTCTGTTACAGATATGGAAACACCATTCTTGAGTTTTTCCAATCCAAATTACCAGTTTGAAGACAGTGTATCAGAGTTGAGGTCAAACTGCGAATCCGCACATCCCCATGGTAACCTGGACGTCAACATCATGTCGATGGCCAATCAGAAACAAGAAGTAACAAAAATGAACACCAACGACCTTACGACGTCACATGATTCACTTGATGACGACATGTCCGTGAAAAGTGAAGTCTCGTCCGACGATGAAAACGATTTTGTTGATTCAAACACGAAGTTGTTAGACACGAGTGACGCAAAGGTAGATAACTCTGAATGTATCAACGAGGCTTACAGTGAAAATAAGTCACATGGGATTTTGGCGTATATTTCTCTCTTGGAGCAAAGTGCGCGGGAACGAAAACGGAATGAGAAAAGGAAAGGTTTGACGAGCACAGGTTCGGACAACGTAGATTTTATGTACGAGACTGATAGCGGTCAAACTACGCCGTCCATTACCGACAATTTGAAGGAGAAAACGTAAGTTGTCATACCTCTTGCAACTGGTGTAAAGCTCCAATCAATCAATCATACTTTCAATCAATGAATTGATCAATCAGTCAACCAATCAACCAAAAACCAGCCAACGAACCCACCAATCAGTGAAATCATTGAAGCAAAACTTCTTGAATTGTGACTGGTGAGATATCATACTCGAAATCAGAAAGTTTGATTTGTCAAGACTGAGCTGTTAGTAGTGGCCAATCAAGCTGCCAGATTTAGAGTATGACTGCAGGATATGCTCAGAATCTTTGCGAGTATGTACTTCGTTATTATGCCACCGCAACGATAGTTGTCGGTGGCATATAGTGTTTACCTGTCCGTCTGTCCATCTGTCCGTCCTTAGATAATTTTCCTTGTGCAGCGGACTACTTCTACAGCTTTGGCCGATTCTCTTCATACTCTGTATTCATCCCAACCATCAGGTGCAGGAGTGCGTAACGTAAAAATGTTCACTGTCCCACTCATCCATCCGCAATTATTTTTATGCTCCCTATGCGATAGCAAGGGGGCATATTGCGTTGGTCTTGAGGTTCCGTTCGTCTATCGGTCCGTACGTCCATCTGTACGTCCTTCGTACGTCGATCCGTGTACATTTATGTCAAAATGTTTGTAAGAGTTTCTCCAACATGTAATATCTTCCGCAATATTACTTCGATACTTGGACACTTGAATCAACTGAACATTTGTCATACACTTGCGTCACCATTAACACGACCTTGACCATTGTCACCTTCGAAATGTCGTTGAAACACTTAGCCATTTTGTTACGTCGAAAAGTTTGTAAGAGTTTCTCCAACAGATATTATGTGAAGCATTGCTTCTCTACTTGTACACATGAATCACCTGAACATTTGCCCCCATTAACATGACCTTGATCTTTGTCACCTTCGAAATGTCACTGAAAAACTTAGCCATTTTCGTTTGTGGCTTTGCCTCGTTTCATGTTATTTTTAGCTGGCCTGCACGAAGTGCAGAAGAGCTTATGGCATACCCCCGGCGTCGTCGGCGTCGGCGTCGGCGTCGGCGGCGGCGGCGTCGGCGTCGTCCACAAACTTAATGTTGGGTAAATGTCTTATAACATCTGTTTCCTTTCATGGAACACCTTGATATTTCATACATGCATTCCTCAGATGACCCTCTATCATGCTGTAGCAAATCCATGACCCACAACCCAACCCTTACCCCAGGGTCAAGGTCACAAACTTAACGTTGGGGTAAATGTCTGATAACATCTGTTTCCTTTCATGGAACGCCTTGATATTTCGTACATGCATTCATCTGATGATACTCTATTGTGCTATAGCAATGCATGACCCACCCATTACCCCAAGGTCAAGGTCACAAACTTAGCACATTCATAAACTTAACGTTGGGGTAAATGTCTTATAACATCTGTTTCCTTTCTTGAAACGCCTTGATATTTCATACATGCATTCATCTGATGATACCCTATCGTGCTATCGCAAATCCATGACCCACCGCCCACCCGTTACCCCAAGGTCACAAACTTAGCACATTCATAAACTTAACTTTGGGGTAAATGTCTTATAACATCTGTTTCCTTTCATGGAACGCCTTGATATTTCATACATGATACATGCATTCCTCGGATGACCCTCTATTGTGCTACACCAAATCCATGAACCCTCCCCCCACCCCTTTCCCGAAGGTCAAGGTCACAAACATAGCACATTCATAAACTTAACGTTGGGGTAAATGTCTTATAACATCTGTTTCCTTTCATGGAATGCCTTGATATTTCATACATGCATTCCTCAGATGACCCTCTATCATGCTGTAGCAAATCCACAACCCACCACCTAACCCTTACCCAAAGGTCAAGGTCACAAACTTTGCATGTTCATAAACTTAACGTTGGGGTAAATGTTGTGTAACTTCTGTTTTGTTACAGGGAAGGCTTTGACATTTCATACATGCATTCATCTGATGATCCTCTATTGTGCTACAGCAAATCCATGACACCTCCCCCTTTCCCCAAGATCAACATCATAAACTTAACTTTGGAGAAAAAATGTCTTTTTATTTTTATCAACTTCTGTTTCTTTACAGGGAACGCCTTGATATTTCATACATGCATTCATCTGATGATACTCTATCGTGCTTTTGCAAATCCATGACCCACCCCCACCCCTTTCCCCAAGGTGAAGATCACAAACTTAGCACATCATTCATAAACTTAACGTTGGGGTAAATGTCTTCTAACATCTGTTTCCTTTCATGGAACGCCTTGATATTTCATACATGCATTCCTCAGATGACCCTCTATCATGCTGTAGCAAATCCACGACCCACCACCCAACCCTTACCCCAAGGTCAAGGTCACAAACTTAGCATGTTCATAAACTTAACGTTGGGGTAAATATTGTGTAACTTCTGTTTCTTTACAGGGAACACTTTGATATTTCATCCATGCATTCATCTGATGATCCTCTATTGTGCTACAGCAAATCCATGATCCTCCCCTTTCCCCAAGGTCAGGGTCACAAACTTAGCACATTCATACATGCATTCCTCATGTGAATAGCTATCATGCTGTAGAAAATCACCAACTTAGTGCGTTCATAAACTTAACGTTGGGTTAAATTTTGTTTTACTTCTGTTTTCAGGGAGCACATTGATATTTCATTCATGCATTCATCTTAATATGCTATATTACGCTATAGCAAACCCACAACCCACCTTGCACCACTGACCCCAATGTCAAGGTCCACCGCACACCCCTCAACCCAAGGTCAAGTTATATAATATTCATGTTTTTTTATGCAACTGTGCCAAGTTTGAGTGAAGGCTGCCAACAGGCGAGCTTCGTTGTCTTCTGACAACTCTTGTTTATGGTCTAATATGCCAGGGGCTTACCCATGTTTTACAAACATAATCTCTAGTTATAAGTATGATATTGTTCACATTGTATTTTTATGGAACTAAATGCTGCAGTTGCTAGTGCTCCCTCGCATTTAATTCCTTTAAATTCCAATATGTGAACAGTAATTTATACTTGTTACGGTGACTTGATTCCAGATTTGCCAACGCTGGGTTCGATATAAACTCACCCGACTCGAACGATAGCGGGATTCAGTCGGATGCACGGTCTGACGACGGCATCTCACACCTGCACAGTTCGGTGAGCGAGGACCTGTATGCAATCACCAACAAATCGTACCAGGGTGGGACAGAGGCTGATAACGAGGACTCGGAGACAGATGAGAGCACTCCGACACAGGTGAGTGGATTGTTGTATGTCAGGTCAAGGTCATTTGGAGGTCATGATTTTGATAACCAACAAATCATACCAGGGCTGTGCGAAAGAAGAGAACGAGACGAAAGCACTTCCGACACAGGTTAGTAGTGGTTGATTTGTTGAATGTCGTTAGTCCCAAATGATAGTCGGGTCAAGGTCATTTACAGTATGCATACATGTATCTTAACTCTTTGCGTGCTAGCGGCGAAAATATCCGCCAAACAAATTAGGAGTGTATGTTTTATTTCTCTCTGTAAATATGTCTTGAAATTTCATTAGAATTGAGTCCTCAGGACTCAATTCTAATGAAATTCCAAGACATATATTCATGATATTTACGGTGAGAAATACAAGAAAATATGATGAATTTTTGTCCGCTAGTTTTGAACTATTTATAGCCCACAAGTTTCCCAGCATGCAAAGAGTTAATGATGAATCCATCCTTAACCCTTACAATGCTAATTTCATTTTTGTCGTCTGCTGTTTATTTTTTATTCTCCATTTTTCTCATCAAAAAGATGGTTTTACTAGAATTCACACCCAAGTCCAAGTGATCTGTCAATGTATCAAGTCAATGAACAGCTAGTTGACTGACACATTATCTTTCGGAGGAGACTTTAAACTGTGGTCCCGTCTCTATATGACTTTAACTGTTGCTGGGACTTTAAACACTTTCATTTTCTATTATAGGATGATGAAGGTACTGCTGAACAGACAGAGGTGCTTCCCCCGGGATGGGAGAAATGTGACGGTAAGTTCACGATTATAACGTTCTATATAGCCTGATATAGATCTATATTGCTAGTTAGTAGCATGACGGGTGTTTCATTGACGGAATCGCGATCAGTGCAGATCCTGATGCACAGTCTGATCTGGATATACACTGATCACAAAACCAATAAGCCCCATTTCTTCAGACACCTGGTATCATATCAGTATTGTGATTTATCATTTAGAAAGGTATTCAAATTGTAATTTCAGTCGTGAATTTCCAATGTTCCCACTATACAGTCACATTGACCTACCTGTATATGTTGTTGTTGAACGCAGTGCTCCAGATAAGGTGCGTATTTGCGTAAATACCCAATTAAAATTGCCAAAAACCCAATTGAAATCAGAAGTAGTGAGTATCAAAAAGCAATGAAAAATTTGTGGTGTCTATCATGCTAGAGAAAACAATAAACAAACCACAAATATAGCATATTTTCTTATTTTTCCATGAAAACACGTCTTGGTATTTCATTAGAATTGTCTCCAAGGAGACAATTCTAATGAAATACCGAGATGTGTTTTCATTTAGAAGCAAACTATTCAATAAGTGCGGTCTGCTGATGTGTAAACAGTAGTGATTCTATTTTACACAATTAAAATTTTGAAATACCCAATTGCTTCAGAAATGATGGAGTGACAATACTCGATTACTAATTCCTTATCTGGAGCGCTGTGAAAGGATGTAAAACCGTATTCAATTCAACACGTGAAGCTTTGCATGCTTCTTTTAGTCATCAACATCATCCACATTTTCCTGTTATACCCCACACATGCGGTTTTGTGCCCAAGGTCAAAGTGTGAAATTTATGTTCAGTTATCAAAATATCATTGCAAATATAATACACCTATGCGGCCCATTTGCCCAAGGTCAAGTTCCAATGAAATATATTGTTATATTATCAAAGTATCATCACACATATAAACCACCTATGCAGCCCCTTTGTCCAACGTCAAGTTCAAATGAAATTTATTGTTAAGATATAAAAATATCATCGCACACATTTTCCTATGCGGCGGCCGGCCCCTTTGCTCAAGGCCAAGTTCAAGGGAATCTTTTTTAACGTTGTCAAACTTGATCATCTCATACATTTTTATGCCCCCGCCACCGAATGGTGAGGGGGGCATATAGTGTTACCGGTGTCCGTATGTACGTACCCGAAACCTTAACGCTCGGGTAAATGGCTTATAATTTCTGTTTCCTTGCTCGCATTGCTTCAATACTCCTCTACCGCTCTGTGACAAATCCACATTCGTCCCGCTCCCGCTAAGCCCAGGGTCAAGGTCACAGACTTGGTGCGTTCGAAACCTTTAACGCTCGGGTAAATGGTTTATAATTTCTGTTTCCTTTCTCTGATCTGCTTCACATTTCACATACGCATTGCTCCAATGGTTCTCTACCGCCCTGTGACAAATCCACATTCGTCCCGCCCCCACCAAGCCCAGGGTCAAGGTCACAGACTTGGTGCGTTTGAAACCTTAACGCTCGGGTAAATGACTTATAATTTCTGTTCCCTTCCTCGGATCTGCTTCACATTTCACACACGCATTGCTGCAATGGTTCTCTACCACCCTGTGACAAATCCACATTCGTCCCGCCCCCGCCAAGCCCAGGGTCAAGGTCACATACTTTGTGTGTTTGAAACCTTAACGCTCGAGTAAATGGCTTATAATTTCTGTTTCCTTGTTCGCATCTGCTTCACATTTCACACACGCATTGCTCCAATGGTCCTCTACCGACCTGTGACAAATCCACATTCGTCCCGCCCCCCGCCAAGCCCAGGGTGAAGGTCACAGACTTGGTGCGTTCAAAACCTTAACGCTCGGGTAAATGGCTTATAGTTTCTGTTTCCTTGCTCGGATCTGCTTCACATTTCACACACACATTTCTCCAATGGTCCTCTACCGCCCTGTGACAAATCCACATTCATCCCGCCCCTGTTAAGCCCAGGGTCAAGCTCACAGACTTGGTGCGTTCGAAACCTTAACGCTCGGGGTAAATGGCTTATAATCAAATATGCCTCGTTTTCTTTGGCTGCCAGCGGGGGCATTCGTGTGCCGACAGGCCACATTTCTAGTTATGGTATACCCCACACATGCGGCCCCATTGTTCAAGGTCAATTTCAAATAAAAAAATTAAATTATTTGTCTGTCTAAACGACTTTGGTAGATATATACAAACCCATGCTTGCTTGCTCTCGGTATAAATAAGGACAATATGGAATAAAATCAGACGAAATACATCATTTCCAGAATAGAAATTGTTACTATAAACACAACGTAGACACAAATATTGGTTTATTTATTGCAATTTATATTCCTGGTGTATTGTCGCATCAGTACTAGACTCTCTGACATGAGTCATCGACTTCGGAATTCAGTAAAACTGGGCTTATGAATGTTGCTGTGTAATTCTCTGAATTTACATTCAAAATCAGGCAGTTTGATTGGCCGAGACTGAGCACAGCTCCGCTCAGCCTCGACCAATCAGACTTCCTGATTATGAGCATGGGAAGGCAGTGTGTGCTCAGATAGTTGGGAATAGTTTCCATAAAAGCCACGCAGACACAGATATTGGTTCATTTACTGCAATTTATATTCCTGGGGCCCGTTTCACTAACCTTCGTACGACTAAAATGTTCATATAAGTGCAAATTTAGGATTGTCTGGACATTTCAATTGATGGATTTACATTTATTGAACATAGGCTGCATATGTTCAATAAATGTAAATCTAATATTTGATTACCAGAAAACATTGTTAACGTGAAATTTACAGGCTATCATAATTTTGCACTTACAAACATTTTAGTCGTACAAAGTTTAGTAAAACGGCCCCCTGGTTGTATTGTCGCATGAGTGCTAGACATTCTGACACATGTCGTCGAGTTTGGCATTCAGTAAAACTGGGCTTATAAAAATGTTAGCATATCTCTCTGTAATCGTGCTCAAAATCGGGCAGTTTGATTGGCCGAGGCCGATCTGTGTGACCAATCAAACTTCCTGATTTTTATTTTGATAATAAAATATGTATGCACAAAGTAAAGCATTGGACTTCAATATGAATTGTGTGAGTTCAATCCCCGCCCTAGGTATGAAACAACACCGCTTGCTGTTTGACCATGGCTGTAGACAATGCTCATTCCGGGGCCAAGCCAACGCCTACGTAATACATGTGTCTCCTGATGTTACTAGAACATGCCATTATGTCACCAGACCAGTTCACATCAAAGTACCGAAAGTACTGCATATATGCTCAAATTGTATTATATTTTCAACGGAAATGTAACAATAACGTTCGACCATGTCCAGCCATAGGTAAACGTTTGCCGTGGCATGAGGGAACTGTTTGAACCCCAAGTTCCCGAGTGCCACGGCAAATGCTTACCAACGACTGGCCTTGGTCGACCCATATATTTCCTAGTATTTCCATGCTACAGGTCTTTACTGTATATGACCTTCGCTGTTGCCGAGACGTTAAACCCATTCACATACACCTATTGTCTCATGATGGGAATATAATGAAATTGTGCTCAAAAACAACATGCCATCCTGAAATTCTACAGAACCTTTGACTACGCTTTCTGACAAGTGTCACTGAGTTGAGAATTCAATACAACCGGTGTTAAAATTCCAGTAGACACGCGACCAGACCGGAACTGTAATTTGCATATGAGACAGACACGCCATGTGATTTTGTACCTTTGGACATGTGTGTAATTTCATGAAATACGTTTACAAAATTTACAACATTTTCCGTAAATCGCGTCAAAAGTTGACAAACTTTACAGAGTACATTCGGAATTATATTCTGCATGCCAACTTTTGACTTTATTTATGAAATATATTGTAAATTTTGTAAACCTATTTAACCCTTACTACGCTGAATTAAATGTTGTCGTCTGCTGGAAATGTTTTATTTTCAATATTTCTCGACAAAGACCTGGTTTTGACAGCACATGAGAATAGTGGAGACGATTCTCGTTTTTTGTCAAGAATTAAAGCAAAAATGAAAAACAGCAGACGGCAATTTCCGTCAACAACGTAGGAAGGGTTAATGAAATTACGCAGATGTCCGAAGATACAAAATCACATGGAGTGTCACATATATCAGTGTCTGTGTCTATCAACTTTGGATTGGTTAATCAATAGTGCTGATCAGTGATGTCATTTGAATGCCCTTTAGTCGTGTGTTTAATGGTGACACTAGCCATCAACTGCAACACTCCCATTACCGTAGCACTGAAAATTCCTGTTATATGTGGCTGTGACTGCAGATACAACACGTATGCGGCTTATGGGTTTTGTGACCAGTGTAGATCCAGATCAGCCTGTGCGTCCGCACAGTCTGATCAGGATCTACACTGTTCACCATTCCATTAATGAAACACCCATCATGCTTCTAATATGCAATCAAGATCGTTATCAGGGTACAGGAGTGTGCAATGTGATCAGGAGCGACATTGGTCACAATTCCCATAAGCCACAGCCACATGTTTGCATATAGTGCATTATCACACGCAATCCATTTAACACTTCCACCCATAAATATGTGACGTTGATTGTTTCATACTCATCACTGAAAATTGTAGAGCTATTCCCGCATGAATATTTACCTGTATAATATTCAATTGTGGTGTGTTTCACTGCAAGAAACATATGCAACAATAGTGTCTGTTTATGATTCATGAACGTAAAGCCCATTCAACCAACCAACCAACCAACCAACCAACCAATCAATCAATCAACCAACCAACCAACCAACCAACCAACCACCAACCAACCAATGTACATTTTTATGCCCCCGCCACCGAATGGTGAGGGGGGCATATAGTGTTACCGGCGTCCGTACGTACGTACGTACGTCCCGAAACCTTAACGCTGGGTAAATTAAGGCTTATAATTTCTGTTTCCTTGCTCGGATCTGCTTCGACATTCACACACGCATTGCTCCATGGTCCTCTACCGCCCTGTACAAATCCACACAGCATAGCTACAATGTCCTCTAACTGCAGCCCTGTGAACAAATACCATCATTCGTCCCGCCCCCGCTAAGCCCAGGGTCAAGGTCACAGACTTGGTGCTTTCGAAACCTTAACGCTTGGGTAAATGGCTTATAATTTCTGTTTCCTTGCTCGATCTGCTTCACATTTCACACACGCATTGCTCAATGGTCCTCTACCGCCCTGTGACAAATCCACATTCGTCCCGCCCCCGCTAAGCCCAGGGTCAAGGTCACAGATTGGTCCTTCGTAAACTTAACGCCTTGTATGCTTATTTATTTCTTGAAACCTTGGCAACGCCCTTGCTCATCCCACAACCCCACGGCAGCTTCCAGGGTCTAATCTGTTTCCTTGTGACATCACATCGGTCCCGCTTCTAGCAGTTTCATGGACACAGACGGTGCTTATTGAAACCTAAGTGGTAAATGGCTTATAATTTCCTGTTTCCTGCTCGATCTGCTTCAAATACACCACATTGCTTCTAATGTCTACCGCCCTGACAATCCACATTCGTCCCGCGTAAGCCCAGGGTCAAGGTCACAGACTTGGTGCTTTCTAAACCTTAACGCTGGGTAAATGGCTTATAATTTCTGATTTCCTTGCTCGAATCTGCTTCCCATTTCACACACGCATTGCTCCAATGTCCCTACCGCCCTGTGCAAATCCACATTCGCCCACCCCCGCACCCAGGGTCAAGTCACAGACTTGGTGCGTTCGAAACCTTAACGCTGGTAAAATGGCTTATAATTTCTGTTTCCCTTGCTCGTCTGCTTCACATTTCACACGCATTAGCTCCGGTCCTCTACTGCCCTGTGACAAATCCATTCTCCCCCCCAAGCCAGGGTCAAGGTCACAGACTTGGTGCGTTCGAAACCTTAACGCTGGGTAAATGGCTTATAATTTCTGTTTCCTTGCTCGGATCTGCTTCACATTTCACACGCATGCTATGGCCTCTACCGCATTGACAAATCCACATCGTCCCCCCCCGCTAAGCCCAGGCAAGGTCACAGACTTGGTGCTTTCAAACCTTAACTGGGTAAATGGCTTATAATTTCTGTCCTTGCCCATCTGCTTCACATTCACACACCCCCGCTGCCAAGGTCCTCTACCCGCCCGTGACAAATCATTCGTCACCCCCCTAGCCCAGGTCAAGGTCAGACTTGTCTTCGAAACCTTAACGCTGGGTAATGGCTTATAATTTCTGTTTCCTTGCTCGGATCTGCTTCACATTCACACACGCATTGCTCCAATGGTCCTCTACTGCCCTGTGACAAATCCATATTCTCCCCCGCTAAGCTCAGGGTCAAGGTCACGGTGCGTTCGAAACCTAACCGCCCTGGGTAAAATGGCTTATATTTCTGTTTCCTTAAACTCGGATCGCTTCACATTCACACACATTGCTCCCAATGCCTCTAACCGCCCTGTGAGGGCAAATCCACATCGTTAACCCGCCCCCGCTAACCCAGGGTCAAGGTCACAGACTTGGTGCTTTCGAAACCTTAACGTTGGGTAAATGGCTTATAATTTATGTTTCCTTGCTCGGATCTGCTTCACATTTCACACACGCATTGCTCTAATGGTCCTCTACCGCCCTGTGACAAATCCACATTCGTCCCGCCCCCGCTAAGCCCTTGGTGCGTTCGAAACCTTAACGCTGGGTAAATGGCTTATAATTTATGTTTCCTTGCTCGGATCTGCTTCACATTTCACACACGCATTGCTCCAATGGTCCTCTACCGCCCTGTGACAAATCCACATTCGTCCCGCCCCCGCTAAGCCCAGGGTCAAGGTCACAGACTTGGTGCTTTCGAAACCTTAACGCTGGGTAAATGGCTTATAATTTTTGTTTCCTTGCTCGGATCTGCTTCACATTTCACACACGCATTGCTCCAATGGTCCTCTACCGCCCTGTGACAAATCCACATTCGTCCCGCCCCCCTAAGCCCAGGGTCAGGGTCACAGACTTGGTGCTTTCGAAACCTTAACGCTGGGTAAATGGCTTATAATTTCTGTTTCCTTGCTTGGATCTGCTTCACATTTCACACACGCATTGCTCCAATGGTCCTCTACCGCCCTGTGACAAATCCACATTCGTCCCGACCCCGCTAAGCCCAGGGTCAAGGTCACAGACTTGGTGCTTTCAAAACCTTAACACTGGGTAAATGGCTTATAATTTCTGTTTCCTTGCTCGGATCTGCTTCACATTTCACACACGCATTGCTCCAATGGTCCTCTACTGCCCTGTGACAAATCCACATTCGTCCCGCCCCCGCTAAGCCCAGGGTCAAGGTCACAGACTTGGTGCGTTCGAAACCTTAACGCTCGGGTAAATGGCTTATAATCAAATATGCCTCGTTTTCTTTGGCTGCCAGCGGGGGCATTCGTGTGCCGACAGGCCACATTTCTAGTTTACTTCTGTCATACAGGCGTTCTTCAATCTCATGGTCAGAAATCATTAAGTATGATTGGTTGAGGCTGATTAATCAATCAATCAATCGATAGTTCCATTAACCAACCAACATACATGTTGTCTCTCTAGATGAGGATGGGCCGTACTACTGGCACATAAAGAGTGGTACGATACAGAGGGAGCCTCCATCCCCCGCGCCGCCCGACATCCGTGAGACCCTGCGGTCCATTTCCATCAACAGCGACTCGGTACGTATTCACATGACTTACACAAAAAACAAATGTTCAAATCATAAAATTTTGATCCAAAAATTTAGATCTGAAAACATGGGCGCATGCGAATGGTAAATTTAACGATGGGTTTTATCCTGAACAGAATCCCGATATGCCTGGTTTGGCCCTCAGGTACATTTTAGGCTTCATTAACTCTTTCAGCGCCAGCCAGTTTAGATAACAGACTCTCCAGCGCCAGCTTGTTTTGCCAACTCACAGACTTTCAAGGTTCCAATAGCTAAAACGGCAAAACCTTTTTGTTTACAAACCAATTCTGTTCAAATTTTCAGTATTTGTCACATATATAATAGTCTATATAATGTACTAAAAATATCTAAAATAAACAGTGAATAACATATTAATTTTATTGTTTGTTTTCCAAATATAAAAATAAATACAAAAATATCAGATCATAAATTATATCTAATATATTGAAATAGTTCTATTTTCTTTATGTTCCTGTTAGTGTATTGTATCAATAATAAATACTGAAAAAATCAGCATAATTGGTTGATAAATAAAACAGTTATGGCTAATTAGTGACATACACCAGTATTCGTTTTTTTCCTAAGAAATTACAAGCTCAAAGAGTACCAGGGTACTGATAGCTAAACAGGTATAACTTTATTGTTTATAAACTAATATTGTTCAAATTTTCAGTATTTATCATATACAGTACACTCTCTCATGATCACTTAAATTTTGTTTAAAAAATCCACATGTACATTTTTATGCCCCCGCCACCGAATGGTGAGGGGGGCATATAGTGTTACCGGTGTCCGTACGTACGTACGTACATCCCGAAACCTTAACGCTGGGTAAATGGCTTATAATTTCTGTTTCCTTGCTCGGATCTGCTTCACATTTCACACACGCATTGCTCCAATGGTCCTCTACCGCCCTGTGACAAATCCACATTCGTCCCGCCCCCGCTAAAGCCCGATGGTCAAGGTCACAGACTTGGTGCTTTCGAAACCTTAACGCTGGGTAAATGGCTTATAATTTCTGTTTCCTTGCTCGGATCTGCTTCACATTTCACACACGCATTGCTCCAATGGTCCTCTACCGCCCTGTGACAAATCCACATTCGTCCCGCCCCCGCTAAGCCCAGGGTCAAGGTCACAGACTTGGTGCTTTCGAAACCTTAACGCTGGGTAAATGGCTTATAGTTTCTGTTTCCTTGCTCGGATCTGCTTCACATTTCACACACGCATTGCTCCAATGGTCCTCTACCGCCCTGTGACAAATCCACATTCGTCCCGCCCCCGCTAAGCCCAGGGTCAAGGTCACAGACTTGGTGCTTTCGAAACCTTAACGCTGGGTAAATGGCTTATAATTTCTGTTTCCTTGCTCGGATTTGCTTCACATTTCACACACACATTGCTCCAATGGTCCTCTACCGCCCTGTGACAACTCCACATTCGTCACGCTCCCGCTAAGCCCAGGGTCAAGGTCACAGACTTGGTGCGTTCGAAACCTTAACGCTCGGGAAAGCCCCCGCGGGCGGGCGGGCGCGGAGGCGGGCGGGCGGGCGGGCGTCGGGCGGGCAGCGGGCTGGCGGGCGGCGGGCGGGCGGCGTCCACAATCAATGTTAAGTTTTCGTTTTTGAGTCCATTTCTTTGTTACTGTACCACCTAGGACCACCAAACTTTCACAGCTTCATAATCAAGGGGTGCCCACCACATATCACTATCCAACATGTTACTTTTTTAGCCAGGTTTTTTTAAATAAAATCCAGGCTATTGGATTGGCGAAAGCCGGGCGGGCGGGCGGCGGGCGGACGGGCGGGTGGGCGGCGGGCGGCGTCCACAATCAATGTTAAGTTTTCGTGTTTGAGTCCATTTCTTGTTACTGTACCACCTAGGACCACCAAACTTTCACAGCTTCATAATCAAGGGGTGCCCACCACATATCACTATCCAACATGTTACTTTTTTTTTAACTTCACCCATTTTTTTCCGCGTAGTTGACTTAGCCATTTTCAATGTTAAGTTTTCGCGTTTACAATGTTAAGTTTTCGTGTTTTTAAGTCCATTTCTTTGGTACTGTACCACCTAGGACCACCAAACTTTCACAAGCTTCATAATCAAGGGGTACCCACCACATATCACTATCCAACATTTACTACTTTTTTTTTAACTTCACCCATTTTTTCCGCGCAGTCGACTTAGCCATTTTCAATGTTAAGTTTTCGCGTTTACAATGTTAAGTTTTCGTGTTTAAGTCCATTTCTTTGGTACTGTACCTAGGACCACCAAACTTTCACAGCTTCATAACCAAGGGGTGCCTACCACATACAACTATCCAACATGTGACCATTTTTTTACCTTCACCTATTATTTCTACGTAATTGACTTAGCCATTTTCAACGTTAACTTTTTAACGTACGTCTGGTTAAAGTTTTTTGGTTTAAAACCTTTTCGTTATATATATCTCTGCAACCTGCTTCACCCATTACCTTGAAAACTTTTCACAAGGGTGGGTTTATTTTTCATCATCCATATTTTTCAATTCCTAACCCCAACCGTGCGGCCCCTTGTGCCCAATGTCCAAGGTCAAATTACTTTTGAATTATTTTTTTGTTAAAGTTTTTTCGTGTACTATAATCTCTGCAACTGCTTCACCCAACTTTACCTTGATAACTTCACATGGGTGGGTTTTATCTATCATTGTCCGCACCCATGCTTGCGGAAAGCGCGATCCTTGTGCCCAATGTCAAGGTCAAATTACTTTAAATTTTTTTGGTTAAAGTTTTTTCGTCGTGCTATATTTTATCTCTGCCCAACTGCCTTCACCCGAATAACTTGATACTTCAAAGGGTGTTTATCATCATTGTCAGCACCTGCTTGCGGAATGTGCGATATCGTCGGCATTTTAGCATTCGTACGTCCGTTCGTCCGTATTTTGTGTATGAATTTTTTTGTTAAAGTTTTTTTGTGTACTATATCTCTGCAACTGCTTCACCCAATACCTTGATACTTCACATGGGTGTTTATCATCATTGTCACACCTGCTTGCGGAAAGTGCGATATCGTCGGCATTTTGGCATACGTCCGTCCATTCGTCCGTGTGTCTGGTTAAAGTTTTTTGGTTAAAGTTTTTCCATCTACTATATCTATTTTTTTAGTGTCCATTCCTCGCCCCAAGGCGCGACATGCAGGCCACGGCCATCTAGTCTACAAAAAGTGGGTATAATTATGTTATCCAAGTGTCTATGCTTGGAAAAAACCTGGCCTTCGTGACTTTGCCTCGTTTCTTGTTTTGTGCACTATATCTCTGCAACTGCTTCACCCATTACCTTGATACTTCACATGGGTGTTTATCATCATTGTCGCACCCGCTTGCAGAAAGCGCGATATCGTCGGCATTTTGGCATACGTTCGTCCGTACGTCCGTGTGTCCGGTTAAAGTTTTTTCATTAAAGTTTTTCGATCTACTATATCTATTTTTTTAGTGTCCATGCCTCGCCCCAAGGCGCGACATGCAGGCCACGGCCATCTAGTCTACAAAAAGTGGGTATACTTAATATGTTATCCAAGTGTTCATGCTTGGAAAAAACCTGGCCTTCGTGGCTTTGCCTCGTTTCTTGTTTTCCTAAGAAATTACAAACTCAAAGAGGGTACCGATAGCTAAATAGGTATAACTTTATTGTTTCTAAACTAATATTGTTCAAATTTTCAGTATTATCCATATACAGTACACTCTCTCATCATCACTTAAATTTTGTTTAAAAAATCCGCATGTAAATTTTGAATTTGTTTTTTGTTGTTGTTTTTTTTATGTTTTTTTTAGCTCACCTGAGCGAAGCTCATGTAGCCAAGCTCATGTGAGCTATTGTTACCGCAATGTGTCATCGTCGTCGTCGTCCGTCGTCTGTGAACATTTTCAAACGTCTTCTCGGTAACCATTGGGCCTATAGTCACCAAACTTCATGGTCATGGCCCTTAGGTAGGGGGATTACAAAATCGTTAAAATGACGTCATTACGTAATCCAAGATGGCCGCCATCTAAAAATAGCACAAATTCTTCAAAAATCTTCTTCTCAAGAACCGCCAACCGGATTTCGACAAAACTTGGTAGGAATGATTTTTGACCGAATGATTTTTGACCGAATATGGTCATGTCATATATCAAATTGAAGGTATCAATGAGGCGATCACTCTGGTGTATTTTTTTGGCCCATGGTAGCCAAACTTAAAAGTTATGGTCCATGGGTGAAGCCTTTTCAGATTTGTTAAAATGGAGGTCATCGCTAATCCAAGATGGCCGCCACTTAAAAATAGCATAAATTCTTAAAAAATCTTCTTCTCATGAACCGCTAACCGGATTTTGACGAAACTTGGTAGGAATGATTGATGTACAATGCTCTTTCAAAGTTGTTAAAATGGTGACCCCGGGGTCAAAAATGGGCTTGGCCCGTGGGGTCAAATTGGGGTCAAATTTTACTTTTCACCGAATATGGTCATTTTATATATCAAATTTAAGGTATCAATGAGGCGATCACTCTGGTACATTTTTTGTCGAAATCTGATTGTTATGTCATCCAAGATGGCCGCCGAATGTGTCAAAAGGTCGTTCTTTTATTAGAGATTTCAAAATTCTTCTTCACATGAACTGCTTGGCCCATGGTAGCCAAACTTAAAAGTTATGGTCCATGTGTGAAGCCTTTTCAGATTTGTTAAAATGGAGGTCATCGCTAATACAAGATGGCCGCCGTTTAAAAATAGCATAAATTCTTAAAAAATCTTCTTCTCATGAACCGCTAGCCGGATTTTGACTAAACTTCGTAGGAATGATCGATTTTCAATGCTCTTTCAAAGTTGTGAAAATGGTGACCCCGGGGTCAAAAATGGGCGTGGCCCGTGGGGTCAAATTGGGATCAAATTTTATTTTTTGACCGAATATGCTCATGTCATATATCAAATTGAAGGTATTGATGAGGCGATTGTTCTGGTGCAATATTTGTCGGAATCGGATGATTATGTCATCCATGATGGCCACCAAAAGGTCCATTTATTCGAGATTTTGAACGTCTTTTTCTCAGGAACCACATGGCCGATGCTGGCCAAACTTCATAGGAAGTTCAGATCCTTGGGTGAAGCATTTTCAGATTTTGTAAAATGAGTCATCGCTTAATCCAAGATGACCGCCATCTAAAAATAGCACAATTTTTTTAAAACATGAACTCAATGTCACATTCTCGTCTGGTGTTCATGGAGTCAGGTGAGCGAATTAGGGCCATCATGGCCCTCTTGTTTAATAAATCAGAGAAAGTTAGTACATTTCTAAAATATTTGGCAAAACATGTCTACATTTTTTTGTTATCCTGCTAGTGCATTGTATCTATAATGAATACTGAAAATATGAGCATATTTGGTTGAAAAAATAAATAATGGCCAATTAGCTACATACACCAGATTTCGATATAAATTTTTCTATCGGGTACTAAAACAAGAATGGAGTTTACAATGCATGTATATATATCTTGGTCGCTATTGTCAGATTGTTGTAAGGTCCTGTTTACAACCTCTAATGGAAATACTGATAGCTAACTAATCATGCCTATCGTGCAAATATACATGCATAATAGAAAAAGGCAACATATATTCTGGAATATTTGTTTTACACATGTGACACATACATTTTGGACGTGTAGTGCTCTTATAAAGACTGTTCTAAAGAGGTGATGTACAGATATATATCCAAAATATATTGCTCACCTAATTCTATAGATTCATACATGTACTCACAGTTCCAGCTGATTAGGTGATGGTCAGAATGTCCTGAAGAAATAATCAAATAATAAAACAAACATTTTCACATACAAAATCACTCACTAATCACCTCACTAATAACCTTTACACTTTACACTAGCTCTGTAGATTTCATACATGTAGATTGTAAATCTGCCGTGCGGCTGCAAGTTTGAACTTGCGACATGTGTGGTAGATGCGGAAACACACAGTAGGACACATCGGTAGTTTACACTCGATGCAAAAATACATTGTTTGTACGCGTTTCCAGCCCGGAGTACGCCTATCGCTACATACAACACATTCGGGCCTGTTCTTTTTCTCCTCATATTGTCCCGAGAAGTGACGCTCTGTTAGTCGGCCCAGTTTCTCATTGTCCATGGGGTGCGATCGCACATGTTTTGACATGTCCCAGTCCTCCAATAGACCGTCAATGACCTTCTCGCGAAAAACTCTGGCACAGACTGGTTTCTTGTTGTTTTTCAGTGTGCTTTTTTTGTACATAATGTACTCATTGATCAGTGCAACTTCACGCACACGATGAAATACAGGCATGTACCATTTGGACGATTTGTGTGGATAAGCATATGTCCCTAATTTCTGGTCGAATATGTCCACGCCATTCATGTGGTGGTTGTAATCTTCGCCCATTACTGGCTTCTCAATAATTTGATGTCCGTCGTGCGCGCCCTTTGCTCTGACAGATTTGTCCATCGTCAAATCATTGTGGACGGAACTGGACACGTTTCGTGTCCATCATAACACACGTGACCATATCATCTGTTGACTGTGAGATCGCGGGACATGTTTTTTCTATTGGACCGGACTGTGCCACACGCTCCAATTCCCAGACGTTTCAGCTCCATGTAGAGGTTTGGAGATGTGTAGTAATTGTCTGTGTACACCGCATGGCCCTGGTGATGATATTTCATCATCAGTCGTAGAACTATCTGCTCTGTTATGGTCATTGGGGAGTTTACATCCACTTCAAATGTTCCTTTACCAGTATAAATATCCAGAGTTGCTTTCACACAGGCAGAAGGCCTTGATCCCCCACTTTATTGGTTTCGCCGGCATGTATTGACGAAATGATATACGGCCTTTGTATTTCATCATAGACGCATCCACTGCCAACTCTTTATCAGGAATATAGACGGCGCCATAAATTGGATCAGCTATGTCGAGCACTGGGCGGATTTTGAAAAGTGCATCATAACCTGCCTGTCCTCTAGCAGCGCTGTTCGTATTATTGTTGAAATGTAGAAAAGATGTCAGATTTTCATATCTGTTTCGTGGCATGATTTCATGAATTCTGTTCTGGGTCAACCAAAATGTGCCCCAGTAGTCCTCGATCTCCGGTCGATTGTTGAGACCCATTGTAATCTGAATTTCTACGTATGCCTGAAGCTCAGCCATAGATGTTGGTGTCCATTTTCTGAAGCGCGAATATTGGGATAAAGCTGTATGCGCCATCAAGTTCTGGTCAGCATAAATATTTGTCTGAGTGCAGATCAATTCAAACAAATTGTTGGGGAAAAAGACACGGAAGTAATCGGTGTACGAGAACTCGGTCGTATCCACCATTATTCCAGTTCTGCGTGGTCTGTCACCGAGCCAATCTGGTTGGTATGGATCATCTATGTCATAGTGATCCCACACTATGACTTCAGGCCTTTGTACACCCGGGACAGGGTCTTGAACGTTGACAACACCTGCATCGTCAAGACGGTGTTGTTCTGTGGTTGAAGAATGCACACGCCGTGTGTCAACTCTGTCATTCTGAAAATAAATATGAATAATAAATATTAACAGTGTTTATTATGTACATGATAAGCCATAATTACATCATCACCCTTTCTAAATTGCTAAACATGCCAAATGAATCATGAATGCAAAGCGTGACCATGGACATAGCCAATGTCCTTCAAATTATGACTTCAGATTTACAATTGTTTATGTATACGTTTACAATAATATGGTATGTTTTTATTGCATTTATCAACATTCAAAGTGCTGTGTAAATGAAATTTATGGGCAAAGCTAAAAGTAAAATACTGTCCACAGCATGTGAAATTCCAAGAAATTACACACAAAAATAAACAAAACCTTTTGATAAACACACCTGTAACTCAGCTGTCTCGTCGTCAGGTAATACAGGTGTGTCAGCTGGTGTAGAATTCGGAGACAAAGGATTGTCAACATCGGCCCTGTCTTCTAGCTTATTCTCGGACATTTCAAACTCATCATTTGAGTCCGAATCGTGCATTATAAGGTCCAAGGCTTCGCTGACAGATAGATTTGAATGTCGTGTCCTGGAAGGCATCTTGTTGGAGAAATGTCACTTCGAAATGTGTATGAAAATTGATATAAAAATGTTTTTCTTTAAAAAAACGCGCAAATTTCTTCAGATATTTGCCGTAAAGCAATCTGACAATAAACATAAAAAAGCCAGACTCGATTGGATAAACCGAAATGTCGTAAAATGACCGCGGAATATGAATGGTGTCCTTGTCGCAAATATGCGACCGTGGCGCTCTCTCTAGTGGTCGCAAATTGCGCCTGTGGCGCCGAAAGAGTTGAATCCAGTTATATCCATTATAAAAGTAGTAAGATCAGTACTAATCATATCACTTTCAGGGAGTGGTGCTCAGTGATTCTGGTGTGGTGAGGATCTGGCACCAGTCGCCTATTTCACCAACATTGCAAAGTATACTTTTCTAGCAAAGTATACTTTGAGGGAGAAATTTTCAATTTTAGGATAAATTTATTAATTTTTATTATGCTGAATTTATTACATTATCACAGCCATTTTGGCTGTGATAATGTAATAAATTTAGTATAATAATTCTGCATAGTTTTAATCATCAAATATATGCAGTCGTTAGTTCTATATGAAATAATGAATTTTAGGAAAAATAAATTATTACTCCCTCAAAGTATACTTTGGTAGAAAAGTATACTTTGCAATTTTTATGAAATCGGCTACTGGTGAGGTTATTCTAATTCAGAGCTGAGTACCGTATATATTTTCACTTCTGATTTTGGGATTTTCACAGCAGCTAAAATATGGGTTACGGCCCCGTTAATCTGGCCTAAAATAACTTAATAACGTAGATGTTGACAGGCCATTAAACACCATTAAATCAATCAAATCTACTGTATTACAGAGTAACGTGTCGGCTGATTCGGTAGCGTCCACTCCGTCCAGTGTGACCAGCACAGATGACCACCTACAGGAGTTTGAGGACCACGCCCTACAGTACGCCGTCCAGTCACTCAAACAACTGTAAGTCCGGTCACAAAATTACCATATCCCCTATGTTGACCTTCGACTTTTTATTAAGCCATTAACCCTTACACCGCTATCTTAATTTTTTGTCGTCTGCTGTTTATTTTCTGTTTTCCATTTTTATCATCAAAAACATGCTTTGACAGCACTTTAGAATAATTTACAACATGTTTTTGACAGCACTTCAGAATCATTTCCATATGATTCTGAAGATCACTTCAGAATCATTTCCATATGATTCTGAAGTGCTGTTAAAACATCATTTTATTGAGAAATAAGGCAAGATATAAAAGCAACAGCAGACAGCAATTGTTGTGAGTAGCAGTCTAAGGGTTAAGTGTGTCGAAACAGAATATCACACCTTGATTTTTAGCTGATACTATATGCACAATTCACCTGAAGACAGGAATTTGAAGACCATGTCATGTAGTATGTGGTTAAGGTGCAGATTCTTGAACAAGTATAAGCTACTGTTCACATATTGGATTTTTAATGAACTAAATGCAAGATAGCGTTAGTTCCTTAAACACCCAATATATGAACATTTATAGCACACTTATAATTTGTCAGGTTTATAATGCAGTCTCCCATCCAAGTATTGATTTCCCATTTTCTGTCGAACAATTAGTCATTAAATCTGGTAATATGTAACTTATTGGGGGTTAAATCTTGCGATGATTCAGGAGACTGAAATAAGTGTAGCGTGATACTGGCCAACGATTGGCTTAGAAGGTAGAGCGAATTACATTCAGTAGTAAAATAGAATGTTTATGTGTGCGGATTGTGTTTGCAGTCTGCAGTTAAGTCCTATAATAAATGGTAGTCGACTTGCACGTAGTATCAACGATCATTTATTTGTAGGTCTGAGAAACACCGGGCATCGCGACTCAACTTCCACGAAAACTCGAGCGAGAAACCGACACGATATGCAGTCAGCTCACTGGGCTGGGTACCAATCGCGGAGGAGGACTTGACCCCAGAACGGAGCAACAAGGCCGTCAATAAATGCATCGTTGACCTGACGCTCGGGCGGAATGACTTTAACGATGTTGTAGGCAGATGGGGAGAAGTGAGTATGCTACTCTCAATTCCATTTAAAATGCACTGATGGGTTTTAACCCTTAGACCGCTACACACAACAATTGTTGTCTGCTGTTGCTTTTATATCTTGCCTTATTTCGCAATAAAAACATGGTTTGACAGCACTTCAGAATCATTTCCATTGGAAAGCATGTTGTAAATTATTCTACAATGCTGTCGAACCATGTTTTTGATGATAAAAATAGAAAATGAACAGCAGATGACAAAAAAAATTAAGATAGCGGTGTAAGGGTTAAACAATTAAATGATAAATTCTTCAAAATGATAAAAATGCTATATGTCCCCCAAAACGATATTTGATGAAATTTCACTAAATATTGATTCTAATGTGAAAGAAATTAATTTACCTATGGCAACATGGACTGAAACAGATGAGGACTAACTGGTGTAAATAATAGAAACATTTTGAAGCCAACTCTAAAAGACTTATATCTCGGGAGAAAATTATTTTCCTTTTTTTTTCATCAAAAACATTCTTTGATAGCACTTTTGAATCATTTCCAATGGAAAAGATTCAAAGTTCAGTCAAACCATGTTTTTATTGAGAAAGAAGGTAAAATATAAAACAACAGCAGACGACAATTTTCATTAACAGTATTCTAAGGGTTAAATATTTGAGAACAATCCACAATGCCATAGAACATTCTAGAACTTTCTAGGTTTTTAGCTCGACTATTCCAAGAATAAGTAGAGCTTATGTTGTCACCCCGGCGTCGGCGTCGGCGTCACCGTCACGCCTTGGTTAAGGTTTTTAGTCAACCTTGTATATGGAATACTACTGGCCCTACACCCACCATACTTGCACAACTTCATCTCCTAGTGATGTACATCAATAACCCCTGATCTATATTTGACCTTGACCTACATTTCCTCTTGAATTACTTAGTTAATTCCCCTTGGTTAAGGTTTTTAGTCAACCTTGGTTAAGGTTTTTAGTCAAGCTTGTACATGGAATACTATTGTGCATACAGACACCATACTTGGACAACCTTTTCTCCTAGCGATGTACATCAATAACCCCTGACCTATATTTGACCTTGACCTACATTTCCTCTTGAATTACTTACTTAATTCCCCTTGGTTAAGGTTTTTAGTCAACCTTGTACATGGAATACTATTGTGCATACATACACCATACTTGGACAACCTTTTCTCATAGGGATGTACATCAATAACCCCTGATCTATATTTGACCTTGACCTACATTTCCTCTTGAATTACTTAGTTAATTCCCCTTGGTTAAGGTTTTTAGTCAAGCTTGTATATGGAATACTCCTGGCCCTACACCCACCATACTTGAACAACTTCATCTCCTAGTGATATACATCAACAACCCCTGACCTATAGTTGACCTTGACCTACATTTAACCTTGAATTACATAGTTAATTCCCCTTGGTTAAGGTTTTTAGTCAACCTTGGTTATGGTTTTTAGTCAAGCTTGTACATGGAATACTAGTGTGCATACAGACACCATACTTGGACAACCTTTTCTCATAGGGATGTACATCAATAACCCCTGATCTATATTTGACCTTCACCTACATTTCCTCTTGAATTAGTTAGTTAATTCCCCTTGGTTAAGGTTTTTAGTCAAGCTTGTATATGGAATATTCCTGGCCCTACACCCACCATACTTGGACAACTTCATCTCCTAGTGATGTACATCAACAACCACTGACCTATATTTGACCTTCACCTACATTTAACCTTGAATTACTTAGTTAATTGTATCCCCCGGACTACCGTCGGGGGATACTATGGATTTGACAGCGCGCCGCGTCCGCGTCCGCGTCCGCGTCCGCGCGCGGTCCGCGTCCGCCGTAGACATTTCTTGTCCGGAGCATAACTCGAACACCCTTTGGAATATTTTCATGAAACTTCACACATGCATAGACCACGACCCGAAGGTGGTGTCGCGCACAAAGAATGACAACTCTTGCATAGCTAATTTTTTAGTTATCTCCTTTTTTGTTTCTCGCACTGATTTCGTGTCCGGAGCATAACTCCACCACCCTTTTGAATATTTTCATGAAACTTCACACATGCATAGACCACGACCCGAAGGTGTGTCGCGCACAAGAATGACAACTCTTGCATAGCTAATTTTTTAGTTATCTCCCTTTTTTGTTTCACGCACTGATTGACCATAACTCGACCACCCTTTGGAATATTTTTATGAAACTTAACACATTCAATTAGACCACGAACCGAAGGTGTGTCGTGCACAAGAATGACAACTCTTGCATAGTAATTTTTTAGTTATCTCCCTTTTTTGTTTTCGCTCACTGATTTCCTGTCCGGAGCATAACTCGACCACCCTTTGGAATATTTTCATGAAACTTCACACATGCATAGACCACGACCCGGAGGTGTGTCGCGCACAAGAATGACAACTCTTGCGTAGCTAATTTTTCAGTTATCTCCCTTTTTTGTTTTGCGCACTCTACAAACTGGACAATAATGCATGAAGACCTGTTTTCTCGTCTGCTCTGTATACCTTTTCTCATGTGCTCTGTACACCTTACCTGTAGAGAGAACAAATAGAAAACTGGGAGAAACCATGTGCTAAGCATGGGCTAGCATGTGCAGATGTCCACTGCTTGACCACTGCTTGACCACTGCTGACCAGGTAATTTATACAGGTAAATCACTACATTGGGTACTGTGTTGAAAATATTGTGGCATTATGTGGACCTCTGCAGATATATGTAGATAAATATAGGACTATTAAAAAAAAATCTGGTCTCCAATAGCAAGCATTATTATTTTTAAACTTTTTTTTGTCATTTTTTTTTTTTTTTTTTCATTAATTATTTTTTTTTTCATCTAATTATTTTCAATTTGACTGGAAAAAAAATCTGGGCTCCAGTAGCAAGCATTATTATTTTTAAACTTTTTTTTTCCATTTTTTTTTTTTCATTTTTTTTTTCAAATTATTTTTCAATTTTTGTCCAGTAGCAGAAGGTCGTAAGTGCTATATACAGACTATTCACCTGTACATGTGCTAGCATGTGCAACTGACCACTGACCACTTACAGGTAATTTATACAGGTAAATGATTATATTACATTTCCGTAAACTGTGTTGAAAATATTGTGGCATTATGTGGACCTGTGCAGATATATGTAGATAAATATAGGACTATTAAAAAAAATTCTGGGCTCCAGTAGCAAGCATTATTATTTTTATTTTTAATTTTTAAACTTTTTTTTCCATTTTTTTTTTTTCATTTTATTTTTTCAAATTCTTTTTCAATTTTTGTCTAGTAGCATAAGGTCGTAAGTGCTATATACAGACTATTATCATATAATAAAACAATTATTGACTAGTGAGACATAGAATATAATCTGATATTCTATGGTTCACTAGTCAATAATTGTATAATATGTTCGGGCCAGTGAAAATTGCTTTCGGGCCCAGGCTCGAGGTCAAGGCGGGACAAGGCGAGGCATCTGATTCCGCGGAATTCTTGTTTACTTATCTCCCTTTGTTGTTTCGTGCTCTGATTTTGTATCCAAAGCATAACTCGAACACGCATATACGCATTGCTCTAATGGTCCTCTACCGCCCTGTGCCAAATCCACGTTCGTTCTGCCCCCGTCAAGGTCACATACTTAGTGCTTCAAAAACATTAACGCTTGGGTAAATATCTTATACTTTCTGTTTTCTTTCATGGATCATGGATCATCTTCATATTTCATATACGCATTGCTCTAATGGTCCTCTACTGCCCTGTGCCAAATCCACGTTCGTCCTGCCCCACCAATCCCAGGGTCAAGGTCACATACTTGGTGCTTCAAAAACTTTAACGCTCAGGTAAATATCTTATAATTTTTATTTCCATTCACGGATCAACTTCATATTTCATATACGCGTTGCTCTAATGGTCGTCTACCGCCCTGTGCCAAATCCACGTTCGTCCTGCCCCCGCCAAGCCCAGGGTCAAGGTCACATACTTAGTGCTTCAAAAACTTTAACGCTCAGGTAAATATCTTATAATTTCTGTTTTCTTTCATGGATCATCTTCATATTTCATATACGCATTGCTCTAATGGTCCTCTACCGCCCTGTGCCAAATCCACGTTCGTCCTGCCCCCGCCAATCCCAGGGTCAAGGTCACATACTTGGTGCTTCAAAAACTTTAATGCTCAGGTAAATATCTTATAATTTTTCTTTCCATTCACGGATCAACTTCATATTTCATATATGCGTTGCTAATGGTCTCTACCGCCCTGTGCCAAATCCACGTTCGTCCCGCCCCCGCCAAGCCCAGGTTAACATCATATACTTAGTGCTTCAAAAACTTTAATGCTCAGGTAAATATCATTATAATTTCTGTTTTCTTTCACGGATCAGCTTCATATTTCATATATGCATTGCTCTAATGGTCCTCTAACCGCCCTGTGCCAAATCCACGTTTGTCCTGCCCCCGCCAAGCCCAGGGTGAAGGTCACATACTTGGTGCTTCAAAAACTTTAACACTCAGGTAAAAGAAAATTTTGACTTGCAATTTGGCCTCATTTATTATCAAAGCGATATGTGGGACATCCGTGTTCTATGAACACATTTTCTAGTTTATTAAACTTCACACATGCATAGAAGACGACCCAAAGGTGTGTCGCACGTAAGAATGACAACTCTTGCGTCGTTAATTTCTTAGTTATCTCCCTTTGTTGTTTCGTGCACTGATTTCGTGTCTGGAGCATAACTCGAACACCCTTTGGAATATTTTCATGAAACTTCACACATGCATAGACCACGACCCTAAAGGTGTGTCCCGCAAGAATGACAACTCTTGCATCACTAATTCTTTAGTTATCTCCCTTTGTTTTTCCGTCACTGATTTTGTCTCCGGAGCATAACTCGAACACCCTTTTTTCAAACTACTTGTGTATCTGGGGAGGGGGATACACATGCGCTTGTCGACAAGCGTCCATTTCTAGTTCCCCTTGGTTAAGGTTTTTAGTCAACCTTGGTTAAGGTTTTTAGTCAAGCGTGTACATGGAATACTATTGTGCATACAGACACCATACTTGGACAACCGTTTCTCATAGGGATGTACATCAATAACCCCTGATCTATATTTGACCTTGACCTACATTTCCTCTTGAATTACTTAGTTAATTCCCCTTGGTTAAGGTTTTTAGTCAAGCTTGTATATGGAATACTCCTGGCCCTACACCCACCATACTTGGACAACTTCATCTCCTAGTCATGTACATCAACAACCCCTGACCTATATTTGATCTTGACCTACATTTAACCTTGAATTACATAGTTAATTCCCCTTGGTTAAGGGTTTTATCAACCTTGGTTAAGGTTTTTAGTCAAGCTTGTACATGGAATACTAGTATGCATACAGACACCATCTTGGACAACCTTTTCTCATAGGGATGTACATCAATAACCCCTGATCTATATTTCACATTGACCTACATTTCCTCTTCAATTACTTAGTTAATTCCCCTTGTTTAAGGTTTTTAGTCTAGCTTGTATATGGAATATTCCTGGCCCTACACCCACCATACTTGGACAACTTCATCTCCTTGTGATGTACATCAACAACCACTGACCTATATTTGACCGTGACCTACATTTAACTTTGAATTACTTACTTAATTTCCCTTCGTTAAGGTTTTTAGTCAAGCTTGTACATGGAATACTATTGTGCATACTAACACCATACTTGGACAACCTTTTCTCATAGCGATGTACATCAATAACCCCTGATCAATATTTGACCTTAACCTACATTTCCTCTTGAATTACTTACTTAATTCTCCTTGGTTAAGGTTTTTAGTCAAGCTTGTATATGGAATACTCCTGGCCCTACACCAACCATACTTGGACAACTTCATCTCCTAGTGATGTACATCAATAATCCCTGACCTATATTTGACCTTGACCTACATTTACCCATGAATTACTTACTTAATTTCCCTTCGTTAAGGTTTTTAGTCAACCTTGGTTAAGGTTTTTATGCAGGCCGCGGCCACATTGACCTACATTTAACCTTGAATTACTTACTTAATTTCCCTTGGTTAAGGTTTTTAGTCAACCTTGGTTAAGGTTTTTATGCAGGCCGCGGCCACCTTGTTTGTCAAGCTATGTGTACATCGACAACCCTCGTAGTCGAGCTATGCTGTTCTCCTACAGCTCTTGTTAAAAGGGTGTTTAATCCTTTGAACCCAAAAGCCCGCTATAGCGGTTTCTGCAAGCAGTGCAGATCCAGATGAGCCGGCTCTTAACGAGTTGTCTCATCAGGATCTGCACCTTTTGAAAGTAAATTTCATATTTTTGAGAATAATAAATACCCTCTTTTCATAAATGGACTAGTCTGAAAACCATTTTGTGACGGTTGGATTGGTTGAAAAATTAACATATCAAAATCCATTCCAACTTAGGGGTGAAAGGGTTAATCAATGACAATCGATGTATTTCCAGGGGAAAGACCTATATCTGGACCTGGACACGGACAGTTTGAGGCTTGTCGACCCCCAGGACCTGTCTATCCTCAACTACCAGCCCATACACACAATACGAGTCTGGGGGGTCGGGCGCGAGAATGGCAGGTACGTATTTATCCCATCAACACAGTGCGTATGTGCCGTGAAACACGGTGCCGTGAAACATTTTTGATATCCAGTCAATACTACGGTATTTACCGTATGTATTGGGACACCGGAAGTATTGGGACACCTCTATTTTTTATGAAAATAATTATTTTTGGGAGATTAAGATTTGGGACATACCTCAAATCAGCGTAAAATTCCATAATTTTTTCGTATTAAGTTTTGGGACCATTCTTTTTCATCATTGTGTGAATCCGTTTGGAGTGTGTACACATATTTGGAAGAACATGCACTTTTGATATTCTGCATTCTTAAATCCCACAAACACGTTGTTCAATCCTTCCCAAAATGGTGTACGTGACAAGTGCCATTGTTTCGCTACATCACAATTCAGTGCATGAGATAATCAAGTTTCCAGTTAAAATTTCCCTCAAATTAATCACCTTAGCTGATGGAAATTTTGATATATATTCACCAAAAATGGCAAGTTGGGAGTGCTTTAGAATCGTCTTACGATTCTAAAACACTCCCAACTTGCCATTTTTGGTGAATAAATATAAAAAATATTCCATCAAATTAGACCCAAAATGGACGAATTTTTTTTTTATGGACGCATAGCCTCCTTTTATCTCACCGATGTGAATGTGCAGCTGATCACGTTTGCACATTTCGAAAATTAATCCGAGCAAACTGGGAATAAGATCAATTATTGGTCCCAGTAACAAAGCAGTGCTAATTGTTATGTGCTCGATTTCATTTTTCCGGCATGCGTTCACGCTCACCATTGGTGGAATATTAATTAGGTGTAAAGGCTGACCAATCGGAGATTGCGTATCAGTCGCGCAGATTAACTCGACCCAGTTGTTACAGCACTGCCCACGCCCCTGGCGCATGTACACAAATGTGTACGTGACAACTGGCCTTGTTTCGCTACGTCATAATTGAGCCAGTGCATGAGATAATCAACTTTATTATATAACTGAGATTTTCGCCGAGAATGATTTGACTTTTTTCTGCAAATATATCGGAAAGTTGATAACATTTTCAGAGCAAATGCGTAATAATTACTAATTTAATATTCGTCAACATTCGATATCGTTTACAGAAAATGTACACTATTATCACTATTATCAGATTTATCTTCGTCGAAAATCTCACGTGATAAGCCTGATTACCTCATGAACTGGCGCAATATTATAACACGTCGGGCAAAACATGTCTATACAGGTCTGTACTCAAACCCACAGGTGGAATAGTCGGACGTGTGACACAAGGAAAATGACCATTTCAAAAATATCTATTACCCCACCCACTTGATCTCGTTCTATTATTAACGTCATGTACAGTACGATACCAGGTGGGTAGGATAATGGGATTTTTTTAATAGGCATTTACTTTGGTGTCATATGTCCGAGTCTTCCACCTGTGCTCACCATAAGAGTAAACACAGATTGCAACGCACGAGCTTGTCCGTGGCGTTGCAGCTGATGGAACAGGATATCGGTCATTGGGTCATTGCGTCATCATTACTACACTTTTTTCTACACGCGTTTACAATAATGGATTGCACGAACCTGCGTAGATCTACATTCTACATGAACATGATGAATAAATAAAACATGACGTTAACAATTTCTTGGATTTCAATATATGTATTACATGCGAAGATAACAGTGAAAAACTTATGGCATATTATAGGCATTGGCGACGTCGTTCATTCATAGTCACATTGAGAATCGTCTCCAATGTTGTGTGTATAGTTTAACAATTTTGATATTTTGATTTAACACGCCTGGGATGATGTACAAACATAAAATAAAAAATAAAATAAAACAGACATGTGTTGTCAACATATGAGAATCGTCTCCAATGGTGTGTGTATAGTTTAACAATTGTGATATTTTGATTTAACACGCCTGGGATGATGTACAAACATAAAATAAAAAATAAAATAAAACAGACATGTGTTGTCAACATATGAGAATCGTCTCCAATGGTGTGTGTATAGTGTTATAGTCTCAACTACGGCACGGTAAGTTCACAGTGTCTAATTGGAATTGGACCGATGGTTGAACAATTACTGTGAACTATTTGCGCACGGTCAGTGTTGTACTTATGGATAATTAGGGATTATTTAACACAAACTTTAATTCAAATTTTAATAATGACAATGCAAACATGAAATGAACAAATATTCCCGAATTTACCATAAATATTGGGACAGAATCTTTTTTTTTGTTTTTTTTATTATTATATTTTGGGACACTAATTTTTTAAATTATTTTTTACTGTCCCAATATATACGGTAAATACGGTATTTTTGCATTTTACAGCCATTTTAAGGTGTTGACGGGATAAATAGAATAGTAGTTTAGTGCCGTGAATGGGAAAAATTATCTGGCGCGGCACGGAAACGGGATGTGCTCGGCAGTGCCTCGCCCATCCCGTTTCCTGAGCCTTGCCAGATATTTTTCCCCATTCACGGCACTAACCTACTATTCTCTATCTATTTTCCTTATTTCTGAACCAAAGTATATGTTGTGACCACTCATTTGAACCGTCTCGGCGAGACGGTTCAAATGAGTGGTCACAACATATACTTCTGATGAGAAATAAAGAAATTCTTGAGCCTTGCCAGATATTTTTTCCCATTCACGGCACTAACCTACTAATCTCTATATCTATACTGAGGACGTATATTCAATATTCACCTTAGGGATGAGTTGTGGCCGAAAGGTTAGAGCACTGTAGCCTATTTCATAGTGAGTTACGCACTGTGACAATTATAACAATACATCTGTAGCCTATTTCACCAACATTGCAAAGTATACTTTTCTAGCAAAGTATACTTTGAGGGAGAAATTTTCAATTTAAGGATAAATTTATTAATTTTTATTATACTGAATTTATTACATTATCACAGCCATTTTGGCTGTGATAATGTAATAAATTCAGTATAATAATTCTGCATACTTTTACTCATCAAATATATGCAGTTGTTAGTTCTATATGAAATAATGCATTTCGGGAAAAATAAATGATTACTCCCTCAAAGTATACTTTGCTAGAAAAGTATACTTTGCAATGTTGATGAAATCGGCTACTGAGGCTGTGGGTTCAAACCTCACCTTAGGCATTGTATCTCCATCCCACCATCTTTCGAATATTTAAATGTATTTCTCCAGAATCAATTGTGTCTGAATGTTTATTGTTATTACGGTAGTAAACCACTGATTTTCATATTTTCATAATAATTCACACATATATTCGTCAGAACCTAGCATTATATGTTGTTGTGTGTAAGAAAGATGACTGTATTTTGTACTTTTGGAGATATCTCCCTTTGTCACTGTTGAATTAGGGCCGTAAGGTGGAAACAAACATGTTGTGTTTCAGATTTCCCGACCAACCAACTATGTTTTGTCCGCTCATATCATCATCATTCCACCTTTCCATTCCATTTTGTGTGTGTCGTAAAATACTGAGCCCACATATTGATTCAATATGTGCATTTCATGATATTTGTACTTCACACTTGTGTGCAACACAATGTAAACACATTTCAGACATTTGCAAGAAAGACGACTGGAGCTTGTAGTTTTAAAGTTATGCCAGAGGAATTTAAATTTGCACATTTGTAATTTGCTATTTATATTTACTATAAGTGTTTCTGCAGAACATTCCCGATAGTTAAACACTGGTTAAAAATGTCTAGATATTCCTTTTGTCAGTCGGCATCCCTTAGATCAGTGGAGCCAAAATGCGGCTGTGACTGGAGAAATGGGGCTCATGTAATTTATAACCAGTGTAGATCCTGATCAAATAGCACTCTCTTGTTGCCTCATATTGATCTATATTGCTAGTTAGAACCATGATGGGTGTTTCATTGATGGAATGGCAAACAGTGCAGATCCTGATCAGACTGCGCGGATGCGCAGTCTGATCAGGATCTACACTGGTTGTGACGCCCATAAGCCCCATTTCTCCAGTCACAGCCAAATATCAGTGATGCCAATAGGTTAATTAATAACGGTTTACTAATGTATCTGTATACAGAAAGCGTCAACAAGTGAGCCGATGTACTTATATTTCCTGCCTATTACGTAATCACAAGTTTCATTTCTCGCCGCGATTTCTCATCAGTATTCATTGGTATATTGGAACCTGAATCTTCAACTTCGTACTAAGGTTCTTTAATCAAGTATGGCTGACAAAAAGGCCCTCAGTGTTGACGATCATATGAGACACGTCATGTGATTTTGTACCTTCCAACATCTGCGTAATTTCATTAAATATGTTTGCAAAATTTACAATATTTTTAAAGTAAAAAGTTGACAAAATTTCAGAGTACGGTACATGCGGAATAATTCTATTGTAAATTTTGTAAACGTATTTAATGAAATTACGCAGATGTCCGAAGGTACAAAATCACATGGCATGTCTCATAAAATTATGTGCTCAAAGAGCTTAGAGACTGATTATAAACTTGACCGACACTGGCTCTTATTTGCCGCCGATACCTAGATATAATTCCCAATGTGGCTTATTATGCTTCTTTGATCTCAAATAATATATGTTTTTTTATAATATCTCTATGCACTAAATTTATTGCTTAACCCTTAAAATGCTGAATTAAATTTTCTTGTCATCTATTTATTTTGTCCATGTCCAGCCGTGGGTAAACGTTTTCCGTGATCCGAGGGAACTGTTTGAACCCCAAGTCCGTCGTAGGCCATGGGTTTAATGGATCACATGCATTACGTAGGTGTTCGCTTTGCCTCGGAATGTGCATTGTCTACAATCATAGTCAAACAGCACGCACTGTACGTTTGAACACGGCTGTGAGCGGTGTCATATTTACAGTCAAACAACGGCAGTCATGTAACAATGGAAGATTCATATATTTTAAGGGAAATTGGTAGTTTGAAGTTGGAAAATGATCCCCTGCACTCTGACACTCTATGCACAACATTGCAGAGACAGCTTTCCCCATATGTATATGGCCATGCGTTCTGCATGGCCATATACAGATGGGGGAAGCTGCCTCTGCAATGTTGTGCATAGAGCATACATAGGACATTCAACCTCCTGTAAGAAAACTTGCATTTAAACAAAATATCATCGTGTCATATTTCAGAGACTTCGCGTACGTCGCACGAGACAAGCTGACCAGAAACCACATGTGTCACGTGTTCCGATGCGAGACGCCGGCCCGACACATCGCCAACACACTCCGCGATATCTGTAAGAAAATCATGATGGAGCGCACGCTACAACAGAATGCGTTGAGTCGACTGACGCGGCCCACTGACCTGCCAAATCTCGAAACCGGTACCGCGCAGGCTAGTGGCACTGAAAAACCGACATTCCAGAGTATTTGTAGCAGTGAGTAGGGCTATATAGATTCAACTACCTTGTACATGGAGAAAACCAGGCCAGTGTCTTTTGATATCATGTTTATCAGGCATGGCTAGCACACGTGTAGACTGCCTACATTTTTCTAATGAAGCATGATAAACTAGATATCAGAGCACCAGATAAGGTGCGTATTGGCGTATTTTACAGACTTATTTTACCAGAATACGCATTGATTATCAAAAGTGGGAGTAAAAAATACATTGATTTCAAATTGAGTAGTGAAAATATTGTAATAAAGTTGAAAATGTACTTAGTTGAGCTGCAAAAAGCAAACTGCTTTTTGCAGCTTAAATAAGTGAATTTAAAAAAAAATAAAAAATTATTTCATCATCTGTTCCCTATTTAATAAGGAAGTAAATCAGTAATACATTTGTAAAAGTAAAATACGCGTGGAATTTGAAATCTTAGGGTATAATACTCTTTAGTTATCTGGAGCTCTGAGATATCAAATGATACTGGTTAGCCTTTTAATATAAATTTTATCATGCAAAGCTAGAAAACAAGTAGGAATTCCGAGGTCAACTCGTGTCTTTTGATAGAGAAAGTTTTTGAGGCTAGGAAATGGGACCTTTTCACTAAACTTTGTACTACTAAAATGTTTGTAAGTGCAAAATTATGATAGTCTGCAAATTTCACATTAACAATGTCTTGTAAACAATTATTGGATTTACATTTATTGAGCATAGGCTGCATATGCTCAATAAATGTAAATCCATCACTTGAAATTTCCGGACGATCCTAAATGTGCACTTACGAACATTTTAGTTGTACAAAGTTTAGTGAAACGGGCCCCTGTTAAACTAGGAAACACGTAGGAATTCCTACATTTCCGAACCAAGAGCCTTTATAGCAGTATGTATAGAGAGAACCCAAGTTATTATCTTTTGATATCAAGCTTATCAGTTGAGGCTTTGGAAATTATAGGAATTCTGTGGCCTGCCAAGGAATACCTTTTCAAGTTTTAGTTTTTTATGTCCAAGGAATTCTTACAATTTCTGAGCTGGTCGTATTTTATTTATGTACAAGTTATTGTTCACATGTTGGATTTTTAAGGAATTAAATGCGAGGGAGCGTTAGCGACTGCAGCATTTAGTTCCTGAAAAGTCCAATATGTGAACAATAACATACTTGTAGTTCAACCAAGTGTACAATGCAATATCCCATCCCAGTATTGATTTTCCATTTCGTGTTAACCAGTTATTATAGGAATGAATGGCCTTTTTGTGGAATTTATCGGGGTATAAACTTGGAAAAGTCGCGGGAATACTGGACGAAGGCCGGAAGGCCTCGTCCAGTATTCCCGCGACTTTTCCAAGTTTATATCCCCGATAAATTCCACAAAAAGGCCATTCATTCCTTATAATTCCAGCATTTGAAATAAATTCATCAAGAAAATGTGTTTATTTTCCGTTTTCTTAAGAATTATTTTAACTGCGCATCACGGTTACGGAAAGTAGTTCAGCGTGGGAGTTTACTAGGATATAAATTTTGGACAGATACTTGCTACGGGCCAATCAAATGTTAGGGAATTGTGTAAATATGTTTGTGCTGGAATTATTAATCATTCAATCTGGTAATATGTAACTTAGTGGGGTTAAACGTTGCAATATGTGATGTAAATGTAGCACAATGCTGCCCAGTGATTGGCTTAGAAAGTAGGACGAACTATAAGTGGTAATACAGGCTGGTGGGTTGTCAAAAATTCCCCGACATTTCAGAGTCTTTTATAGCAGTAATGATATATATAGAGAACACCATGTTAGTGATTCTTATCAGACGAGGCTAGGAAGCGTGTAGGAATTCCGAGGCTTGCCAAGGAATTCTTACCATGCTATTTTCGACCCCGTCTCGACCCTCCACCATTTTGAGTTGAGTATTACTTGTCAAGCTGACCAATTGAGATATTTATCTGCAGTATGAAACTACTATTTAGACACAAAGCTTATCTGGAGCTCTGCAGCCCATATTTATTGTGATTACGTGTTTACATTTAATCTCTAAATCTGACGGAATTTGCAGATTTATGTGCTGGTAGACTAATTGTCAAATATAACGAGTCGATTTACGCATGTCGATGCAGATATGTGAAGTGTTATTAGAAAACCTTCATAAATGTGGCTGTGACTGGAGAAATGGGGTTTATGGGTTTTATGACCAGTGTATTTCCAGATCAGCCTGTGCATCCGCATCAGGATCTGCACTGTTAGCGATTCCATTAATGAAACACCCGTCATATTTCAAGCAATATAGATCGCTATCAGGCTACAGGAATGTGCTGTTTGATCAGGAGCTACACTGGTCACAAAAACCATAAGTCCCATTACTCCAGTCATAGCCACAAATGATGTGGATGTGCAGGGTATGTGAAGACTGATTAAGCTGGTTACAATTAATTGGAATTCTTCTAATGATTTTTTTCACATATCTGCCTTTACGTATGTAAATTGATCAATCATATTTGTCAATAACTCTACACGCATATAAATCCCAGCGTTAAATGACCTTAGCTGTTGACAGGCCGTTAAATACCAACAAACAAACATGCAACTAAGTCTGCAATTCGTGTCGCAGATCACATAGGAAATAGACTCTGATCAGACTGTTTGTACACGGTGAATGATCATGGTGATCTGGCACTAAATTTGTTGCCGCCATTTTTAACCCTTCCTACGCTGTTGACAGAAATTGCCGTCTGCTGTTTTTCATTTTTGCTTTAATTCTTAACAAAAAACTGGTTTTGACAGCACATGAGAATCGTCTCCATTGGAGACGATTCTCATGTGCTGTCAAAACCAGGTTTTTGTCGAGAAATAATGAAAATAAAACATTTCCAGCAGACAACATTTAATTCAGCGTAGTAAGGGTTAAGAAAGTCTTCTAACACCACTTCATAATATTAAATCATAATTCATGTAACATCCTGTGTTTACAAAACTTGTTTACAGATATCGGTAACCATGTTTAATAAATATCATATTAAATCATCACGCATGTAACATCCTCTATTTATAAAACTTGTTTACGGAAATAGGCAAACATGTTTAATAAATATCATATTGAATCATCACTTCAAACAAATAGATAAGACTCATTTGTCGGCTAATTCCGTATGTTGATTAATTATCGAACCTGTCTGATGCAAATAGATCGGGACGGTTCACAGACAAATACTGACGTGATATATCCACGTTTCAGACGCATCGTTTCCGACGCCCATGGAAGAGCCAAAAAAAGTTTTACGGTGTCATTACCTGGGCTCGGACGTTGTTAGTAAACCCACAGGTAAGTCATAATTTCTGTTGTCCCATAATCAATATTTGGACACAATTTTATAGGGATTTCCCAAAACAAATTGTATCCTTATACATTGTTGATAAGCCAATAATTCCAGCACAAAAATATTTACACAATTCCCTAACATTTGATTGGCTCGTAGCAAGTCTCTGTCCAAAATTTATATCCCAGTAAACTCCCACGCCAAACTACTTTCCGTAACTGTGAGGCGCAGTTAAAATAATTCTTAAGAAAACGGAAAATAAACACATTTTCTTGATGAATTTATTTCAAATGCTGGAATGATAAGGAATGAATGGCCTTTTTGTTGAATTTATAGGGGATATAAACTTGGAAAAGTCGAGGAATACTGGACGAGGCCTTAAAAAAATTATAATTTTCAAAAAGAAAATTGTAATTTTTTATCGCTTCGTCCATTATTCCCGCGACTTTTCCAAGTTTATACCCCGATAAATTCCACAAAAAGGCCATTCATTCCTATAATAACTTTTCCAAGTTTATATCCCGATAAATTCCAGAAAAAGGCCATTCATTCCTTATAATTCCAGCATTTGAAATAAATTCATCAAGATAATGTGTTTATTTTCCGTTTTCTTAAGAATTATTTTAACTGCGCCTCACGGTTACGGAAAGTAGTTTGGCCTGGGAGTTTACTGGAATATAAACTTTGGACAGAGACTTGCTACTGGCCAATCAAATGTTAGAGAATTGTGTAAATATTTTTGTGCTGGAATTATTATTGCGATAAACTGTGCTAACTCTAAATATTAGGACAATTTGTTTTGTGAAATTTCCCAAAAGAAATTTTATCAAAATATGTTATTATTGCGATAAACCAATACAACTATGCTGAATGTAATTATTAGGACACAATTTGTTTTGGGAAAACCCTAGAAAATAGGGGTTTCCCAAAACAAATTGTATCCAAATACATTGTTGTTGCGATAAACCAATACAACTGTGCTGACTCTAAATATTTGGACACCATTTGTTTTGAATACCATAATAATCCTAAATATTCTGACACCATTTATTTGGGGAAACACATAAAACTATATGGTTTCCCTACAGCAGTGAGCATGCCAATATTTAGGGTTAGTATGGCAGTACTTGTTTCATCACAATAACAATATATTTGGATACAAATTGTTTTGGGAAACCCCTATTTAATAGGGGTTTCCCAAAGCAAATTGTGTCCAAATATTTAGGGTTATTACGGTACTGTACCACTGAAATCATGATTTTCCAAAATAAATTGTATCCAAGCTTATTGTTATTGTGATAAACCATACTATAGGGACGACACACTTTGTGGCAGAAAACCTGATCTTTATATATGTGTTTTTCAGGATAAATTGTGTCCAGATATTTAGGATTATTTCAGTATATGTTGTGTGAAATTCGGGTTGAGGACAGCAGCTAACATCTACTGTCTGTTCCACCTTTTGCTGCCGACAAACTTTTGGCTATTAAACACATTAAATCTAAAAAATATTTAAAAGTAAGTACTTTTTTATCAATAACAAAAAAAGTCGCCCTCCCCAAATTTTTTTGTTTTACGAAATTCCATCAACTATTTATTTTATTGCGAAAAAACGATTTTCCTATGGGAATTTAACATGGGGAGTCAATTTCCAATTTTTTTTGTTTTTTGGAAATTGACTCCGAAACCTGGTGAGATAGCTTGAAAATGATGTAATTAAGAAAACAAGTTAGATTTCGAAAATCGGTCCACAAATAAAAAATATATTTTTAAAAAATCTATTGCCCCCATGTTAATCGTTTTTTTTTTCGCAATAAAATCAATATTTGATGGAATTTCATCAAATAATCTTTTTTGGGGAGGGTGAATTTTTTGTTATTGATGAAAAAGTTCTTGCATTTAAATATTTTTTAGATTTAATGTGTTTAATAGCGAAAAGTTTTGTCGGCAGGAAAACGTGGAACAGACAGTAACTTTTTGTTTCTTGTTAAACCCCCTTGCAGACAGTGACCGCAATAATGTCCGTGTGTCTTAACCGTCCATTTTTGTCGCGCCCGCTTGCGGACAGCACAATATAGTCGGCACATTGGCATACGTCTGTACGCCCGTACGTGCGTCCGTGGTAAAGTTTTTGGTTAAAGTTTTTGGGTACACTATCAAAGCCTCGGCGGGCGTGACATGCGGTTAAAGTTTTTAATATACTTATATCTCTGTTGATTTGATTTGAAACCTGGTCAAATGACTATTAATGTGTGTTAAAAGTTGTTTTTCCATTAAGCATTTGGTTGGTAGGTCTATGCGTCGGCTCAGGGTCTCGGTATCCATTAGCCTTAATCCTTTCACCCCTAAGTAACTTGAATGGAATTTGATATGTTAATTTTTAAACCAATCCAATCATCACAAAATGACTTTCAAACTATCCATTTATTAAAAGGGGGTGTTTTTATTCTCAAAAATATGAAATTTACTTGCAAAAAGTGCAGATCCTGATGAGACGGCTCGTCACGATCCGGCTCATCTGGATCTACACTGTTTGCCAATACCACTATACAGGCATGTGGTGTTGAAAGGGTTAACCCAAATTTTCTGATGTTTGTGCAAGCATGAGACAGCCAGAAAATTTGGGTAACATAAGCCACTGCTCTCTTGATCTAATTTATTATTATTATTATTTTTTAAGGTTTGGAAAATATTTACTTTCCTCGTAATAGGTTTGTGGTTGGTCGGGGCCATCCCCCACAAACCGTACATACTTATACATGCAATAGTAATAGTCAGGTACAAATACAAATATTATTTTACCTGGCAGGAATGGACACCCTGAACACAGCAATAGATCACCTATACAAGCACGTTCCGCCAGAGAAGTGGCAATTTGTAGGCGTCGCTGTCGCTCCCTCAACCATTACGATTACAGAACATGGGGTAAGCTGGTTGCATTTAGCACTGTAAATTGCTTGTACACGTATATAAAATTCAGGGAAATTTTTATTTTATTTCTCACCAAAAGTACATGTTGTTGCCACTCAGTTGAACCGCCTCGATGAGACGGTTCAACTGAGTGGTAACAATATTTATCAGGTAACCTGCCCTGTATTGACCGAATACGTACTGACTGATAACATATTGTTGTATCAGGCATTGCCCTGATATAAACATCCGGGTTACAACGAAGTGAAAACTGACGTTCCATTGGTCGGATGACGTCACGTGACGTTACCGAATGACGTCAGTGTAATGACGCAACGTAAACAAGTCCGCGTTCTGTCCATAGAATACGACGTCATCTAATGTCATTTTCGAGCATAAAACGTTACCTGATAAATAGAATACCAGGCTAGTGTATTTTGATATCAAGTTTATCAGGCTCGGCTCGGAAACGGTAGGAATTCCTCGGCAAGCCTGATAAACTTGATATCAAAAGACACTAGCCTGGGCCCGGTTGTTCAAAACACCAGTTAGCTTAACGGACTGTTAAATCCTTAACGGACTGTTAAATCCTTAACTGAATGGTTAAAATCTCTGTTAAAACAGAGATTTTAACCATTCAGTTAAGGATTTAACAGTCCGTTAAGCTAACGGATGTTTCGAACAACCGGGCCCTGGTATTCTCTATGTACAATCAAACCTGTGCTATAGGTCACCTCCTATTAGTAACTACCTGTCCATAGCAGCCACGCTTTTGTTTTCTCAATTATTCAATTGTGGGTGGCAGGTGGGAGCATGTGATGGGTAATTTAACGATCAGGGTTCATCCTTACCGGAATTCCGACTGGAGACCTGGTTTGGCCCTAACATATGTCTTTGGCATTTGTATGTGACAGTTGAATCTGGTTATACCCCTTATGTGAGTATTACGATTATTCATCATCCTATTTTAGGGAAGGGGCCAAGTGACATTGGGTGAGGTATGGACCTGGCACCAGTTCAGGTCATTCTAATTTTTTTTTCTCGATGTAAATATTCCGTTATGATTTTGGGATTTTCCCCCCAATGCAGCAGGTTAAAACGGGATCGAACACGTTTGCCTGGCCTTAATTGACTTTAGCTGTTAATAGGCCGTTAAACAACAATAAACAAACAAACAAATATAATTTTCTCTTCCCCTTTATTTACAGTTTTGACTGTACTCGCATTGAGATATAAAGAAATTAGAAACAAAAATGTTGGCAAATTTTGATACAGCAATAGATCACCTAAACAAACACGTCCCCCAGAACGGTGACAATTTGTGGGCACCGCAGTCGCTCCATTCACAATCACAATTACCGAACTTGGGGTAAGATTGTTGCATTTAGCACTGTTAAATACTTGTACATTGTATATAAAAAATTCTCATGAAAGTTTTTTGTTTATTTCTCACCAAAAATGTTATGTTGTTACCACTCAGTTGAACCGTCTGTTACCACTCAGTTGAACCGTCTGTTACCACTCAGTTGAACCGTCTGTTACCACTCAGTTGAACCGTCTGTTACCACTCAGTTGAACCGTCTGTTACCACTCAGTTGAACCGTCTGTTATCACTCGTTGAACCATCGTTACATCAGTTGAACCGTCTGACACTCAGTTGAACCGTCTGTTACCACTCTTGAACCGCTGTTACCATCAGTTGAACCGTCTGTTACCACTCAGTTGAACCGCTGTTACCATCAATGAACGTGTTACCACTAGTTGAACCGTCTGTTACCACTCAGTTGAACCGTCTCGACGACGGTTCAACTGAGTGGTAAAAACATGTACTTTCATTGAGAAATAAAGTAATTGGAAAAAGAATTGGCAAATTTTGATACAGCAAAAAAAATTGCCTATACAGAGCGCCGGCAATTTGTGGGTATCACGGTCGCTCCATCCACAATTACAATTACAGATGGAATTTCTTCAAATAATTTTTTTTGGGGAGGGTGACTTTTTTGTTATTGATGAAAAAGTACTTACTTTTAAATGTTTTTTAGATTTAATGTGTTTAATAGCCAAAAGTTCGTCGGCAGCAAAACGTGGAACAGACAGTAGTGCACAATTGATAAGCAACGATCACGTTTACTTGCAGAAACCGGAGAACAAAGTCGAGGAATGTCGGGTGCGTTATCTGTCTTTCATGGGGATCAGTATGACCAATGTGAGGTACGTCATATTTAGTGTACTCGGTATTCAAGATATGGGCTTTATTCGTGATCAGAAGTATATGTAGTGACCACCATTTGAACCGTCTCATCGAGACGGTTCAAATGAGTGGTCACAACATATTCTTTTGTTCAGAAATAAGAAAAAAATCTTCTGTCTTTCATGTGGATTAGTATGAGCAATGTGAGGTACGGTTGGTCAAATTTCAATGTCATTTACGGAAAACATTGTAAATTTTGTAAATATTTTTCATGAAAAATTGCACATCTTCTTGGGTGCAAAAACACATGGCTTTTCTCATATCAGCTTGGCTTGATGTTGAACGGACATAAAACTCCAATCAATCAATCAATCAAGAATTAATTATCGATCAAGCAATCAATCAACCAATAAATTATTGAATCAATCAATTAATCAATCAATAAATAATTAATCAACCAATCTGTGGTTGCAGATTATGTGTGTTTATTGTGCTCAAAGCGGAGTAGAAATTTATTGCCCATGTTCTTGCTATTGACCGGACATAAAACTCCAACCAATTAATAAATAATCAACCAATCAATCAAATTTTAATGTTTGTTCTGTGTTTACAGATTATGTGCGTTTATTGTGCACAAAGCGGAAGAGAAGTTTATTGCCCACGTGTTTCACTGTGAGCCGACGGCCGGGCCATTGTGCAAAACCATCGAGGCTGCCTGTAAGGTAGGATGTCTGTTGCCAGTAGCCTATTTCACCAACATTGCAAAGTATACTTTTCTAGCAAAGTATACTTTGAGGGAGAAATCTTCAATTTTAGGATAAATATATAAATTTTTATTATACTGAATTTATTACATTATCACAGCCATTTTGGCTGTGATAATGTAATACAATCAGTATAATAATTCTGCATACTTTTAATCATCAAATTATGCAGTCGTTAGTTCTATATGAAATAATGCATTTTGGGAAAAATAAATGATTACTCCCTCAAAGTATACTTTGCTAGAAAAGTATACTTTGCAATGTTGATGAAATAGGCTACAGATATAGGCGGGAAATGGGAATTATTTTCATTATCTTATATCTCAACATGAACATCGTTTTAGCAACACAATAAAATATCCTAATGCACTGTCAAACCATTGAAGCTGCCTGTAAAGCGTGTAAGATATACTACAAGATTTAGGTAGGAAATTGGAAATTGTCGTTTGCTGTTATTTTTTGTTCAAAATGTTCTTATTTCTGAATATGAACATCGACTTACTTGAACTTAGAAGCAGTGCACTGTGAAAACATGTTTCAGTTTTGAAATATTTAAATAAAGATAAAAATAGCAGATGGCACAATTGTTTTAATTCAGCATTATAATGGTTAATATTTACCTTATACCTTTGGTCACATGACCGGATTGATCACATGACTTGTCACCTGATGTCTCCATTAGTCACATGACCCGATATTTGAATTGTAGCTACGATATCAGAAGTGTCTCGATGCCCAGCATCGTTATGCCGGGAAACAGAAGAACAAAAACAAGGTATTGATATGTCCGGCAAATATTTCCTGGTACCATTTCTCTGTGTATGACCTCGCTATTTGAATGGACGTTAATTTCCAGTACTGTGCTATAATGTAATAGTATCAGTTCATATATTACATTTTTAATAAATTAATTTCGAGCGAGCAATATGTGACTATAACTATTTCATTGTTTGGCCTGCCCCATCACGTGCACATTGATTGAATGTAGCCCCGCCCCTAAATGCGTTTTCCAATTAGTATGTGATTGGCAATTTAACACCGATAAATGCGTGTACACTTGGTAAGAGGGTGCGTGCGTGTCTTGTGAACTTGTGACAGCGATGCATAACCTTTCTTTCTTAATTCTTGTACTTACAGCGAACAATTAGTGATTAATTTAATAGATATTGGTGAAATGGTCACAATATGGTCGAGAAACTTGGGCAGCCAATAATTAGTATTATAAAGTGTATTCTACTATTATTTTGACATACTGGATTCAAACCACACCCACCTCTACCCCTCCCAAAAAAGAGACTTTCGAGCTAAACAACACGACAGTTATAGTTCACATATTGAATTTTTAATAAACTAATGGTTACACAATAAATTTTAAACGTTATTATGTTTGTCGTGCGCACTGGCGGACAGCGCGATATAGTCGGCACATTGGAATAATTCCAGCACACAAATATTTACACAATTCCCTAACATTTGATTGGTCCGTTGCAAGTCTCCGTCCAAAATTTATATCCCAGTAAACTCCATGCCGAACTACTTTCCGTAACCGTCGGGCGCAGTTAAAATAATTCTTAAGAAAACGGAAAATAAACACATTTTCTTGATGAATTTATTTCAAATGCTGGAATTATAAAGAATGAATGGCCTTTTTGTGGAATTTATCGGGGATATAAACTTGGAAAAGTCGCGGAATACTGGACGAGGCCTACCGGCCTTTGTCCAGTATTCCTGCGACTTTTCCAAGTTTATACCCCGATAAATTCCACAAAAAGGCCATTCATTCCTATAATATGTCCGTACGTATGTATGTGCATCCGAGTTTTTCGGTATACTATCAAAGCCTCGGTGGGCATGACATTTGGGCCACGGCCATCTACTATACGGCCATATACAGCTACTATTTTAAATGTTGTTGCATGCTTGCTTTCATCATATTTTACTTTATATGTGGGCATTGGGCTCACAGAAATCCCTACCCATATGTAAATTGTCACAATAAAAAGGTCTTACTGAGATTCTGACCAGTGTATCAGCTGAAGTCGTCTAACACATACAGACGATTTTCATTAACAATATTAAAATTAAACATTGTTTAGCTGACTCAATAATGAACAGCGCAGGCTGATATGGGGCTACACTGGTCACAAAATCTATAAGTCCTATTTTGTTGTGGATTCACATATTTGACCGCTCACAAATATTACGTGAGACTGAATTGATATCAGGAGGTTGGGAAGGTATGCGTGTCTAAATATTGAATCCATCCTTTAAGGATTTGTGTCTACAGGGATTCACACGTCACATGGCTGGCACCAGATCAGGAAACTGTTTTTCAATGCTCAAAGTTGTTATTGTGCTGGTTGTAAAATGCTCCCCACCCTACCCCCAGTATTATACAGGTACATTTCCGTCTGTGTATGAAATTGCTATTGAACGGACGTTGACCCCAATCAATCAATCAATTAATCAAACAAACAAATAATAAATCAATTAACCATTCATTCAATCATATCAGGAGCTACAGTGTTCTCCATTTAACTCCTGAAAAATGACTTCTCTCCTGGACATCCTGATTTGACTGGCATATGCAATCACGCTTATGTCATATTTGGGTTTCCAGCTGAAAAAAGGAACCATACGACATTTGTGGCAAATCTAAGTCCTGTTCATTCTGCACACTTCCACAGTTGCACCGGGCTTCAATCCATTTGCTGACGGCAGAGAGCCTGACTAAATGTAGACCATGATTTGCGCTGGTCACATTTGTCGTACGGTACCTGTTCTCGGCCAGGGGCCCATTTGTTTATATTGTGCTCTATGTGTTGTGATATGTGTTAACTTCTGTGTTGTTTTTGTGGGTCTGGGAAAGTTTTATATATGTAATGAGGCCGGAACTACCGTAATAAACCTAAATATCCAGACACCAATTATTTGGAAAAACATATAAAAATATAGGGTTTCCTCACAACAGTGAGTGTGCCAATAGTTAGTGTTAGTATGGTAGTTGTGGTCTAATCACAATGTATTTGGATACAATTTGTTTTGGGATAACCCCTATTTAATAGGGGTTTCCCAAAGCAAATTGTGTCCAAATATTTAGGGTTAATAAGGTAAATAAATTTAAGAAAAACGGAACCACTTTGTATCCTTTCTAGAACGTAACACAGTGTTCATAATGTTGTCCGTGTGTCTGTGCATGCATCCGTACATCTTTTAAGCACCTGTTTCAATGTTCTTTTCAAGCCATCTTGCAGAAAGTAAGTTACAGCTGTCACAATGCCATCAGCATGTTCATTCGTCTGTCTGAAATTTGAAGTTTGAAATTATGTAATCTTTGCAAAACTGTCAGTCAGATTGACTTGCAACTTTATATGCGTATTTATCGTCATCCATATTTTTCATTTTGTTGCCCAAACCATATGACCAGTTAGCCATATTTATATTGAAACAATTGAATAGCGTAGTTTATGCTTTACCTTGTTGTATTTCTGTATATTTTTGTTCTGTTTATTTACATTATTAGCCAGATGCAGAATCCGATGCTGAAACGCCGACTCCGAGCTCGCTTAAATCAAATCTAGTCACCGTCCAGACGGAACTGAAATCTGGCGTACAAAAAGTACAAAACAATGTCAAGCCGGTTTTGCAGACGATGCAAACTGGTATGAAATCAGGTGCGGCCACTGTGCATTCTGGTGTTAAAACAGGCATGCAGGGTGTGCAGTCTGGTGTTAAAACAGGCATGCAGGGTGTGCAGTCGGGAGTTAAGGCGGGGGTGCAGAGTGTCACGAATATGTTCACGGCATTCAAGAACCGAAGGGTGGATAGATTGGAGCAGGCAGAACAGTCGTGACGACTGTCATAGTTGTCTCTCTTTGCTGTTGTCGGCTTGTAGGTATGGTGTTTTTATTTTTATCTTCATTTTGCTGTTTTAGTTTTCGCTGTGTTGTTGTGTCGTAATGTGTAGTACATTTTTTAATTGTGATTTTTGACCTTCGGACATCAGCTTAATTTCATAAAATATGTTTACAAACTTTTCAATATTTTCCATAAATGGCGTCAAAAGTTGACAAAATTTTGTCAACTTCAACTTTATTTATGAAAAATATTGTAAATTTTGTAAATGTATTTTATGAAATTACGCAGATGTCCGAAAGTACAAAATCACATGACGTGTCCCATATTTCTCCAATATTGATTTGGAAAATACATGTAAGTAATATTTTCTATTTATCACATGAAAATCTTGTTATGATGTGCTGTAACCCATTTCATAAGTGTAATATGACACGCGTGTAATAACACATGGAGCATATTTGATAGGCTAGCCACATCACCCTAATTACGTATGCGTATTATGCACTAACGTTATGCCAAACAAACAAATTGAAGACGTTCCAAATGACATCCCTAATGGTCCGACAAAGCAATGTTGTTTTGACGTCATTGATTTTTAAACGTCATTAGAAGCATCTAACTACCATGAATATGAAGTGTTTACAATGACCGTGAACTGATGGATTTATAACGTGTTTATTGCTAGGGTTAAAACTATTTTTCTCTGTGGAGATTTTCAACTACTTGCGAAAATAGTCAGTGGCATCTTCTTGCTGAAATATGTCTTTTAGATATACATATATATTTTGAGTGTGAAGTCGTGTGATAAAATGAATCTCAAGCCGGCTCCTCTGGATCTACACTGTTTGCATACAAGGCTAGAGCAGTCGTAGTATTGAAAGGGTTAAGAGTTCTGTGCATAATTTGATTTCCAATAACTTAAAATGCTTGAGTCGAGAATGGCATTCAATTGCGAGAAAGCCTAAATTAAAAACCATCCATGCAGTCTGGTTGTTAATCAAATAAAAAGCTATTGGAAGAACTGTCCATTTTTAGTACATGTGGATTAACCAGGTCATATTCAATGCAACACAACGGAACGTTACTGGAGAAATGGGGCTTATGGTATTTGCATCTAGTTTGGACACAGAGCTGATGTATTGTGCTAGCAGATCTGAGGCCTGTTTCACTAAACTTTGTACGACTAAAATGTTCGTAAGTGCAAATTTAGGATCGTCTGGAAATTTCAATTGATGGATTCACATTTAGTGAGCATAGGCTGCATATGCAGCCTATGCTCAATAAATGTAAATCCAATAATTGTTTACAAGAAAATTTTGGTAAAGTGAAATTTACAGACTTTACATAATTTTGCACTTGCAAATTATTTAGTCGTACGAAGTTTAGTGAAACGGGTCCCAGGAGCCAAATTGACCACAAATACGTTTTTCCCCAAGTCGCAGTTGAAATATAAAATTTGATTGATTAGTAACATGCAACCATATATATCATTTATATCTTATTTTGACATTATATCCAGAGCTGCCAACTGTGAGAACACAGACGTCCATCACAGCGAGACATGGCCCCATTTGGTCCTGTCAAAGTGCGGTGATGAATTTGCGTCTTGCAAACAGTGTAATTGTGATTTTTCGGTTTGTCATGGTGGCCGAGACAAGGCTCTAAAAAATGACTTTAAGATTGAAGATTGCAGTGAGTACTGATTTGTGTTCCGGAAAACATATGAGGTGTTCCTGAAAATAGCCCCTTTTTCTCTCCATGTTCCTCATGTGACCAACATGGGGTTGGCAGCTCTGTATATCAAACCGCATATTTTTGAAAACAATGGTACATATGCGCCCCCATAAAACGTACCTTACGACATGCGGACTCTCAGACATGTAGCCGATTTCATCAACATTGCAAAGTATACTTTAGTAGCAAAGTATACTTTGAGGGAGAAATTTTAAATTTTTTGAAAAATTTATTAATTTTTATTATACTGAATTTATTACATTATCACAGCCAATTTGGCTGTGATAATGCAATAAATTCAGTATAATAATTCTGCATACTTTTAATCATGAAATATATGCATTTGTTAGGTCTATATGAAATAATGCATTTCAGGAAAAATAAATGATTTCTCCCTCAAAGTATACTTTGCTAGTAAAGTATACTTTGCAATGTTGATGAAATAGTCTACAGGGCTGGTCGCAGTTTCATCAATTGAATATTTGTTTGAAATGACCTTCACCTTTCACAGGGAGTGAAGGCGGGAATAAAGTCCATGGTGTCCAACCTGAAATCCCCAACGATTATCCAGAAACTCTTCACAGACCGCGTATGCACTGGCGACTAGGGGTCAGATGTCGAGGTCATGCTGCCAAGGTCATGCAGTCAAGGTCGTGCATCCAAGGTCGTGCTGCTAGGGTCATGTAGCCAGGGCTATTCAACCAAGGTTACACGACCAAGGTCATGGTGACAAATGTCAGATACCAAGGTTGTGCTGCCAAGGTCATGCCAACAAGGTCATGTGGCCAAGGTCACACGGCCATGGTCACGGTGACAAAATCCATAATTGTGATATCAGTGATGCTTAACCACACCATTTCTATTTATTTAATCTTTTTAAGGTGGGAAGGATGTTTGTCGTCTGCTTGTTTGCTTTTCATAATTTCCTTACATTTTTCAATAAAAACATATTTTGTAGCACATGAGAATCATCTTCATGGAGATGATTCTCATGTGCTGCTAAAATATGTTTTACGAAATGTAGAAAATGTGAATAATAAACTGCAAGTAAAAACATTCTTCCTGCTTTAAAATGTTTAAGGTTTAGTGCACATGTATTTGTATATGCATGTATTGTTCTGGCATCTCAATTTGCAGAGTACCGTATTTTGCCAAGTATTAGACACACTTTTTTTACCCACATTTTCATCCCACAAAGCCCCTGCGTCTTATAGACACGTTTGGATACAAGAGCATTTTTTTCCACCCCGAAATATCGACAAAAATGACAAAAAAATCATAAAATAAAGCTTTGTTTCGATATTTGTTGTTGTTGTTAGTCTTTGCAGTAACATCCGCTTGAAATTGGAAAAGTATCCTCATATTTGTATTCTAGACAGTTCGCGCCTTACTCGTTTCGACCACAGGCATTCGGCGTGTTTCGGCTTTCACGCCGAATGCCTGTGGTTTCGACGCTGTGTCACATTCGGTCGACATGTTCTCTGCCGAATCACAATCTGGCCTCTATCATTTCAATTATCTTTTGAAAACATTTACCTGGCCCATATCGGTCGGTGTCATTTTGCCATGAAAAATATTGCATGACGCCATTAACGGTAAATCCCAATATGCATAATGCAAGTTATAAAACTCCATCATTAGTTTCGAAACTGTGTGTTTACACAATGCTGATTCGTCCAAAGTGGCAAGCCTAAGTCAGCTGGCCGACATCAAACACACCGCGTGTCAAGATTTACAACACAAAGCCATATCAAATATCAATACACGCGGTTTCTGACGTCAGTTTCGAATTTGTCACTAAACTGGTACCCTGTCTGATGCGTCGCAGTGAAACAATATTAAATTCTGGATCTACACTAGTCGCGAACCCATAAGCCCCATTTCTCCAGTCACAGCCACAGTTTTACAGTTATTGAAAACAGAAGTGAGTTTCTCTATTACTATTGTGTATTTTGCAATTTGAGGTACGCTGGTAACTTGTGTTGAAATGTCACCGTTGAATTCTGCAACTTTTTTAAGCTTAAAGTCCGTGCATCTCAGATAGACATAAATAGTGATGAAACAAATAAGTAAAGAATACTTTGTATACCGTAATGACACTAAATATTTGGACACCATTTGCTTTGGAAAACCTGGGTCCCTGTTTATTACAGTCTGTGGTAGTATATAGTGAAATACAAGACACATTCGTTGGGATCTGATCAAATAAAATTTTCATTTTGTTGACAATTACAGTTTTAACGACTGTTCGCTAATCTGTTTCATCGCTTTTTATGCATATCCGAGACCCAGTGCCGTTAACCTTTAGAAGGCGGGAACCGAAAACTTTCGTCTGCTGTTGGAACTTATTTTGTATTTTCTCTAAATAAAAACATGGTTTGGCAGCATTCTAGAATCATTTCCATTGGAAATGATTCTAAAGTGCTGTCAAACCATGTTTTTGATAAGAAAAATGGAAAATAAAAAATAAACAGCAGACGACAAATTTTAATTCAGCACTGTAAGGGTTAAAGAGACAATTATCGTTTATTGTGCTTGACACTGCAATTTCATGAACAATTTCTACAAAACTGCATATGTACATATCATGTTATTTTCATTGCTGTGCGATCCGGTGGTCAGTATAGATTCTGTCAATTATATACATGACCCCTCATGATAATATATATGATCCCTTATTCACTTTTTCACCAATTTATCTTCTGATTACACTACTCCGGGTCTGAAACTTTCGAAAGACATTGGGAACCCATCACCCACTTGATAGCAAACAGTGTAGGCCCTGATCAGTCTGTAGAGGTTGATCTGAGACTACACTGGTTTCAAGCTAGATAAGCACCGTTTTTCTAGTGGCCAAGTGGTTGCAGGTGAGAGCATGTGATGGGTGATTTAACGATCGGGGATCGGGGATCGAACCCGTTTGGCCGTTAAACACGAATAAACAAACATGATTTAACAGCACTTCAGTGGCCTTCGTCCAGTATTCCCGCGACTTTTCCAAGTTTATACCCTGATAAATTCCACAAAAAGGCCATTCATTCCTATAATAAACCCGACAGACCGACCGTCTGTATGACAACCAACCGATAAATCAATAAATCAGCCAATCCAATCCAATCAAATATGTTAATTATGTTAATTAAGTTAATTATTGACGTGACACGTTTGTCAGAGCTACTGTTCATGTTGTATAGTCCTATAGTGAATGTATATACACGTGATTTAATATGTAACCTATGGCTTAAAGCCGCTTTTGTCGATGCAATAACTTTAGTTGTAATCACTGTGTAATATCATCGTGTACCGGTAATGTAGACGTTATATATATGTAGCTTTGTTTGTTAAAGCCATGATACTCATTAGAATCATCTGTTTATAGAAGTTGGCATGTACTAATGCTTTAACTGAATTCCGCATGAGCTCTGATTCTTTTGTCAATTTTCGAATTCATTTACCGTAATCTTGAACGATTTTCACGGGAGCATGCAAAGGGTAATTTAATGATGGGTTTCATTCTTATCGGAATCCTGATATCCCTGGTTTGGCCCTTGGGTACATTTTTCGCTTCCTTGTTACTTGACAGTTGAATCCGGATATACCACATTATATTGTGGGTGGTTGGTCGGGAGCATGCGATGGGTAATTCAACGATCGGGGTTCATCCTTACCGGAATTTCGACTGGAGACCTGGTTTGGCCCTCATGTACATCTTTGGAATTTTGTATGTGACAGTTGAATCTGGTTATACCCCTTATATGAGTATTACGATTATTCATAATCCTATTTTAGGGGAATGGGCCAAGTGACTTTGGTGTGGTATGGACCTGACACCAGGTCAGGTTATTCTAATTTCAGGGCTGAATATATTTTTTTTTTATGTAAATATTCCGTTCTGATTTTGGGATTTTCCTCCCAATGCAGCAGGTTAAAACGGGATCGAACCGGTTTGCCCGGCCTTGCGTAACCTTAGCTGTTGATAGGTCGTTAAACACCAATAAACAAACATTCATATACTCCATTATAAAAGTAGTAAGCATAGTACTAATCATATTACTTCAGGGAATAGGGCTAAGTGACTCTGGTGTGGTGAGGACCTGGCTTTAGGTCCTGTTATTTTAATTTCAGGGCTGAATATATATTTGTTCTGTAAATATTCAGTTCTGATTTCGGGATTTCAGACCCCATCACAACAGGTGAAATATCGAATTTGACCCCGTTAACCCGACCTAAAATGACAATAGCTATTGACAGGCTGTTAACCCTTTCAAGCCTGTATAGTGGTATTTGCAAATAGTGTAGATCCAGATGAGCCGGCTCGTGACGAGCCGTCTCATCAGGACCTGCACTTTTTGCAAGTAATTTTCACATTTTTGAGAACAAAAACACATCCTTTTCATAAATGGACTAGTCTGAAAATCATTTTCGAAATTAATATATAAAAATCCATTCCAGTTACTTAGGGGTGAAAGGGTTAAACGCCATTAAATAAATAAACACATTTCAAATTCATTAACAGTTAAATATGGCGATACGGCAAGGGAAGTAATCCATAACTGTGTATGGGCTCCTGGCTGACAAATGGATCTTAATATATCTACAACCAGTGTAGTCCCAGATCTGACCTTGCATTTGTTCATGCGATTAGAACCAACCCTGTTCGTCATTTACCCATGGAAGAACGTTACTGCTCTCATATGATCATTAGCTTAATGAATCAGCATTTGAATTCCATTTTAAAGATTGCACACAAAACTGACACAAATTTATACAACTATTTTTCTCACATTATCCCCTTTTATCCATGTTACCTCATTGTTTAATGCTTGTATCACTTGTGTCGCTTGTTGATGAAAGGTACCTAACAACGTTGCAACCAGCTTGCATCCGCGCAGTCTGATCATGGCCGAAGCTGTTCGCCAATCAGCCACTGAAGTACCATATTTATTCAATTTCATTGTAGCCCCTTCTCTAATCTTTCACATGCATGTAGTAATTTTACTTGCAACATACATACCCACATTTTGTGATGCCATTATAATGTAAAAACAAGTTTATAAAGAAAATTGCACTGCCCACGTGCGTGTTACTTAAGGAATAAAACCATGGGCTTGTTGCGTTTATTGGGGTGCATAATACATTTGGTATTGTTCACCCCAGTAAATGCAATAGCCCATGGTTTTATTACTTATATTTACACTGCATTTCTGACTGTAAATAACCAAATATGGCGTTAACATTAACAATAATCTTGTTTTACGTCATTTTGTCACAAATCCTGGAACAGCGATGTTGCGAACTTTAACCAATCAACAACATCGTGCAACATTGTGTTTGTCTAATTTAATGTATTGGGATGTAAACGCAATACGTCGAATGGGCGTTTGCATTATGAATTTATAGAAGGTGTAAATATTATTACAATAAATATGGTAAGCTAACTAAATGCTTTGATTAAAATCTGATTGAGTGAATGTGCAAGAGGCCCATAATCTACGATTGTTGTAAATGTTGTAAGGTACCTTTTCTCAGGTGGGTGGTTGGTCGGGCGAACGCGAATGCGTAAATTAACGGTGGGGGTTCCTCCTTATAGGAATCGTGATTTGCCTGGTTTGGCCCTCAGGTATGTTTTTATATTTGGCTCTTTTGTTACCTGGGAGTTGAATTGAGTTATTGCCCATTATAAAAGTAGTAAGATTATTACTGATCCTGCTGCTTTTGGGATGGGGCCAAGTGATGCTGGTGTGGCGAGGACCTGGCATCAGATCAGGATTATTCTGATTTCTGGGCTGAATAAATATATTTTATATTGTAAATATTCAGTTCTGATTTTGGAATTTTCCCCCATTTGTACAGGTAATGTATGGGATTTAGTACGAAGCGCATTGACCCGGCCTTAAAATACCTTAGCTGTTGATAGGCCGCTAAACCCCAACAAACAAACAAAGACACAAACAAAGACACAAACAAAGACACAAACAAAGACACAAACAAAGACACAAACAAACGATTGTTGTAAATGTTGCAAGGTACCTTTCTCAGCCAGAGATTCGTTTGTATAAATGTACAGTATGTGTATTGTTCGTTTATGATACGGTATTCAGCGTTGACCATCCAAATATGAGGCAAGCCATGCGATTTTGTACCTAAGAAGTATGTCATTTTGCATGATAAATATTTATAAACGTTAAGATAATTTCCATAAATGACGTTGAAAATTGACATAATTTTGATAGCAAATGCAGAATTTTATTCCACATGTGCTCTGAAGATTGTGTGAACTTTCAACATCATTTAAAGAAAAAATCACAGTTCCTCATTAGGTACCACATGTCTCGTATATGACATGCCCATGGCAAGAATAAGAATGGACTTTTTCTCTTTTCATCTTGCTTTGGGGCGTCATATCAATGAAGTTGTCAGTGGAAGAAGGGGGCTAAGTCCTTAACCCTTCCTACGCTGTTGACGTAAATTGTCGTCTGCTGTTTTTTCATTTTTCCTTTAATTCTTAGCAAAAAACTGGTTTTGACAGCACATGAGAATCGTCTCCAGTGGAGACGATTCTCATGTGCTGTCAAAACCAGGTTTTTGTCGAGAAATATTGAAAATAAAACATTTCCAGCAGACGACAGCATTTAATTCAGCGTAGTAAGGGTTAAGGACTTGACCCCCTTCTTCCAGTGACCCGTTCATATTATTACATTGTTTTATGGTATTAGATCTATATGTCCAGATATACATTATGCTTTTATATCTCCGTTTATATATTATTAATGCAATGTATAGCTTTCTGCCGTGAAATGATGTTGGTGAGATATTCCGAGTGATGTCCAGCAATGTTATATATATGACAAATTTGTTTGTATGCCATTTAGTGTTGTAACTCGGTATTTGTTCAGTTACCACTGATAGGAATCTGTAGACGATTTCACCAAAATTGCTAAGTATACTACTCTACCTTACTTACCTAAGTGCATTTATTTGCAAAGAAATGCTATATTTCATGTATTAAAAACAAATGCCCGTTTAGTACATCTTCAATGTATGATGATGTGCTTATACAACAAATAGAATCTAACATATGTGATGATTTATATGGTCTTTATTAAACTCGTTGACTGATGTCGTAAGAAATTTGGTATAGCCTCGTTTCTTATGAAATCCGTAAACTCGTTTAATAAATATATTAAATCATCACTCATGTAAGATCCTTTATTCATTTCATGAAACAAAAGTAATAATGTGTAAATTGAAAATTTCTCGCAGTGCACTAAACTAGATTTGTGCACTTAGCTATTTTGGTGATATCCGATACAAATATGCAGGCCATTTACATGCAGAGTTCAAATCTGCATTGCGTTGTGAGAAATTTACCCTCAATAAATGTATTAACAAATTGTGCGATAGGTTGATTTTCCATGCTGTGAATTGAAGGGGTCAGTGGGAGAAGGGGGCTAACTCCCTCCCTGAGGGAGTTAGCCCCCTTCTTCCACTGACACCTTCTATTGTGAAAACAAAATATGTGGATATAATATACGGTCGAGCCTGTGTTAAAATTCACCTCCACATAGGGATGAATCTGCAGATATTTTCTCTGGGCTTTGTTGAGTTGCCATTTTATTTTCTGTTTTACGTTGCAATCAAATGCATAGAGAATACCAGGCTAGTGTCGTTTGATATCAAGTTTATCAGGCAAGGCTAGGAAACGCGTAGGAATTCCGAGGCTTGCCGAGGAATTCCTAACGTTTTCGTGTCGAGCCTGATAAACTTGATATCAACAGACACTAGACTGGTATTCTATTTATCAGGTAAAGTTTTATGTTAGCCGATGGTCATGTATATAATAGTTTTCATTGAAAAGAACAAGCCATTCGACTTATGAAACGTCGGTTTTCAATTTGTTGTAACCCGAATATGCGTATCAGATCAATGCCTGATACGGTGGGTGGTTGGTCGGGCGAACGCAATGGCGTAAACTAACAGTAGGGGTTCCTCCTTATAGGAATCACGATTTGCCTGGTTTGGCCCTCAGGTACGTTTTTATCTTTGGCTCTTTTTGTTACCTGGGAGTTGAATTGGGTTATTGCCCATTATAAAATTAGTAAGATTATTACTGATCCTACTACTTTTGGGAGGGGGCCAATTGATTCTGGTGTGGCGATGACCTGGAATCGGAGCAGGAGTATTCTGATATCGTGGCTGAATATATAGATTTTTTATTGTAAATATATTCAGTTCTGATTTTGGGATTTTCTCCCCATTTGTACAGGTAATATATGGGATTTAGTACTAAACCCATTGACCCGGCCTTAAATGACCTTAGCTGTTGATAGGCCCAACTAACAAACAAACAATGCATGACACGACAATATGTTACAAGTCAGTACATATTGGGACAATACAAAATCTCATTACCTGATAATTCCAGCACAAAAATATTTACACAATTCCCTAACATTTGATTGGTCCGTAGCAAGTCTCTGTCCAGAATTTATATCCTAGTAAACTCCATGCCGAACTACTTTCCGTAACCGTCAGGCGCAGTTAAAATAATTCTTCAGAAAACGGAAAATAAACACATTTTCTTGATGAATTTATTTCAAATGCTGGAATTATAAGGAATGAATGGCCTTTTTGTGGAATTTATCGGGGATATAAACTTGGAAAAGTTGCGGGAATACTGGACGAGGCCTTCCGGCCTTCATCCAGTATTCCCGCGACTTTTCCAAGTTTATACCCCGATAAATTCCACAAAAAGGCCATTCATTCCTATAATGAATAGTGCCATCTGCAAATATGAACTTAGATGTTTCATTTGTCTTATTTTATACATTTATATGTTCTTGATTGTGACAGTCTGTGCCAAATATGGTTTATTTTTGTTGTGTATTCCATTTATTAGTTCTTCCTATATATGTATTGTGGGTGGTTGGTCGGGAGCGTGCGAAAGGTAATTTAACGATCGGAGTTCATCCTTACCGGAATGCCGACTTACATGGTTTGGCCCTCATGTACATTTTCATGTTATGCCCCATTAAAACGTAATGAGATTAGTGCTGATCATATTACTTTTTGGGTTGGAGTTAAGTGACTCTGGTGTGGAATGGACTCGGCACCAGGTCAGGATATTCTAATTTCAGGGCTGAATATATATTTTTCTGTAAATATTGAGTTCTGAGTTCGGGAATTTCCCTCATTATGGACAGTTAAATACGGGATAGTCCAACCCTTTGGCTTTAGCTTTAAATGACCGTAGCTGTTGATAGGCCGTTAAACACCAATAATCAATCAATCATATATGAAATTGTTTGCTCACAAAAATATCAGCTGCATCTAACTAACAAATATATTTCTGGTAACATGTCATGACACAAAGGATCATATTTTATTTTTTTTTACCCGTGTTCGTTTTGATCATTTTATATTTCATGGAAACGGTTTAAATGGCTGTTAATTTTCGATGATGCAACAATAGATCGACTTGCATTTTACAACTTCCAGAATTTGTTTTATCTTACATGCTTTAACAGCGTTTTAGCCGAGTGATATAGTGTACCATTATTTTATGAACACAAACTATATATGTAATCCATTGCATGCGGGATAGTGATTCACAGATATCAAAATTTAGCAGTATTTTATTTTCTTCTTTTTATTAGCCGATCTATTTATAGATCGGCTAATATATTGGTCATCCATCGAATTCTGAAAAAGTTTGTAGCAACCCTTTTCTCCGCTATTCGGTAATCTACGAACGCGAATTTTGCTGTATCACTTCCAAATTGCATCAACCGATAAAGTTTGCATTTTTGGCAATTATCTCCGTTTAAAACTTTAAATATAGCCAAATAACACAATTTGAATACGTAATGAGCTGAACGCCGAAAGAGATTCAACCCGGAAGTTGTTGTTGTTGAAGTTCATAGTTGGCTCTAATGGCCATATACGCCAACATACCGATTATTGGGCTAATTTAAAGCTTTTATTTATTAAACAGAACAAGTTTCAGCCACGTATAATCGCGTAAAATGTGTTTATTCGGCTAATTTATAATTGACCTCTGCTCAAAATCTCCTCCGACTAGCAACCCCAGCATCTCGGGTTTATCCCATTGGATCGCGTATGCGCGTCATTTGACGCTAGTTAATATTCACAAAATTTTCCACCAATCAAAACGAAGAAGTGC